>JAYESA010000017.1:113838855-114418855 GCA_036927795.1 Iris macrosiphon | reverse complement strand
GGAGGTTCGGCGGAGGTGGTGGCCGGAGATGGGTGGTGTGGGGTTTGGAAGAGGGGAGGGGGTCGGGTTTTATAGGGTTAGGGTTTTAGGTTTAATTGTAAATAGGTTAAATTTTAGGGGTATTTAGGTAATTATGCATTAAAATATCTATTTAGATATTTTGAGATATTTCTAGAATATTTTGTGGTGGGTCCCACTTTCAAATGGACGGTGTAGGTTCACCGGCCAATAGGAGGTTGACACCTCACACTAAAAATTTCCAGAAAAACCCCTGCAATTTCATAAATTGCACAGAGGTCCTATAAATTGGGAAATTGCATAATTACGCAATTTGTCTGAGAAAACATCCTATTCCTAAAAATGCAAAAATTCACAGAACTGAGGGGCAAAGCTGTGTGAGGGCCCTGGGGGTGGGGGTGAGCCTGGGCAGGGGCTGGACCTGGTTTCTGGGTGATACGGGTCACCGTATTAATTAATTAATAATTATTGTGCACGGTGTTTACTAATTATTTAGAGGCAGGTAGGACCATAATTTTATTACGGTGTCAATATACTAAATATAGTATATTCAAAGTAGAATAATAACATATTTTTGTTTGGACAAAGCAGGTGCATGTTGGGCCTTAAATCTCTATTGGAACAGAGATGGGTACAGATCAGGAAATTTAATTAAAAATAAAATACGTACGTTTGTAACGATATTTGTGCGTCTAACACGAGGCTCATACCAGCACATCTGTGAGTTGCACAAAGTGCAGGAAAATAGACTAACATGTCTATGAGGGGTATGTGAACTTTGTTTGGGGATAACAGTCGGTGTAATGCTTTAATTAGGTAATGGACAGGTGCACAAGTCAATAGGATAAGTAAGCAAAATAAATTTAAAAAGTTACAATAATTCTAATTAGCTAAAAATAATTCTAAAATTATGAAATCTGGTCGAGAGAGTTTACAATCTACCCTCCTTAGAATATTTTATCCTCGAAATAAAAATATACATATAATGTAAACTAAAGATTGATTTGAAATATTAGGACATACCCTGGTCTAGGAATAGATGGAGAAAATACTGTCGAATATCCTCTTCTCATTCCCAGGTTGACTCGCCTGGTGCATGATGTCTCCATGCAATACGAACTAGAGGGATAGTCTGGCCTCGCAACACCTTCTCGCTTCGATCTAGGATCTCTACGGGCTCCTCCTGGTATGATAAGCTCGGGCCAACGGTGATCTCTGAATGGTCCAGCACATGACTTGGGTCTGGAATGTATCTCCTCAGCTGAGATACGTGGAAGATGTCATGCACTCCTTCTAATGTCTGAGGTAAGGCTAGCTTGTAAGCAACTTCTCCGATGCGTTCCAACACATCGAAGGGTCCGATGTACCTCGGACTCAGTTTTCCTCTTCCGCCAAATCTGATAGTACCTCGGGTAGGTGAGATATTCAAAAACACATGCTCTCCCACTTGAAACTCTAGAGGTCGTCGGTGTATGTTGGCCCAGTACTTTTGTCTATCCTGCGCTGCTTGCAGGTGTCCTTGGATCTTCTTTACCTTCTCCACCGTACGAATGACTAATTCTGGTCCCAAGATTTGTCTTTCGCCTATATCGCTCCAACATACTGGGGAACGACATTTTTTTCCATACAATGCTTCAAACGGAGCCATTTGAATGCTCGCTTGATAACTGTTGTTGTAGGAAAATTCTACCAGATGTAGATGATCTTCCCATGATCCACTGAAATCAAGCATACATGCTCTCAACATATCTTCTAGGGTCTGAATGGTGCGCTCTGACTGGCCATCTATCTGCGGATGATACGAGGTGCTGAACTTTAGGCGGGTACCAAGACTTTCTTGCATACTTCGCCAAAGGTAAGATATAAAACTTGTATCCCTGTCAGACACTATGCTGACTGGTACTCCGTGCAGACGTACTATCTCCTTCATGTACATGTCTGCCAAGACTTCGGTAGATTGTCCGACTCTGAAAGGTAAGAAATGAGCAGCCTTGGTGAGTCTATCTACGATCACCCATACAACATTATGACCACTGGGACTTCTTGGGAAGCCCGTAACAAAGTCCATCGTAATGTGTTCCCATTTCCACTCGGGTATTGGGAGGGGTTGAAGTAGACCTGTTGATCTCTGATGTTCAGCCTTGACTTGCTGACACACTAGGAACTTTGCCACAAAGCGTGCTATCTCCCTCTTCATTCCATGCCACCAGTAGTATTGACGTAGATCTCTGTACATCTTTGTGCCTCCTGGATGGATAGAGTACGTTGAGCTGTGAGCTTCTGACATCAGTTCTTCACGAAGTTCTCCATTTGGAACATAAAGACGTTCTCCACATCTTAAAGTCCCATCTTCGTGTATGCGACATCCTGCCTGGATTCCAGCCTCTGTTCTTTATCGGAGCCTCTGAAATCTTGCATCTGTTGGTAGTGCAGCCTTGATTCTTTCGACCAATGTTGATTGCAACTGGTAGTTTGACAATTGGCCGTCAATTCCTGGCATAATGACCTTTATTTCTAACTTTTCTAGATCTCTCAATAGATCCGGTTGGGTGATCATAAAGAATGCCGTGGGTCTTCTGCTTAGAGCATCAGCTACCACATTAGCCTTCCCGGGATGGTACTGCAGATCGATCCTGAAATCCGTCATCACTTCGAGCCATCGTCTTTGTCTCAGGTTCAAGTCCTTCTGAGTGTAGACGTACTTCAGGTTCTTGTGATCAGTTAAAATCTCCACTCGTTCGTCGTATAGATAATGTCTCTATAGCTTCAGGGCGAAGATGACTGCGGCAAGCTCTAAGTCGTGTGTCGGATAATTCTTCTCATGAGTTCTCAGTTGTCTTGAGGCATAGGCTACGACCTTTCCATGTTGCATTAAGACACAACCTAATTCTTTTTCGGATGCATCGCTATATATTACGAAACCTACGGATCCAGATGGTATGGTCAAAATGGGGGCAGTAGTCAGATGCTTTTTCAACTCCTCGAAAGCTTTCTGACATTCCTCAGACCAAATGAACTTCCGCTCCTTGCGGGTCAACCGGGTTATCGGCTCTGCGATTCTTGCAAAGTTTTCTACGAACCTCCGGTAATATCCGGCAAGTCCTAGAAAGCTTCTCACCTCTGAGACGTTGGTAGGGGTTGGCCATGTCTCTACAGATGAGATCTTTGCTGGGTCCACCGAGATGCCTTCTCCTGTGATCACGTGTCCAAGAAAAGTGACACGATCAAGGAAGAACTCGCACTTGCTTAGCTTAGCATAAAGGCTTTCACGCCTCAGCGTCTCTAACACCAATCTCAAGTGCTCTTCGTGCTCCTCGTGGCCCTTTGAATACACCAAGATATCTTCGATGAAGACTACCACGAACTGGTCCAGATATTGGTGGAAGACTCTGTTCATCAGGTTCATAAATACGGCAGGTGCATTTGTCAGTCCAAAAGGCATCACCAGGAACTCGTAATGACCATAACGAGTCCTGAATGCTGTCTTTGGAATATCTTCTCTCCGTACTTTGACCTGATGATAGCCTGATCTCAAATCTATTTTTGAGAATACCACTGCTCCCGTCAGTTGGTCGAACAGATCATCAATCCGTGGCAAGGGGTACTTGTTTTTGATTTTTAAAGCATTAAGGGCTCTGTAATCAATACACATCTGATATGTTTCGTCCTTCTTTGGTACAAACAATACTGGTGCTCTCCAGGGTGATGCACTAGGATGAACAAATCCCTTGATCTGTAATTCTTCTAGTTGCAGCTTTAGCTCGTCAAGCTCCTTCTTTGCTAGTCGGTACACATTTGAGGATACTGGTGCAGCTCCGGGTATCAACTCAATAGTGAACTCCACTTCTCTGTCAGGCGGTAGGCCTGGCAATTCCTCTGGAAATACGTCTTCGAACTCTGCTACAATTGCCGGGGGTGCTGTCACCATCGCCATGTAAGCTCTAGGTGTCTGGCATACTCCTTGCTCGATGGTGCCTCGTACGTATTCGAACTCCGGGTGACCTGGGGGTCTAAAGATGACGCTTCCCTTTCCGCAGTCGAGTATAGCATTGTACTGGCTTAACCAGTCCATGCCTAAGACTACGTCGAAGTTTGGCATTGGGAGTACCAAAAATTGCGCTCTTAGCTCTCTACTACAAACGACTACCGAGCATGTTTCAATAATGCTGGTAACCGACACGATGCCTCCTCCGGTAAGAATTTTCCAGCATTTAGGCAGTGGGGAAGTGGCTAGTTTGTGCATGGCTACGAAACTACTAGATATGAAAGACAGTGTAGCGCCAGAATCAAATAATGCAGTTGCAGGTAATGATGCAACTAAAATGGTACCTGTGATGGTTTCACCTTCTGGCTCTTCTGCAACTGCAGCTATTGCAAAGGCCTGCCCGTGCCTTTGCCCTCCAGACTGCTGTTTGGCTTTGTTGAACTGGGTCTTCTGGGTGGCCAGGGGTGCTCCCTTCTGATATCCTCCATATGTTGAGGGTAGCATCCTCTGGACTGGTGCTCCTAATTTTTGCCCGTTCTGAGGTGCTGCATCTCTGCATTGTGAGCAGTCTCTTGCCATATGTTAGCTAGCTCCATAAATCATACATAGTCCGTTCTTCTTTCTGCAGTCTCTGACATAATGTCCCTTCTTGCCACAAAAGTGACAAGTCGGGAGCTCTTTGTTCTGATAGGGCCCCATCTTCTGCTGTGTCTGGTTTTGAGGACGATGGATTGGTCCTCCTGCTCCGGGCTGATTTCGGGCCAGTATAGTTGGATTAGAGCATCTTGTTCCTTGTCCAATAGCTTCTTGTACTCTTGCCTCTGAAAGAACCTCCTCGTAAGAGATCCTTGACTGCGTCGTAGTATACCTTTGGAGCTCGGAAGTAAGGCCATGGTGGAATCTCCTGGCCTTTTCTATCTCGTTTGGTATCAGGATGGCACCGAATCGACTAAGTCGACTGAACTCTGCATCGTAGGCGTCAGCGGTCATGATCCCTTGTTCCAGGTGCAGGAACTGGGAGTATAGGGCATTTCTGACCGTGGCTGGAAGTACTTTGTATTGAAGTACTCCAGGAATTGTTTCCAAGTCTGGTTCTTGCCGACGCTACGCTCGATGGAATCCCACCAGTGATGGGCGTTGCCTAAGAGTTGAGCCCTCACGACGGTCATCCACAAGTCGGAGGAAAGTTGTGAACCTTCCAGCAGTATTTCCGTGCTAGAGATCCAGTCTGAGATCTCCTCCAGAGTTTCGCTGCCCTTAAAGGTTCTCGGACCCATCTGGCGGAAGCCTCGGACAGTGCCCACTGGTTGGACAGGTGCTGGTGCCGGGGCAGTTATCCTCTCCAGAGCCGTCATCAAGCTCTGCCTCAGGACTTCCGTCTGTTGCCATTGTGCCTGCAACATGGCTTGAAAGAATTGGAATATTTGAGGTTGTCCCTCAAGTTGTGGCATCAGGGCAGGAAGGGCTGGAGATGGAGGCAAAGGTGTCTCCGTCTGCGGTGTCGGTGCCTGGGAGGTTTGCCCACCTTGCTGGGTTGGTGTTGCCTACTGGGTAGGATTTTGGTAAATGAACGGAGTTGCCGGATAGACCAGCATCCTTCTCGGGGATTGGCCTCTCGGGGGGGTTGGGGGTCCGTTGGACATCTGGCGAGGGGTCTGTTGCTTGGTCAGCCCCATCAATCGATTGTCCACTGGGTATGTCCATATTTTTGAAAAAAAATAGAATAATTAGAAAAGTACGAAGGAATTAAATAATAATCAAGCAGGATGAAAATTTTAAGGATGAGTCAGTGTGGATGAGACCTAGTATTCCTATCCTATAGCAGGTTTGCTGAGCATGTTATTATGCCATTAGCAATTAACTTGACCTGCATGGGCCACCACTAAAACCATGTCACGCCCCAGTCCTAAAATATATGGAACCAGGCCACGTGGCATTAGCCAGCTGACACGTCACTAAGGGTTTACCCAATTTAATGGTCCTAAAGGAACGTGCTACGCTGTCCTAAAATACTACAAGTCTAATACAGGTAAATCTAATCTCATCCACAAAATATCAGGAAATAAGGGAATAAGTGCTGAATATATATAAGGCTAAGTCTGAAAATATTATAGTACAAAATCAGATAATGTCAGGTGGGAACAAACCCACTACAAAATATAATGAAAGCTGAAATAAGATAGACTAGAGTATCGTCTATCTAGGTAGTAGCTCCAGCTCCAGATGAACTAAAGGATCAGGCAGACTCTGAGGGCACCTCTTCTAACTCCTCCTCAGTGGCATGTCTGGTCTCCTGTCCAGGTTCATATACCGTGGGATAGAACGTCTCATCTAAATCTGGAAGGGAACCAGGTCCTCAGTGGGACATAACAAGATACATAAAAATATGCCATATATGTAAATACTGAATAAATAAATACAGGGTGTGCTAACCAACTAAGTGAATGCAATGTAAGACCTTGTAGTACGTATGGAAAAGTGTAGGCTAGACATATGCTGACTTAATTCACCAATCGTGGTGACTGGCTAGTATATGTGTCATACGCCCCCAGACACATGGGTAACTCTGCAATCGTCCATCTCCGAGGAGCATGGAACGAAGGTATAACATTCAAGGAGGGGGGTATCCCATACGTCTACTAGTTATCTTCCCCGCCCAATTTAACTAATGCCAAGTCATAACTGTTTTAAATGTTCCTGACTTCGTGCTAAGCCGTGCTGCACGTCACACGCACCGGTAGCTAATCGAGTACGTAAACTCGCATCCCAATATGTATTGCAACCTTGTTGCGTGTTCCCGTGTCAGGGTCTAGGAGGATATTATGATACCCTCGCAGCTTTTGGTAGGCCTACTAAGTCTAAGTTAGTTACACTACGTGTCAACGTACTTGTTGACGGTATCCGAGGCAATCTCGGATTTTCACAGTTTATGTGTAAATACTGAAAATATCATACAACTGTTTAATGAAATATACAGTAAAACTTGGCAAGGTATACTTGCCTACTTCTCTGAGCTGGGCATGCCAAAGACCTGTACTTGCAGTCAAGTCTGAGGGGTCCTGTGACCTGGGGTCACTGACTGCGTCGTAGGGGTACTCTGTTCAAGACATACATGGTTCGTAAATTTTAATATTCAAATAATGCATATCTTAAAACTATATATATATACTATATATATATAATAATACATAATTAATATATGTAGTATATATCAAGAGCATATAAAATATACATAATGTATTTATATACTTAATATAAATATATACATATATATAAGTATATATAAATTATACAAATGTATGAAGAAGATAATGAAATATATATGCTATATATATATTTTATATACTACAATATTTATATATGTAATAATATATATATATACAATAAAAAATATAAAGCTATATATATATATATATATATATATATATATATATATATATTTATACATATACATATATGTATATGTATATGTATATGTATATGTATATGTATATGTATATGTATATGTATATATATATATATATATATATATATATATATATATATATATATATATATATATATATATATATATATATATATATATATATATATATATATATAAATAATATATTTTCATATATATAATACATATAGAATATAGACATATATATAAATATATGTATATATAACAAAATATGCATATGTATATACATATAATATAATAGTATACTATATATATATATATACTGAATATATATATTATAATATATTTATATAATTATATATTAGTATCATATACATAAATATATATATATATATATATATATATATATATATATATATATATATATATATATATATATATATACATATATATATATATATATATTTATATAAAAAAAATGCAAAAATACATATATATATATACATATTTATAATATATAATATAATAATATTATATATACATACTGTAATTATATATATTGTAATATAATAAATAATAGTAATTATATAATATATATATATAGTTATATATATATAAAAGAAAAACAAAATACATATATATATATATATATATATATATATATATATATATATATATATATATATATATATATATATATATATATATATATATATATATATATATATATATACTGTAATATTATACTAAATATTATTATAATAATAATTATATAATATATATATAATTACATATAGTAATACATATATATATATATATATATATATATATATATATATATATATATATATATATATATATATACACATAAATATTTATATATATATAAAATATAATAATACATATATATAAACTGTATATATACAGTATTAAATAATTATATAATAATATAATATATATTATAATATATAATATATATATAAACATATATATTTATATACGTATATATATACATATATACATACATATAATAATTTATACGTATATATGTACAGGGAGGGGGGGGGGGGTATATACCTGACAGGTGGGGGACCCACTGGGCTTGCCGCCGGCGGGAGGACGGCGGTCACAGCAGCAGTGGCTGCTAGCAGTAACAACAGCAGCGACAGCTTGCAGCTGCTGCAGCGCCGCAGGCGGGGGCGGCGGTGCAGACGGTTGGGTCGGCGGAAGGGAGGGTGGCGAAGGTGGTAAGGGTGGTGGCGGAGGTCCACGGTGGCGGTGGTGGTGGTTGGAGGCGGTCGGGATGGGGGGGTGTTGCTGTGCGGGTGAGGGAGGAGGCGCTGCGGGGGAGATGGAGGCGGCTGTAGGTGTCGTGGGGCGGTGGGGGTGGGTTGGTCCGGCGGAGGAGGTCAGGGCGGAGCAGATGGGGGTGGTGGCGGTGGTTCACGGTGTCCGGAGGCGGCGCTGGGGTGGCTCGTTTGTGGAAAGTTGCTGTTGGTGTTGGTGGGATGTTGGTTGCTGTGGAGGCTGTAGGCGGCGCCGACGGTGGACAGGATGGTGCTCCGGTGGCCGGGGAGGAGAGCAGGGGGTGGCAAAGGGGTAGGCGGAGGTTCGGTGGAGGTGGTGGCCGGAGATGGGTGGTGTGGGGTTTGGAAGAGGGGAGGGGGTCGGGTTTTATAGGGTTAGGGTTTTTGGTTTAATTGTAAATAGGTTAAATTTTAGGGGTATTTAGGTAATTATGCATTAAAATATCTATTTAGATATTTTGAGATATTTCTAGGATATTTTGTGGTGGGTCCCACTTCCAAATGGACGGTGTAGGTTCACTGGCCAATAGGAGGTTGACACCTCATACTAAAAATTTACAAAAAAACCCCTGTAATTTCATAAATTACACAGAGGTCCTATAAATTGGAAAATTGCGTAATTACGCAATTTGTCTGGGAAAACACCCTATTCCTAAAAATGCAAAAATTCACAGAACTGAGGGAAAAGTTGTGTGAGGGCCCTGGGGGGGGGGGGATGGGGGTGAGCCTGGGCAGGGGCTGGGCCTGGTTTCTGGGTGATACGGGTCACCATATTAATTAATTAATAATTACTGTGCACGGTGTTTACTAATTATTTAGAGGCAGGTAGGGCCATAATTTTATTACGGTGTTAATATACTAAATGTAGTATATTCAAAGTAGAATAATAACGTATTTTTGTTTAGGCAAAACATGTGCATGTTGGGCCTTAAATCTTTATTGGAACAGAGATGGGTACAGATCAGGAAATTTAATTAAAAATAAAATACGTACGTTTGTAACGATATTTGTGCGTCTAACACGAGGCTCATACCAGCACATCTGTGAGTTGTACAAAGTGTAGAAAAATAGACTAACATGTTTATGAGGGGTATGTGAACTTTGTTTGGGGATAACAGTCAGTGTAATGCTTTAATTAGGTAATGAACAGGTGCACAAGTCAATAGGATAAGTAAGCAAAATAAAATTAAAAAGTTACAATAATTCTAATTAGCTAAAAATAATTCTAAAATTCTAAAATCTGGTCGAGGGAGTTTACATGATATCTATCCTGAGGTCTACGGAACATGAGCATTAGCAGGAGCAGAACCAGGAAACGAGGACGAGGTGATTGCAGAAGATTTCTCCTGAGTATATATTTCTTCTATACTCAGTCTTGTTGCTATTAAAACTCTTTTATTTCTTGTTTAAATGAATAATTGTAACGGACTTAATATCGGGTTGTTCTCCGATTTTATTTACTTGTGACTGGATGATATTTTATTTCCTTTTGATGATACTGATGTATTTATTCTGTGGATGAGATTAGTAGACCCTTATTGTTGTAATACAACTTAAGTACGCCCCGATGGATCCATTAAATTGGGTTTGTCCATCGGTGTGTGCTGCTGGCCATTGCCACGTGTCTAGTCCCTCGATATTTTAGGACTGGGGTGTGACATTTAATGCCATTCCAATGTCTGCGATTTGGCGCCGAGCTATATCTAGCCAATAGATTGACAGAGAATGATATGTCTGGTCTTGTACATCGTGATAGATACATTAATGCCCCAATAGTACTAAGATATGGTACTTCGGGTCCTAGCATTATTTTATTGTCGTCCTTAGGACGGTATGGATCTGTATAGATATCTAAAGATCGAACAATCATTGGAGTGCTAGAGGGATGAGCATTATCCATATTGAACTGTTTTAATATTTTTTCTGTGTATTTGGATTGATGCACTAAAATTCCATAAGTGCAATGCTCAATTTGTAATCCGAGATAATATTTTGTGTCTCCGAGAACTTTTATCTCGAACTCCTTTTTCAGATAGTTTGCAGTCTTATTGGTTTCATGTCTTGTCCGAATCAAGTTTATATCATCGACATATACTACAACTATAGCGAAACCCTTCTTAGATTTTTTTAATGAAGACACATGGGCATATAAGATTATTCTCATATCCCTCACTTTTTCATATATTCACTAAGACGGTTGTACCACATCCTTTCGGATTATTTCAAACTGTACAATGAACGTCTTAGCTTTATGGAATACATGTTCTTAGCTTTTGAGCTGGGTAGGTTAAATCTATCTGGGATTTTCATATAGATATCTCTATCTAAATCACCATATTGATAGGCTGTTACAACGTCCATAAGTCTCATGTCCATCTTTTTCTTAACTGTCAGACTTATAAAATAACGGAACATTGTTGCATCCATTACGGGAGAATACGTCTCTTCGTAATCAATCCCGGGTCTCTAAGAAAACCCTTGTGCCACTAATCGTGCTTTAAATCGAGCAATTTTATTCTTTTTATTTCGCTTTCTTACAAACACCCACTTGTAACCTACCGGTCTGACGTCTTTTGGTATTTTTACTATAGGTCCGAACACTCCACGTTTATTAAGGGAATACAATTCAGCTTGAATACATCCTTCCATTTTGGCCAATCTTTTCTTTGTCGACATTCATCGATACTACGTGGTTCAGTGTCATCAATGCCCTTAGATATTTCAGTAGCTACTGAGAATGAGAATATCTCATCTATTGTTATATCTTTGGAATCCCATACCTCTCTTGTATATGTATAAAATATAGAGATCTTATTGCTTTCAGGTACCTAAGCCTCCACTTGGGCTTGTGTCTTTTCTAAGACAATAATCTCTTCTGGATATTCAAAGAGTATGGATCTGTCATTCATAACTTCTTCTTGAGCGTTATGTGTAACCTCCTTAAGAGTGTTACTTGGATATTTTCTCTTTCTAGGGACTAAGTCCTTCGAACCTATATGTGTACCACACTTATGGCGTGCAGTAGATTCATTAGCCACTCTGCTATTTTTTTCTACGGGGATATCAATTCGAGATGGTGCATTTGCAGCGGGCACATGTGATTTAATCACTTTAGCTGCATCAGTAAATGCATCTGGCATTTGATTTGCAATCTCCTGTAGATACAATATCCTTCGTACCTCAGTTTCATATTGATTACTACGAGGATCTAGATAAGACAGAGTGGGATTATTCCACGATAATTTATGTCGTTTATTTGTGGCAAATGGCTCTGTAAGAACATTCTTTTCTTTCTTATCTTTTCCTAACGGCAAAAATTTAGTCTGATCAAAATGGCAGTCTGCGAATCTAGCAGTAAAATATCACCAGTTAAAGGTTCCAAATATCTAATGATTGAGGGCGAATGTAAACCAATATAAATTTCTAAACGGCGCTGAGGTCCCATTTTAGAGCGCTGAGGGAGGAGGATAGGAATATAAACAGCACAACCAAATTACGCAAATGAGAGATGTTAGGTTGATGACATGTTACAAGTTGTGATGGTAAAAATTTATGATATACAATTGGCCTAACAATGATCAATTTAGCAGCATGTAATATGTCATGTCCCCAAGCTGAAACTGGTAAATTTGATTCCATGAGTAAAGACCTTGATATGTGTTGAAAATGCTTAATCAATGACTCTGCTAAACCATTTTGGGTATGAACATGAGGGACAAAATGTTCAACTTTTATTCCTACGGAAGCACAATAATCATCAAAAGTAAGAAAAATGAACTCAACTACATTATCAAGTCGAATCGTTCTAACATGTTGGTCAGAAAAATGAGTCTTAAGCTTAATCAACTGAGAAAGTAGCTTGGAGAAGGCAAAATTTCTAGATGATAGTAAGGAAATATTTGACCATCGACTAGAAGCATCTATTAGAACCATAAAATACCTGAAAGGTCCGCTAGCAGGATCAATTAGTCCGCAAATATTACTTTATATTCTCTGAAGGAATGGTGGTGATTCAGAAGCTATTTTGAGAAGTGAAGGTCTTGTAATGAGTTTACCCTGTGAACAAGCTACACACAAATGTTCAGTAGGAAAGGAAAGACTTTGGTATGATAAATTATGCACATTGGTATTGTTGATGATATTTCTCAACATAGTCGATCATGGATGACCCAATCTGTCATGCCAAAGGATTAGATTCCTTGGATCCTTTAGCCTTTTGCTAGTGATGGAGAGTGAATTTCTACTACCTTCAGAGTAGTTTGATATAGCCCCGAGGAGATTAACTTGCACTTTTCTAATGTGAGCTTATTGTTTCCAACATTAGAGGTGATACAAAGATACTATTTGCTATCATCGTTCATGGTTTCAACATTAAATCCGTTCATTCGAATATCTCTAAAGCTGGGTAGATTTCTATTAGATCTATTAGAGAATAATGTATTTCGAATGACTAAGTGTGTTCCATTTGGCAACACAACATCGACCTTACCATAACCTTCTATAATATGCACGGGTCCAGCAATGGTGGTCACCTTGGCAGTGTTTGAGACATGTTGTGAAAAACTTCCTAGTTTTCAATATAGTATGAGTTGTTGCACTATTTATCAAGCATATGCCATCATCATTGTCCATACCTATTACCGAAGTGGAGAATCCGCAAATGGCGACTTCACTGAGATGCTATCACTACTTTTCTCCCGTTAGAGCTTCGTACTGATAACGTGTTAGAATAAACGTAGAAAAATGAAGAAGAAAATATGAGAGAAGATATCTTATTAGTGTAATCCCATAGTGGAAGACAAATGTCTTATTTATACAATCCAATTAAGATATAATACTAATCTCTAACCAATACGAAACTAAAAATAAAATAAAAATCAAATTCTTTAGTAACCTACGTTATAACACTTTTCAAAATTTTGCTGATCGATTTAGGCCTGGTTTTAGTTTTGCTCTCGATTCTTCAGTTAGAAATTGTCCCATTTTTTGATCTGTTCTTCTTCTTATTTTTTTATTTAAAAGAAATTTCTTTAATAATAGTCAGTTGTTTTTTTTTGGTTGGAAAGTTATGCCAACATAAACAGTTTTTGACATAATTTGTCGAAATTGTCGCATTTGTGAGTAGGTGTTTGGAATTTTCTTCTATGGCAAACAAATGTCAAGTGTTGAAATTAATTTCATAGTAGTTAATATATATATATATATATATATATATATATATATATATTTTGGAAAAAAGACAAAAAAAACTTTCCGAAAATTATATCTAAAAATTATTCTTTCGGCATTAAAAAAAGAAGAAGAAGGCCTGAGATAAGATAAATATGTAAGGATAACAAAATCGACAGTAAGCGAAATACTATTATTTTTTCCATGGGATGCTAAACACATATGGTTAAGGCTCTGGAGGTCTTAGAAGCTGATCAGATCCTGTTTTGTAAGCCGGCTTCTTTGTTGTTGTGCTGGATTTGGCCTGTAGCTTAGTAATTCCGGCATAATCTACTGGATCCAACGTAACATTTCGAACTTTTGAACATACTATATTGTATATCTTGAGCCCACCGTTTTTTAACTTTTATCATTCATAAACGAAAGAAATAATACGCGTCTCCGTGGCTCGATCTACTGATCTTCTGTTCTCCAGTCGAGATCTTATAACTCTCATCGATAACCACAAGAACCATCTTATGCTAAAACTTATTATATGAGTAATAATTTTTCCACCTCCGAACTATTTTTTTTATGTAATAGCTGACGTGACATATTAAATATTATTATGTGACATCTAATATGATATGATTGTCGACGCACAAAATTAATTATTTTAATAATATTATTAATATTAATATTATATTATTCGATATATTCATACATATATATTCATACATATATATATATATATATATATATATATATATATATATATACACACCCAGCCTAGCTTATCCATAAACGTGAAGCATTCTTCCGCCTGCAGGTAGCTCTCAGTAGAACTGAAGAGATGGAGGGGACGGAGAAAGTGTTAGATTCGGGACGTGGAGTAGCCAGCAGTAGCTTGAGAAAGGCGAGGAGCTGGCGCGTCGACGGCGTGTTCTCGAGCTCCCCCAGGTCGACGACGAGGCGCCACGAGGACGACGAGGAGGCGCTGCGGTGGGCTGCGCTGGAGAAGCTCCCAACGTTCGACCGGCTCCGGACGGGGATTCTCAAGTCGGTCGTCAGCGGCGGCAGCGACGACGACGATGACGATGACGATGACAAACTATACGAGCATAAGGAGGTCGACGTTCGGAACCTCGGGCTCAAGGACCGGCGGGAGCTCATAGAGAGGCTGTTCAGAGTCGCCGAGGAGGACAACGAGCGCTTCCTCCAGAAGCGCAGGGATCGGCTTCACAAGTACTTTTAGCCTCTTGCCTTTACTCTATAAAGCTAAACAGTTTTTTATTTTATTTTATTTTTATATTTTTACTTTATTATTTTTTTTAAATTTAGGCTAAGGAGCATGTTACTTCTCTAACAATAGGAGGACATGGTAATTTTTTTTCGGGTACATTATTCATTGATACATTATTTTGTATCAATAGGTCAATATGTGCATTAGGCCGAGCTGGATCTATTCGGTTCCGATTTTGACCGGATTTGATCGATCTTAGACCGGATTGAACCAGCCTAGGTAGGAGTCCGAGCATGATCGGGTCACACCAGAGTTACCTACTCCAAACCCAGTGCGACCTTAGTATCCGAAAAAAAATGGTGCTCCTTGTATTAATCCTCAATTAAGGACTAGTACCTTGCTTCTTCCTCCGAGTTCTTCGTCGTGGCGTACTATAGTCATCGGCTTTATATTCTCCTTCTTTGAGGAGTTGAAGTCACTTCTCATTCTTCCTGGCCAGCTGAAAGCTCATCTCTTTGGTCCCTATCAGTAGGTGCGTCTGATTCCCTGACCTCGTCAACCGAGGTCTCGGTGCAACTTTCCACCAAGTTCCAAACTTTGGAGGTGGGTTGCTCCACAACCCTTGAGGAAGCTCCTCCCCCATTATTACATCTTCTACAGTAATATGTTGACATGATCCATGGCCAGACAAGGGCATAGAGGAGGTACTAACCGTTGCATACAACACTCTCTCAACTGCACTAGCAATCTTGTTGGTATTTTTGTCTTTGGACTAGTGAAAGATAGTTCCATATTGGCTACACCACCAAGTGAGTATCTCAATATAATGATTTGCTTGTGTTGAGGTGTGCACATGGGGTGTGGTGAGGCACATGGGTGCCATGTGGGGTTATTTTTCTTAGAGAAAAAATGATTAACTCCTCAATGAAAATATTTATGCTTTTTGTCATGCTCTTGGAATTATTTTCATAAGAGCTAAGTCCCAAAGGGGCTTAGCGACTCAGATTCTGGCTCGGACTCGGGCTCAAGGACGCATAGTGGCGCTTTGTTGGCACACTTTGCACTTAGCACGTTAGCATCGGTGCTTGTGCGCATTTTATGCGCTCATGCGCTCGTTTTATGCGCATGAGCGCTCATTTTATGCGCAAACGCATGAGTGGGTGCTGAGCAATAGCATGTGTGAGCGTTGCGCGGCTCTGCACTGCTGCACGCATGGGCGCATGGGCCACTGAGCTGCTGGCTTATGCGTGCATGAGAAATTTGGTTGGGCTGTTGCGCATATGCGCAGATAGCGCGATTGGCGCACGATCACATTCATTATGGGATTTGACGGTTATGGAAAGATATGATCAGTTATTCGGATCCTTTTTTGTAAGATTTGGATTTAAATCGTTCATATATTTTTGTAACTTATTGGCGGCTAGGGTTTCCACCCTCTCTCTGCCAATACTCTCTTCGTAGTCTCTTTGAGGACTTACTTCAGAAAAGAGGAGACAAAGGGAGTTGTTGTTACCGTCATTAAAGTCCAGGAAGTTCGTGCGAGTCCAAACATGAGGTGACAACGAGCGTTCCAGAAGTTCTACGTGAACTTGCTGGTTCCTGGCAGCAGATCATGTGAAACAAATCTTGCTTTGAGCAACGGCGATCTCCATCACCCCAGCAAGCAGAGATCGATCATCTTCTCCCACTTTTCTTCTGCGAGTTATAATTCTGTTATGTCCGTCTGCAACTGCGATTGCAAGGAAGAACGAAAAGTTTTCTTTTTCTGATTCTTTTGTTATCTTGTATGCAAGTTGTAATCAGAATTATTTTATAGTTGTTTGTTGGAATCAAGGTATATCAGTGAGGAAATTTTTGTGTGAACTCCTGATAAAGCCTCGTGATAAAGCCTCGTGACTAACAATCTCAAGTCAATATCCAAGTAAGATGGAGAACAACCGTGCAAAACTTCTCGACACAAGTTTTAACAAACTTGAGAATTTTGATGGGGATCATTACAACGCCTGGAAGAGAAATGTTACCCTTAATCTTCAACTTGCAGAGGTGGACTACGTGTTGACTGATCCGGAGCCTGTTGTTCCAGAGGATGATGGTGCTACTATTCGGACGACTGCTAGTGCAACTGCTAAGCAGAACAAGTGGAGGAGAGACAACAACTAGCCTCTGCAAGCTTCTGATTCTGAACTCCATGGAGGATACTCTAGCAGAGTCATACAGCAAGACAAACCATGCTAAGGTCGTTTGGGAGTCTCTAAAAAAGTATTATAAGGTGGATGAGAACCGCAACAAGATCCATGTGACCGAAAAGGTCTGGAACATGCGATTTGAGGACGACAAGACGATGTTGCCTCAAGTCAAGGAATTTCTTAAGCTTCGTCAAAAACTTAAGGATGATGGCATGCCCATGGGCAATACTCTCGTCGTAGAAGGTATTGTTGCCAAGCTCCCATTTGGATGGAGCAACTTTATATCGGACATGCACCGGAAGAAGATGTGTGTTAGCCTTGATCAACTACTGCACAATATCCATGTTGAAGATAAGTTGAGGGCTCAAAACAAAGTGGATACATTGTCCAAGCAGTTGGCAAAGGCTAACTTGGTGCATGTTGTTGATTCCAAGGAGAAGCAGAAGGCTTCTCACAACAAGAAAAAAGACTTCAACCATCTGAAGGTGAAGTCGACTTCGTTCAAGCAGAAGGCTAAGCCCAAGTCAGACGTGACTTGCTTCAACTATGGCAAGAAGGGCCACTACCGGAGAGACTGCAGATCCAAGCCCAAATAGACAGAGCAAGGTAAGCCTAACAAGGTTGATATGATTGTGCAGGTTATGACGGCTGGTGTCGATACTGACTGGTGGGTGGACACTGGCACATCCTGCCATGTTTGATCGAAGAAGGAGTTGTTTACCACCTACAAGCCTACATCTGAGAAGTTCATAGTGGCAAATCAGGCACAAGCTGAAGTACTTGGGACCAGAATTATGGTGTACTGAATCTGACTTCGAAAAAGTCATCGATGCTTCAGGATGTGAAGCACGTACCGGTGATAGTCAAGAATATTGTCTCAGAAAGTCTGCTCTGCAACGTAGGCTTGAGGATGGACATCATTGCTGGACAGATGGTGATGTCGTGCAAAGAAACTTACTTCAGAAAAGCCTTTTGTACCGAAGGGATGTTCAAACTTCAGTTTGTAACTCCTGCAAATAATATTAATGCAGTCTCTGCTTCTGGTTACTCTCTTGAGTTATGGCATAATAGACTAGGATATGTTCATTGTAAAAGAATAAACAAGATTTTTAGTCTAGGACTTATCTCCAAATGTGGGGGTAAGGAGGTGGAGAAGTGTGAGGTCTGTGTGCAGACAAAGATCACAAGAAAATTGTTCAAACGAGTTAACTAAAGCACAGATCTTCTGGAGTTGGTGCACTCAGATATCTATGACTTCAAACAATTCTCCACAAAGGCCAAGATGAAGTATTTCATTACATTCATCGATGACTACTCGAAGTATGCGTTCGTCTATCTGCTCAAGTCAAAAGATGAAGCATTCAAAAATTTTAAGGAGCTCAGGGATGAAGTTGAAGTCAAACTGGACAACAACTTAAGAGATTCAGAATTGATCGAGGCGGAGAGTATAGGTTTATTGAATTCGTAACGTTCTACAAGGAATATGAAATAGTCAATGAGACGACTGCTCCGTATTCTCCTCAATCAAATGGAGTAGCTAAAAGGAAGAGCATGACGTTGATAGAGATGATGAACTCAATGTTGTTAACGGGTCTTCCAAACTGCTTTTGGGGATAAGCTGCGCTGACGACTACATTCATTCTGAAAGAGTGTCGTACGCAAGTTTCGATGTCACTCCTCATGAACTGTGGTTTAAAGTCAGATCCAACTTGAATATTATTTGATTGTGGGGGTGCCTAGCATATGTGAAGCTTTCAGACTTGAAGATTCAGAAGATTGGTACGAGGACAACAAAGACCATATTTTTGGGTTATGCTGAGAAGAGTGATTCTTGGAGGTTTCTTGATATTGAATCAAATCATATCATCAAATCTCGCGACGCATAATTCTTTGAAGATAAGTTTGCAAGGCACAAGAACATTATTATCGTGGACTTTCCGGAGAATAGTGTGAGTGCACAAGAGCCTAACACTTCCAATGAAGATATAATCCAAACAGAAGTTGACATTCCAGAAATAATGATCGAACCAGAACTCGCAGAACTGGTGTCTAAGCGAGTGAGGAGACAGAAGAACTTCGGAGATGATTTCGTCACCTATTATATGGAAGCAGATCTGCTTACCTATGATGAGGCTATAAAGACCAAAGATGTTGTCTTCTAGAGGGAGGCTATCAATGATGAGTATGACTCAATAACCTCCAACAACACTTGGGTGTTGGTTGATCTACCTAAAGGAGCTAAGAAAATCGAATACAAGTAGATCTTCAAGAAAAAGATAAAGGCCGATGGAACTGTTGACAAGTTCAAGGCAAGGCTGGTAGCTAAGGGATTTTCTCAGAAGCAGAAGATCGACTACTTTGACACATATGCTCCAGTAGCGTGGATGACGACCATCGGTATATTAATTTTGTTGAGTGCAATTCATAAGCTAGTTATTCATCAGATGGATGTTAAAACAACATTCTTGAACGAAGAGTTGACCAAAGAGATTTACATGCAACAGCTAGAAGGATTTGTCGTTAAAGGGCCTGAAAAAAAAGTTTACAAGTTGGTAAAATCGTTGTACGGTCTGAAGCAAGCTCCCAAGATGTGGCATGAGAAGTTTGATAAAGTTATAAGATCAAACGACTACAAAGTCAGTGAGACAGACAAGTGTATTTGCACAAAGTTTCATGACGGGAGAGGAGTCATCGTTTGTCTATACGTGGACGATATGCTGATCCTAGGCACGGATCTAGCACGTGTCACTGAGACAAAGAAGTTTCTCTCATCCAAGTTCAGTATGAAGGACTTGGGGGAAGCTAATGTTAATCTGGGGATAAAGATCATCTAGACGGATACTGGAGTGGCGTTGTCACAGTCTCATTATATTGAGAAGATGCTCACACGCTATGGATATCAGGATCTTCCAGGGATCAATACTCCGTACAGGTGTGACAAGAATCTGAAGCCAAATCCAAAAAAAAGTGTCAGGCAACTGGAGTATTCAAGCGTCATTAGAAGTTTGATGTATGCAACCATTGCTACAAGGCCTGACACAGCTTTCGCCGGGGGGATGCTGAGTCGGTTCACGAGAAACCCATGTGTGGATCACTAAAAAGCTGTGAAGAAAATAATAAGATATATCAAGAGGACTCATAAGTATGCATTGTACTACAGCGGTTATCCGACAGTAGTGAAAGGCTTAAGTGATGCAAGATGGTATTCAGAAGTAGAGAGCAAAATATCCACAGGAGGATATGTCTTCTCCATGGGTGGAGCTCATATATCGTGGAAGTGAAAGAAGCAGACAATGCTCTTTCATTCCTCGATGGAATTTGAGTTCTATGCACTGGAGGCTGCAACAGATGAAGCAAAATGGCTTCGGGAGCTCATGTATGATCTTCCATTGGTTGATGCGCAGATTTTGACGGTATCGATTTACTGTGACAACCAGGCAACTGCAACGGTGGCACCAAATAACCTCTTCAATGGTGAGAAGAGGACTGTGCGACTGAGGCACAGAGAAGTGAATGATCTGATAAAAACTGGAGTCATTGCTGTGATTGATGTTCGGAGCCAGGAGAATTTGGTGGATCTGTTCACCAAAGGTCTTAAGCGCCAACTGATCGAGGACACAACAATCAAAATGGGCTTGAAGACATTCTGATATTGTATTTTTGTAATTCTACCATAAAATTTTATGCTTTTAGTACAAAGAGAAATCTACTAGGCATATTGCTTTTGGTTCAAAGAAGGATCGTTGACTAGAAGAATATCAGGAACAGAAGGTAGTCCTTCGAGACATTGAGGGATTACGGACTCAGAACCACTGTTGTCTACTATTTGTTCTTTATGTAGAACAAGTCATGTGGGAGGATGACTTAGACGCCTTAATGAATTCTCAGACATTTTAAATGTCAAGTATGCTTTACAAAAAACACGGTAGCGCAGCACTACAAAGGAGCATAAGGACTCCATGCTACAGTGATATGACACCACGATGAGGTTCCTCGATAGGGTAATGCCTCGACTTTGCGAGATATGTCACATCGACGTAGCATCGTACATAGGCATGTAGCCTAATATTGTAGAATGAAGAGTGGTAAGAAGCACTAAAAAGAGGCCGGTGACCTTATGTTATAGTAGTGTGACACCACCAAGAGGTAAAAGATGTAAAGCCTCGGCTACGCAAGCCATGTCACAGCGACGTAATACTGCAAGGAAGAGCAAGGCTTCATGCTGGGTAGTATGACACTACAAAGAGGCTGTGACCTCATGCTACAGTAGTATGACACCACGATGAGGTATAGCCTCGGATTTGGGCCATATCACAGTGGCGTAGCACTGCAAGGAAGCACAAAGCTTCATACCAAAGACTCTTTAAAAGAACCCACCTAGAGTGTGTGGAAATAGATATAGGCCTTCTCTTGATGGTAAGCTTGTAGATGCCCAAGATACACACACTGAAATCAGGCATGCACATGACCTTTAATGTGTAACCGGAAGCACAACTGATGTCATTGTGTGAGTAGAAAAAATTGCAGCTGTGGTGCAGAATTCAAGGCTTAGTCCATTCTTGTATCATACTATTATTTAACACATGCAGAAAGATTCAAGTCGAAGCGACATCTATCCTAATACATGATGGACAGACACTGTGGGTAACACTCAACCCATATATTGAGATATGTGAAAGATTGTTGGTATTTTTGTCTTTGGACTAGTGAAAGATAGTCCCACATTGGCTACACCACCAAGTGAGTATCTCAATATAATGCTTTGCTTGTGTTGAGGTGTGCACATGGAGTGTTGTGAGGCACATGGGTGCCATGTGGGGTTATTTTTCTAGGAGAAAAAATGATTAACTCCTCAATGAAAGTATTTATGCTTTTTGTCATGCTCTTGGAATTATTTCTATAGTCGCTAAGCCCCTTTTCATGCTCTTGGAATTATTTCTATAGTCGCTAAGCCCTAGACTTGGACTCGGACTCGAGTTCAAGGGCACAAAGTGGCACTTTTTTTGTGCATTTTGCATTTAGCACGTCAGCATCGGCGCATGACACTTTTGCGCATTTGATGCGCTTGTTTTATGCACGAGTTGCATGTGCGGGTGGATAAGCAGGCGCATGAGCGGGTGCTGAGCGGGCGCATGAGTGGATGATACGCGATGCATGTACGAACGAGCGTTGCGCGACCATGCGCAGCTTTGCGCTGCTGTGCACATGGACGCGTGGGCGCATGGGCCGTTGCGCTGCTGGGTTATGCACGTAAGAGCAGTTAGGTTGGGCTGTTGTGCCCATATGCGCAGATAGCGTGGTTGGCGCACAATCCCACTGATTGCGGAATATGACGGTTATGGAAAGATATGATCAGTTATTTAGATCCATATTTTGGGGATTTGAATTTATATATTCCTATATTTTCGTAACTGATTGACGGCTAGAGTTTCCACCCTCACTCTATAAATACTCTCTTTGTAGCCTATTTTAGGACTTACTTCAGAAAAGAGGAGAGGAAGAGAGTTGCTGATGCCGCCATTAAAGTCCAAGAAGCTCGTGCGAGTCCAAGCATGAGGTGACAGCGAGCGTTTCAGAAGTTCTACGTGAACTTGATGGTTCCTTGGAGCAGATCGTATAGGCAAATCTTGCTTTGAGCAACGATGATCTTCATCACCCCAGCAAGCAGAGATCTATCGTCTTCTCCCTCTTCTCTTCTGCGAGTTATAACTCTGTTCTGTCCGTCTACAACTGCGATTGCAAGGAAGAAAGAAAAGTTTTTTTTTTCCGATTCTTTTGTTATCTTGTATGCAAGTTGTAATCAAAATTATTTTATAGTTGTTCGTTAGAATCGAGGTACATCAGTAAAAAAAAAATTTGTGTGAACTTCTGATCTTGACTACAACTTTCGGTTCTTCCATCTTTAATAAAGTCTCGGAACTAACAAACCTCACTAGGAAGGAAGGATAGGGGGAGTGGGATTGGAGACGGGGTTAGCATCGAACTTTGCCCGCATTGTGGAAGGGAGAGAATCCATACTTTCATCATGAAGAACCAGAAGGGGCAGGGCATATGTCCTCAATGTGGCCAATTCATCGACAAGTAGCACACGTCGGCGGAATCCATTTAAAGGATACATGTTGCTCGAACCGATGCCTATCTGGAAGACAAACATGCACCGAAGATGGAAATTCTCAGCAAGCAGAGATCTCCATAAGGACACAAGCAAATTCTCAGCAAGCCTTTTGTCAAATATCCATGGACCACTTAGAAGTCCTTCCTCTTAAGTCCGACACTCCGCGAGGGGGTGTGGTGGTGGTGGTGGTGGTGTTGTTGTTGTTCGTTTCCCACCACCGCCATCATTCAGATCTCCAAGCACTAAATTGCCACTGGAGAAGAGCACCAACATGAAAGACTTTTTTACCAATGAAAAAATTGACCTTTATGACTCATGACCTACATTTTAATATAGTTAATTAGTTTAAAGGGACTTCTAAACAATGGATTACTTTAGTGGCCTAGTTGAGAGCTTAGTCATAACCACTTACGCCATTTGGTTGTTATCCCTCCCAAATTGGGTAGTTGGTCTGTTTTAGATTTAAGTTACGATGCTTATCCGTGCTTTACAAGTATGCTAGTGCCACTAAACAAGTGACAATTCCATATTCTTGCCACCAACTAACGAACAAACTTTATTCTTGACAAAATTTTCAAAATGTCAGCTAGTGATGTAGGAATCTAAAGAAACTCCTAGTGCAAGAAACATAGTTCTTACTTACTGGCAGTTTATGCATGAAATGATAAACTTCCGCAACTGGATACAAGTGCTTTGAATATGATTCATGGTGTTCATTCATATCGGATATATCAGCTTCGCAGCAATATGCGGTCAAACGAAAACATTGTTAACAGTGGCGGAGTTTAGTAAAGGGTAAGGCATCGTTTGGTTCGCAAAATTATAGAGTTGGAAAAAAAAATATATATTTCTTTCTTATGTTTGGATGCAAAAGTAATGGAAAAGAAAAGAAAAGTGATTTCCAAGATAAAAAAAATAGGAGAAAAAGTTGTTCCCTCCACCCATCCAAGAATTAACTTTTCCACAATATAATTTTTTATAGGAAAGAAAATACCAAGAAATTGATTTTATTTTCTTTCCTTTCCGCAAACCAAACGAGACCATGGGAGAACATGACAACCTCTCTCGTTTTCTTTATATTCTTATAAATTTTTTTTTTTTTTAGATATTATTTCCTTCAAAAATGTAATCCACTTATTCTAAAATATAGGCTAAACTATAACTTGATACCCTCAACTATTCAAGTGTTTGCTACCGCCGCCGCATGCGGAGAAGGGGGGGCGATCGCAATGTGGGGGAGGTGGGGACCTGCGGATGGTGCAGCCAGTGGCGGAAGGAAAGAGAGAGAGAGATTGCTAGTTTCGTTACTTTTTTTTTTTTTTTTTTTACTTTATGGTATCTAAGTTGGTATTTATAAAAGTTGAGAGATTGAATGGTTGATGGTTCAAGTTATAATTTTAGATGTTATTCCCTTCAAAAATGTAATCCGATCGTTCTAAAATATAAAATTAGTCCATCTAAAAATATATTTTGTTTCTCCAAAACTTGAAGTAAAGTTCTGCCACTGATTGTTAACTTTGAAATGTGTACGTACTTCTTTTTGAATGATCGCTGCAGGGTTGGAATCAAGCTTCCGACTGTCGAAGTAAGATTCGAGAAGCTGACGGTCGAGGCGGAGTGCTACATAGGGAGCAGAGCGCTCCCGACTCTCCCGAACACCGTCAAGAACATAGCCGAATCGGCGCTGGGCATGTTAGGCGTGAGCCTGTCGAAGAGGACGACCCTCACTATACTCAGAGATTTATCAGGAATTGTACATCCCTCCAGGTTCGTTCACTAACCTCAAATTCAAATTACTTGAGAGTGTATAATTAGTACAATTATTTTTGTCAGAGGTGACACATTTTTTTTCTTTTCTTTCTCGAACTAAATTAACAGGATTACTCTTTTATTGGGGCCTCCATCATCTGGGAAGACCACTCTTTTACTAGCTCTTGCTGGGAAGCTAGACACAACTTTGAAGGTTGGGGCAATATGGGAATTTCCTCCTTGTACTCAGTAGAATATTTTTTTTTTTTTTTGCGCTTCTCATAGAAGTATATTTCTATATTTTGGGATATATATATATATATATATATATATATATATATATATATATATATATATATATAACACGTAGGCTTCGGGCAAGGTTACGTACAACGGCTACAGCCTCGACGAGTTCGTTTCGCAGAAGACAGCAGCCTACATAAGCCAAAATGATGTGCACGTTGGGAAGATGACCGTTCAGGAAACGTTGGATTTCTCTGCCAGGTGTCAAGGGGTTGGCATTAGATACGGTACTAACTTCTACTTCCTGCAAGTAAAGTTGTAACTGCCTAAGAAAAATTAAAAAAAAAAAAAAAAGTTTAGTGTTACTTAATAATATAATTTTAGACTTACATTCTATATATATTTTTTAAATTTATTAGACTTATATTCCACTTTTTATTACTAAAAATATTTATTTTGTCACGAAAAACTGTCGTTAAATATTTTTTATGATAAAATGTGGAATGTAAGTCTAATAAACAAAAAAGTGTAGATATAAATCTAAAATTATATTATTAAGTGGGACTAAAGTCAAAAGTTTCCATAAATAAAAGAATGTTTGCTTAAATAAAAGAATGCTGCTTAATGACTCGCGATTGGGAGGGGGAGGGGTTTGAATGGGTCCCACATTAGCAGCCAGAGGATGGGATGGGGGTGACCACGTCTGCGGGTTCCGGACGAAAACTAGCCTCCCGGGTGCCATAAGTCATTATTGTAAATAAAAGTACAGCTATGACCATAAGTTACGTTTGGTTTGCAAAATTAAGACATCGGAAAAGAAAACACATTCATTTGTAACATAAACTTTATATATACTAATAATTTCACGTGGTAAATTTTTTTTTCTTTCTGGTATTATTAAAAAATAATTTAAATATTTAAAAATATTTGAATTAAGATTTGTTATATATATTTATTTACGTTAAGATTTGTTAATGATTTAGTTATATTTTAATTTTAGTTTGTTGTGGATATATGTAAATAAAAGAGAGAATATTCGGTTATGCATAAGAAAAAAGAGAAAATTTAAAATTATAATATTCCGTAATTTTTTATTAAATGATTGAGGATTTACAAATGGCTTAGACGGCTCAATTTTGAGGCGTTTTCAAGCTGCATTATAATCGTACTAGTCACATTAACGTGCGTTGCACGAACAAAAAAAGAAAAGAAAAAAAAACTATGACATTCTTAAAAAAATTAGACATTTAAATTATATTAAAATATGATTTGAATATATTTTAGTTAGGATTTGTAATAGATATATTGTTATAATTTTGGATATGTATTTAGTTAGATAATATCATGTACTTAGTTTAAATAAGTTGAATATTGAATATATATTTTAGGATTTATTATATGTTAAGGTAGTTAAAAGGATTTAAATTTTTTATTATTAACTACGTGAGTGTACATACACGGTTAGAAAGATGCGGTTACAAAAAAATTAATTAATTTTTATTTAGTGAAAGATATACATATGACTTGAAACCGCTCATTTGAGCCCTTTCCATTTGAGCCATATATATATATATATATATATATATATATATATATATATATATACTTGAAAAAAAATAATTTTTTTACTATTTGAGAAAAGCAACCGTCTTAATTTATTACTACTTAGAAAGAGAAAACAACGACCCCCTTAATTTTATTCTATACGTAATTACATAACTACTCATGTTAAATTTAATGAACAACTAAAATTAGTAAACATAAGTAAGTATATTTTTGAAATAAAAAAAAAACTTTCAGGATGAAGCTAACTTTTCTTATTATATATACTAAAAGTATACACATTATTTGTGTAATCTTTTGTCTGCATTTTTTTTCTCATTTAAATATATAATTACATGCCAATTCATTTTGAAATAGTATAAAATAATTTGAAATAAATTTATTTTTTAGATGGTGAATATTTTATTAAAGTTGGAAGTGAAATAGTATAAAATATTTTGAACGAAATTAATTTTGAGATGGTGAACATTTATTGTAGATTGAACGTGTGTAACAATTAGTGATCAGTAATTATGTTAGTGGAGAGGCATGCTTTTCATGTTTACCCCTAATTAATTTAAATATATTTTAATATATATATAAGGTTGGAGAAAGATAATTTTGGTAAATAAAAGTTCCACGGTGAAGTGTAGTATTGTATAGAAGGCTAGTATATATATGCATGTGCGTTGCATGTATTTCATACTACTTAAAAAACGAAACAATAATCATCCTTTTTTTTTTTACTATTTGAGAATAGCAAACAATAACCTCTTACTCTTTGGAAAGAGCAAACAACAATTCTTTCTATGCGTAACTATCTAAATATCCATGTTAAATTTAATGAATAATTTTAATTAGTAATTGTTAAGGACATTTTTGGATGGAAAAAAAATTTCACGGTAAAGACTAATTGTGACAACAATCTTGTAGACCTGCTCGTACATTTTGAATTCACTAAGAATTGAGCTATGTGCACTGCACGCAGATTATGAGCTTGACTATTGAAAAATTGTTAATATCTTGTACAATCTTTCCTATATTTTTTATACATTAAAAGTATTTCGAGATATTAGTATTTGGAGGAGCCAAAACAACTTTTGTGTTTTGCATGTGTATCCGTGGAAGTATTTATAATACTACTTTGGAATTGCCAAAGAGTGTTTTTCATAAGTTTGACTCTTAAACTATTGCTCATTTGTTTCGCAGAAAAAAAATAAAATTAAATTTTTTAAAAAGAAAATTTGTAATTGTCATTAATTTTTATTTTCGTGTTTTGGAAGGCTAAAAAAATAAAGAAAAAGTGAATAATTGAGAGTGAGAAGTAAATCATGGATGAGACGATGAACCATTTTTTTTTTCTTCCTATTTTTCTCTTCCTTGTTAATCAATTTTCTTTTTCTTTTTTTTCAAAACCAAACACAGAAAAGAGAGTTGAGTTGCATTGTCTAATTGAGATTGCTTGGAACTGTGACTTAACAAAAATGATAATGATGGGATGCAGAACTCCTAAGAGAACTTGCAAGAAGGGAAAAAGAAGCAGGGATATTTCCTGAAGCAGAAGTTGATCTCTTCATGAAGGTTACGAACTTAATTACTATCAAGGCCCTTCTAATGATTCTATGCTAATTTTTCTTTCATCTCACTTTCAGGCAACTGCAATGGAAGGAGTGCAGAGCAGCCTCCAGACAGACTACACACTCAGGGTATGATCTTAATCCTTTTTTTTGTGCATTATTGTCACTTTGAGTGTGATTCTCAATCACGAGTTATATTAGTTTAAATTATATACTAGGGTCTCCTAGTGTGACCTTGTATTCTATAATAAATTTTTTATTCCACAGTAGTTTGGAAAATTTGGTCATAAGGGATATGGTTCCTTTTGACAAGGATGTCACCAACTCCAGCTCCTGGTAGAGAGTGATATAAGGGACCCTTTTGCCAATCATGGCTGATGAACTACTTTGTAATCTTCTGGTCTCACCTACTTTGGAAGATGACAGCTTTGGCATATGGCTGTTTGTTGTTATGCCTGAATTAAGTTGCTCATGATTTATTTTTAATTTTTAGGCATAATATGTATGCGGTTCTGATCGAGAAAAATGTGGACCTGGTTAGTTGACAAATCGATGGGTGTTTGCAGATTCTTGGGCTGGACATTTGCGCCAATGTCATGGTTGGCGATGAGTTGCAGAGAGGGATCTCAGGTGGACAGAAGAAGCGTTTGACGACAGGTTCATCCTTGACATTTCCAGTTGCCACCTTGTCATGGGGCATTTGTTCTATGCAGGGCTTTTTGTGACATTTTAAGGGCCCTGTACAAAACTAAAAATGGGCCTTTTTTAACCAATGTAAAAAAAATGTAAAATTTCTAACATTACAAGGGCCATGTTACTATTGTTTCTAAAAAAAAATATATAAGGAGGCCTAAATCTAAAAATGAAGATTTCACATTTGTAATATATAAGAAAGTTAAATTTTTTGCGGCCTTCCGGTTTTTGGGGTCTTGTGCGATCGCACAACTTGCATATGCTCAGAAATGGCCCTAGTTTTATGTGAAGAATCTTAATACTTTAGAATCTTTATATCCTAAACCAATTCCCCGAATGAAATGAGTCTCTTATTGTTAATGTCACACCAACTTCATTCGTTATCAAAACACATGTATGATATTCCTTACTTGCAAAAAGGCACATTTCAAGTGACAGAGACGTCAACATGGTATCTGCGCAACCCTCACTGTAACTTTAGAGTTTTGGTAATTTGGTGCAGCGGCATAAACTTCAACTTTGTATCTAGCATCCCATGTTCGAATCCTATTGCGCACATTTTAAATTGATTTAAAAAAAAAATTATACCATTGCGTGAATCCACTTCTCCGTGGGACTTCTTCTACATGGGGGTGTGTGTGAGAATAATATGAATATATAACCCTCAATCATCACTATAAAATATAGCTCTAGACTTTTGGTTATTTGCCTTCTACTTGTGGGAGTATGTTAGAATAATATAACTTTATACTCAACCATCACTATAGCTCTAGATTTATGATGCAGTGATAGAGACTTTAACAAGCATCATGCATGTCCACACTGTTACTTGACATACCAAGTCATCACTTTAGCGATCCAAGACCAAATTGCATTGGTTTATCAAAGTATAAACCAATACCAATAGGAAAAACATGTACTTCTCAAGTATGAGGATATCATCAAATCATATGTGAGGAACTTATCAACCTTCTTCTTTTTTATTTTGACAAGATCTTGTTGCTTAGGAAGTCAGTGCACTTACGATGCACCTATGCACCAATGCAAGATCATATCTCGTTTATTGAGAACCACCATATTCATCATCAATGTCATTGAATACATATGGCAACCATAAGGACTTGCCTCTCTCAAGCTTATTGTTAGCTATAACTGAGTTAGGTGCAAGGATATTTATATCCGATCTCCCACAATTTTCATTATGCCAGGTATTCATTCAATACACCAATGATCTTTAATATAACCACTATAATTAAATAACAATTTATTTTATATTGTTATCGACTTCATATCAACTACTTATAACAACTTTATCATCTTGTACGCGTCTGTTTACTTCATTAATATGGTGATTTTATACCTACCGGTTTCCAAAGATATCATAAGCAATAAAAGGAAGTTCCAACACCATGAGGCTCCCACTAGTGTCAGGTCAAGATGTATGTAGACCTATCCTGTTCTATGAAAAGTCTGTTACCAGGATTCAGACACATATCCTACAAGATGCAATCACCAATCTTAACCATTGCACTAAGAAACCCCTTTCTAATTGAGATAAAAACAAACTTGACCGCAAATGATTCCAGTGTACCTTTTTCTCTTCAATGTTTTGCTTGTTATTCATGATTGAGGATAGTAATTGATCTTAATTTACTAAGGTGAATTCACTGATATTATTTCATGTTGCTACAAGTATCCTGTTGTAAAATTGTGTTCCTCATAGAATATTTGCATTGTCTTTTACACTTCATAACTTATTAAGCAAATACATACCTCTCTTCTTTCTTTTGCTTCACCTGATGACTATTTGTTCAAACTGTTCAAGGTGAGATGATCGTTGGTCCGACAAAGACCTTGTTCATGGATGAGATATCGACAGGCCTTGACAGCTCGACCACCTTCCAAATTGTAAAATGTCTGAAACAAATCGTGCATCTCGGGGAGGCTACTATTCTCATGTCCCTCCTTCAGCCTGCTCCTGAAACCTTCGACCTCTTCGATGACATCATCCTCCTCTCTGAGGGCCATATAGTCTACCAAGGTCCCCGTGAATTTGTACTGGAGTTCTTTGAGGCCTGCGGCTTTCGCTGCCCTGATAGGAAAGGCACTGCTGATTTCTTGCAAGAGGTAACAATGTTGTTGTTTACTGGTTAGCTTGCTTATGTAATATAGAATGAAAACTTTTCCTAGATTCCGGCATCAAATGATCTGCCATCTGACATGGCAATATATGTATAGCTTCCAGAACGTCAACTATCATATGCATCTTAAAGTTTTAACTTTGTGTATGCATCTTAAAGTGATCAACCTTGTCTGCTAGTGTAAACATAGTGTAACATTATCTGTCCCATGATTATGTTTCAATCCAGTAGCAATAACTTTTCTTGGCAACTGAAATCCTACTGAAAATGGCTGATGTGGCAGCTCATATTGGATCTTGCCAAGGTCTGCAATGTTATTTTTGACCATTTTGAGAGGGAATTCTAGTTGGCTTGCATTTTTTGTTACCATCTGCTCATTTTACCTTCTGAAAACTTCTCTAGTTAAAAGGAGATTTATTGCTTTCCGTTCTCTGTAGTACATACGCGAAGAATACTGTATATGGGCATGGCAACATGGATATATCACTGACTTTGGTGTGTCTTCAGCATTTAAAGTGTGTGTTCTGTGTTCTACATGGACAGAAAGTGGATAGACCACAGATTTTGCCTTGTTTTTAGCTTTCGACTTTTATTGCACTTTCATATGTAAAAACTTGAAATTTTGCTTCTTTTGGCACAGGTTACGTCAAGGAAGGACCAAGAACAATACTGGGATGACAAGACCAAGCCTTACTACTACATGTCAGTCTCCGAGTTTTCTGAACGGTTCAAGAGATTCCATGTTGGCCTTCAGTTGGAGAGTGAGCTCTCCATCCCTTTTGACAAGAAGCACAGCCATAGGGCTGCTCTAGTCTTCTCAAAACACTCTGTCCCTTCTTATGAGCTTCTCAAAGCCTCATTCGCCAAGGAGTGGCTTCTTATTAAACGCAACTCTTTCATTTACCTCTTCAAAACTGTTCAGGTGAATGAGCGCCTTACCAGTCTCTCTTTTGATTTCATAGTCCTGAAGGGCCACTGATATCATATCATATCCTACTTCTGTTTTCTAGATCACCATAACAGCCTTCATTGCCTCGACAGTATTTTTGAGGACACAAATGCATACAAATAACGAAGGGGATGGTGCTGGATACATAGGGGCCCTTCTGTTTACATTGATAGTCAACATGTTCAATGGAGCCGCTGAGGCCCCCTTTGCTGTCTTGAGGCTCCCGGTGTTCTACAAGCATAGGGATCTCCTCTTCTATCCCTCCTGGGTGTACACCCTTCCAAACTTTCTTCTTGGGGTTCCTATTTCCGTCCTTGAATCAGTGGTTTGGGTCATCATGACCTACTATACCATTGGGTTTGCCCCAGAAGCTGGAAGGTTAACATCTAGTCATATCAAGGTGTACATGTTACTTTTAGCTATGCGATGAATGTTAATTTATGTGTCTATCGTTTTTTTTCAATGCAGGTTCTTCAAGCAGCTAGTCATTGTCTTCCTGATCCAACAAGTGGCAGCAGGATTCTTCAGAGCTACAGCAGCGCTTTGCAGGACGATGACCATTTCTAGTACCATCGGACCTTTATCTGTCCTCCTGATGTTTGTTCTCGGGGGATTTATCCTACCAAGAGGTTCCTGCAGAATTGACCTAATGGAGATATCTTAATGCACATGTAGCTTGTCTGAACTAACTAGGATTCTCATTGTCACAAATTGGTTACTCAGTCACATGTCATTCAGTAATTGGCTTAATACCGATTCACAAATAACCTGATATATACATGAAGTCCACAGTTACTGAAATTATCATGAACTCCTTGGTTTAATCATGTTATAGCTTATAAGCTCTATTAGGCTACACTAGAACTAGTACTTTACATAGTACATGCACTCTCTTGTAGCAATTAATTATTTAGTAACAAGTGTTGTCGAAGAATGGGATTGTACGCCATGGGTTACGTGGATTGTTAATCAAATACTGGATCCCAAGGTCCTTCTTGATTACTTTAAGATTACATCGACTACTTATGAACAATAAACTACTGTAACAAAGACTATAAACACACAAAGGATTTCTGTCAATCTGAATTTCACCAGTACTTCAATATCTATTTGCATAAAAACAGTGTACCATTCAAAAGGCTTCTCCATACCTATTAGGCTTATTTAGTTGCTTCTTGAAACCTTGTTAACCCTGTTAATTTTTATAGCAATTGTATCTAAAGGGGGCTTCATTTTTGTTTTCTAACAGAGTTAATTCCAAAATGGTGGATCTGGGGATATTGGATTTCACCACTAACTTATGCATATAACGCACTTGCGGTAAATGAGTTTTTGGCTCCTAGGTGGATGAACAAATTGGTAAGTTCCTTGTTGCATCTTATAAATTCCATGCAAAAACTCTGACCTTAGGTCATAAACTGCAAATTCCTTACTGAATTACTTTGAGCTGCCTTTTTTGTAATCAAGAATGAGATGATAATTATATTTCCTTACTCGATATATTACTCTTTTTGGAGTCACTAACTAGATGTACATTGGGGCAACAGACACCTGATGGTAGGAGGTTAGGCGTGGCTGTTCTAGAGAATGTTCATGTCTTCCCAGAGAACAAGTGGTTCTGGATTGGAGCTGGTGGACTTCTAGGTTTTGCTATCCTATTCAATGTTATATTCACACTCGCACTCACATATCTAAACCGTAAGTAATCTGCTTTTGTCGTTAGCTTTGTATCATGAAGCCACTTTCTCATGCTTACATCCTATGTTTATCCTATCTGCATTCTTAATACTGATAGTTGTAGGAAAAGTGAATTCAATACTGATGGTGTCGATTCTGTTATCTGTAATTTACTTAATTATTTCTTTTATATGCGATCTTAAAATAGCTTTGGGAAAACCACAAGCTGTTATATCTGAAGAAACAGCTGCAGAAATGGAAGCCAACAAGGATGAATCAAAGGCGACCTCATGGATCAGTAAAACCACCAGAGAGTCTCATAATAATTCATTGCCTCGAGCTTCATCAGTAAAAGATGGAAATAACGGTAGGACTTTCTTGAAGAGAAAAAAATGTTGTTCACAATTTAATTTTACCAAGGGTGCAACTACTGCTAGGTCGCAACACAATAACATTTGTTAAACCTTTCAGGAGTGATGCTGACGCAACTCTCTGGTGGTTCTTCCGCTAATGGGCTTACTCATGATATGTCTGTCGGTGCTACTGCATCTTGTATCGCTCTGAAGGGAGGAATGGTTCTTCCATTCACACCTCTTGCCATGTCTTTTGCAGACATAAATTATTATGTTAACATGCCTGTAGTAAGTTTCTTCTTACCTTATCTCACCAGTTCTACCTTTATAGATCAATTGTGACCTATGTTGCATGAATACGGACACGGATACGATTGTGGAAATGATACAGATTCGGACATCTTTTTCCGTATACATGCAACATATCTTGTAAGTAATATGAGACTTTTAAGACCTAGGCAAAGTCTTAAGAAGATGGGGACTCCTAGAAATTTCAATGGCATCTCATTTACATGAAGTGAGTGACCTATCTGTTTTGACAGGAAATGAAAGAAAAAGGTATGGCTGAAAATAAGCTTCAATTGCTAAAAGACGTGACAGGATCTTTCCGGCCAGGCATACTAACTGCACTTATGGGGGTGAGCGGGGCCGGGAAGACTACTCTTATGGATGTATTGGCAGGACGAAAGACAGGCGGATATATTGAAGGAGATATTCGAATCTCTGGATTCCCCAAGAACCAATCTACCTTTGCAAGGATTTCAGGCTATTGTGAACAGAATGATATTCACTCTCCTCAGGTGACTGTTAGGGAGTCCTTGATATACTCTGCGCTTCTCCGTCTCCCTAAAGAACTCAGTGACGAAGAAAGGACGGTTAGTAGCATTACTATATGCTCTTGCTATGCAGTTATTGTTTCGACAATTGGCTTTATATATGTTGTGACCACTTTTGTCCTATAACAGAAATTCGTGGATGAAGTCTTGGAGTTAGTAGAGCTTCACAATCTCAAGGATGCCATTGTGGGTCTCCCAGGAGTTACAGGGCTATCAACAGAACAGAGGAAGAGACTGACAATCGCTGTCGAACTTGTTGCCAATCCTTCGATAATCTTCATGGACGAACCAACTTCGGGTCTTGATGCAAGGGCGGCAGCAATTGTCATGAGAACCGTAAGGAACACAGTCGAAACTGGAAGAACAGTTGTTTGTACGATTCATCAACCAAGTATTGATATATTTGAAGCCTTCGACGAGGTAATAACATTTTTTAAAGTTGCATTAGTACGGCTTGTTCTTTAAGTTAGTCCTCTTTTGTGTTTATTATATATGTTGTGTTTTAGGTTCTTTTTATATATTTACTGAATTTTTCCTTCCATCTGCTTATTTGACAACAGCTACTACTGATGAAGAGAGGAGGTGAGGTAATATACTCTGGACCATTGGGGAAAAACTCTCACAAGATGGTCAAATATTTTGAGGTTAGTATTCCTGATTTTTCTTCTTCCAGAAGACTAGATTTCATCCAATTGTTAAGGACCTCATGGAAGGACCAGGGGAGGTCCCACAATAGGCTGGCAGGGAGTGACAGCTCCCCTAAGTTTTCACTTGTAGGTTGTTCCTCCTGAATTTTAGGTTTACTTGTATATAGTCTTTGATTTTTTTAAAAATATTTAGTAACCTACTGGCAGCTTACTTGGTTATGTTATGAGGTTGATGTTGATATTCAAGATGTTTGGAGTTCGAGACTTAGAAGCCAGAAGCGGGAGCGGGGATGGAAGCGGGGGCGGGGGCGGGAGCGGGAGCGGGAGCGGGGGCGGGGAAGCGCGAGTACTTAGAAAATTCTAAATTTGGAAGCGTGATGGGAGCGTGCGCTAATACATTTTTAATGTTTATTAATTATTGTTATCAAAACTTATAAATATCTTAAAATTTATTAGAATTTATAAAATTCAGTTCAAAGTTACAGAGAGATCTTTCGCATGTTAATTTTTTATGATGTCAAAGTAAGAAATCTTTAGTTTCTTGGTACTTTGATAAATGTATATTGAAAATATTTTAATTTCTCTCACAAAATTTATGTCATCTTCTAAAATTATGGTCATATTATGGGAATCGATCATGTCGTGGGGGAAATGAGCTTCCGTCCCCGGAGAAACGAAGCTCCCGTCATCGGAAAAAACGAGCTCCAAACGAGCTCCCAAGTAAGAAACGCCGAATCGAAGGTTCTTACTGAGATTCGTTGACCTCCTAGAAGTTTCTGGCTTCTAAGGTTCGAGAGCAACGAGCCCCCTTTTGATATATATATATATATATATATATATATATATATATATATTGAAAGAGGTAATTATCCATGATCGCTCCCACTAGGATTTAAATATCGCCCACTCGGATCTTATGAGCTAGAGGTTATTGACTATATATATATATATTCGGATTTTATTTTGTTTTCGGGATCATAACTGCTATCGCAGTTGTGGGCCGGGGGGGGGGGGGGGGGGTGGTCTCGAACCCAGCTACCCCTCCCGGATGTCCCTTGCCTTACCACTAGGCTAAGGCAGGATCCCCGCTCTTAAGCATCCCCTAATGTCTCCGGAATAGTAGCCATTAGATCTATTTGTTTTGGACCGTACATATTCGATCCTTAGATTATCTATTTTCTCGTAAGATTTTGAACTAATCTGTACAGTCCAAAAAGATAAATCCTACGGATGCTATTTTGAACTAATATGTACGCTTCTCAAAATAGTATGTTGAGATAAGCATAATAAAAAAAATCCAAGGACTAAAATCTATCTAGCAAAATAGTTTCCTAGGGAAACTATGCCCAACAATTATTCTCGACTACATTATAATCGATGAAGTCAATCAAAGTAACTCTTATAGTCCAAATCCTAAAACCGTACGATAAATTTCACCAATCCTGAATCATAAATCTCGATTTGTCTTTTCTGTAATCTATCAATCATAACTTACTCTCAATTATAGTCTAACTTGTACTCAATTTCTATATGCCCAATTTTCTGGTATAGTCAAAATCAACTTTAAAACCAACCAATTTGTCAAAACATTCTCGCAATTGTTTCAAACTCACAAATCCATCCCAGCCAAGTTCATAATCCGTCAAATTCGCCACTCAAAATTCATTAAATTAATCATAATGGATTTCAACATTTGCTAAGTTGAGTTTAACTAATATCCATTTATGTCATACTCAAGATTACCTAATCAAACTATAGTCTATATACATAGAATATAACAAGACAATATAATTCAACGATTCAATATAATACACAATCATCGTTCGTCCAGCCATAATATCAAAGGGTTAACATTTGTCGATCTTCGATACATCTCATCCCTTTCTTTCTCTCTCTCTCTCTCTCTCTCTATATATATATATATATATATATATATATATATATATATATAACTAGAAAAAAAATATTCATTCGCTAAATTCAAATTTGTTTCAACTAATACTATCCGTCAAACTAGATATAAGAGCAACTATTCCACACCTGAAGTCAAATTAGCTTTTGACTATCTTAGGTCGAAGAACGATAAAATTCTTAAATCCTTAGGGTCATTTGTATATTCTCCAAATAAACCTCTAATTGCACTACCAAGTCTTTGCACTTAACTTAAAACTCATTCCAATCGTTTCAAGACACAAATTAATACATATTCCACATTCCCAACCAAGCTATTATATTTCATTAATTTAAATTCTAATTATCCAATATTATCTTAATATGTCAAAAATTGTTCTTGATCATCCGAACCAATTCAACAAGGAATATTCGAAGTCGTATCTGACAAGGAATAACTCTCAACTAAGATCTCGTACTACCTAATCAATTACTGATAGACTTATTAATATCAATAACACAAATTAAGCATACAATACTAGGGATAAATAATATACCACTCGGAGAAACTGAGCCACTAGCACACAAACATCATTTCTCTACACACTGAATATGTGTCTTATACCAGACAATTATTACAACGGTGGCCCCAATGACCACAAATATATCATTGACATCCCTACCACTTGGCAACCTCTTGAAATAAAATTGTAAAAATTCCATTTGAACAGTTTAACTCTTCGTGTTTTCATTCGTTGAAGTTTATGTACACTTCCTTCATATAATGCAATAATAATACGGGTTATTTACATTAACTACTCCTATGTTTTATGTTTATTACAAGGGGTACCCCTACTTTTAAACTAATTAACTACTACTTTTTTGCTTTATTATACAGGGAATAGAAAGTTATAACATTAACTACCCCTATTTTTAATTTTTTTCTAAAGGGAGGGGTGGTCAGTGTAATTAGTTTATAAACAGGAGTATCCTGTGTTATAAACAAAAAAACTTAGGAATAGTTAGTGTAAATAATCCTAATAATACTCACAACTTATTATAGTATCTCTACTGTTATTTTGTTTAGCATCCAACATTAAAATTATACTTTTTTCAAACATCTTGTCTTACAGTCATCTCAAATTATTTCTTGTTTTTCGAAGTCGTCGCTAATAAACAAAATACCCATATTAGAATCATAACATATATAAACTTATTGTATAAACTTATTTTATGTAACTTTCAATAGAACATCAAGGAGGTTGAGACTTTTGATCATGGAAGCAACTTAGAGATCAAAAGAATCGATTAAGGGTCCAAAGAAGTTAACAACACTCTGATACCATTATGTTACGTTCTCGTTCCGCATAAGTGAAAGTCTCCAATGGACGTGATGTCGTATAAGTCTAAATTGTACTTGTACAAGACATGAACGTGTACCAGTAATGTCGTACAAGTCTAAATTGTATTCGTACAGAGTCTCCACTGGACGTGATGTCGTACAAGACTCACTGAAACCTCCTACGGTAGGGACCAACCTGTCGAGACTCCTATGAGGATTCGCGTAAAGGGCAGACACTTCTGATGACCAGTAGGATCGTCAATCTTAAGGGAGATTTGGATGATGCTAGCCAGCTTACGAAGTGTCGGCTCGTTCCACAGCTACAACAAAAGCTTTAGATAATGAACCCAGATTGGAATCACATCAAGCAGATCTCTCTCTATAGAGATTTGCGGATCTCATCGCTTGATAACGAGAAGATGGCCATCAAACGTACAAGGACCACCCCTTAGGACGTTTCCAGATGGTCTTCCTGAGAAAATAGGATGAAAAAGTATCCGTTCTTTTGAAAGTATATCTCCAATTCCAACGGGACTAACAAATGATGAGAGGACGGAGTAGGAAGGACGAGGCCCTATAACGTATAGGACCAATGTCCTATCCACGCCGCATATGGAGATAGACACATCAACAATGGAGATATCTGTCGTGCGGACACCCTCCATAACAGCCAGCTCGACATAACCCATTCGAACATCCTCGCCGACCTTCGCCAGGGTACGCAGGGATGCCCAACTCAATGGCTTGTACTTGGAGAAGGACTGTACTTCTCCGTTTATATATAGCCGAGGCCATCGTCTTCAAGGTTCATAGGGTCATCTGCTATCGGGTTGGCTAGTTCTGGGTTCGGCCGCAGAGGAGGACCACCCTTGGTTGTGTGGATGTTGCGGCTACAACACTCCCTTCCCAATGCTCACTCCTTGAGAAATTGACGTCGTGGGTCCCGCCGCCATCTGCTACAGCCCGCACTAGGCCTGCGATTTTGATCCGAGAGCGTCGACTTCATGTCCTATCCTATTTTGTCGCTTCCCCATACGTCTGTAGATCTGGGTCCAACTGTCGGCAACCTAGTCTCAACCAGCTCCGACTTCGTCACCGAGTTATGGAGTAGAGGAACCCCATCAACGGCAACGCTTCCGCTACGTGGCACAAGATCCCCGCCGCCACCACTCGAAAAAGCCTAATAATTTTGAAATTCGTAATTCTTGAATGCTCCCAGCTGGACTCGATCACGGCCCATAATTTCGTATACCCCTCCAAATTCCCATCAATCAATAGCCACATTATTGTATAACTTTATAAATTATATATAATAAGTCCCTTAAATTTTAAGTTTGTGTGTTTTCTCCTGAATTTTTGATGTCAATATTTCACTTCCCTTGAAAAAATTCTGGTTCTGCCACTCCACTGGTTAAGATATATTGATTATTACATGCCATTTCTTTAGGAAATTTCTGGAGTCCCAAAAATCAAGGAAAAATATAATCCTGCAACATGGATGTTGGAAGTAAGTTCCATTTCAGCCGAAGTACGGCTACAAATCGACTTTGCTGAGTACTACAAGTTGTCAGCTGTTTACCAGTAAGCCCGAAGATGTGTTTACTGTTCTTAGCTTTCAGAACATAAATAGAATAAATGTCTCCGTAATTATATTTGGTTCAATGAACATTACCAATTTCACCAGGAATAACAAGGCATTAGTAAATGAAATGTGCAAACCGGAACCCGGTACGAATGATCTTCACTTCCCCACAAAGCATTCCCAGTCTTCACTTAATCAGTTCAAGGCCTGCCTTTGGAAACAACGGTGGACCTACTGGAGGAGCCCCGACTACAACCTTGTCAGGTTTTTCTTCACTATGTTCACTGCCTTGTTACTTGGCACCATATTTTGGAAGATTGGTCACAAAAGGTACTCTTAAGTACTATAGTTGAGTTTTGCATTTCATCTTTGTTGAATATAAGGGTGTGTTGCCTTGCATCAAGGAGGATGCAGGTTTGGATCACGGAAAAAGCCTCTCCATATATATGGAGGTAACGCTGCATACATCCTGACCTTGTCCAGACCCTGTGTAAACGGGAGCCTCGTGGCACTGGACGCCCTTGTCGAATATAACATTTGAGAACCTTTGAAGGATAATACTACTGCATTGCATTATGTGGCAGGGATAATGCGAACGATCTCAGCATTGTTATCGGTTCCATGTACACAGCAGTATTATTTGTGGGAATCACTAACTGCGCAAGCGTCCAGCCAATCATATCGGTAGAAAGGTCAGTGTTCTATCGAGAGAGGGCTGCGGGAATGTACTCTGCTCTACCCTATGCCATTGCTCAGGTAACGAAAACCTTGTCTTCTAAAGTTTGAGACATCTGATTCAGAAGATGCAGTCATGAACCTGTGTGCTCCAAATGCAGGTGGTTGTGGAAATCCCGTATGTGCTTATTCAGGGCATATATTTTAGCCTCATCATATACTCCATGATGAGTTTCCAGTGGACTGCGGCGAAATTCCTATGGTTCTTCTTCATCTCCTTCTTCTCCTTCCTATACTTCACGTACTATGGGATGATGACTGTGTCCATCTCGCCGAACGAACAAGTTGCTGGGATCTTAGCAGCAACATTCTACTCACTCTTCAACCTTTTCTCAGGCTTTTACATCCCTAGACCGGTAAGTTCGCTCTTTTTTTCTTCTTCTTCTACTATTGATCATATTAGGATATATTACAGGGTTTTCGATTAAAACTATGTTGTTTTCAAAAGATATTATTGGTGGTGGTGGTTGGGGGCAGGAATGGGCTGGGTTATAATTACAGCTTGGGCAAAATAAAAATTGGAATGAGAGGGGACTTGGTGCTAGTAGTCCATGACAATGACAATCCTTAATGACGACTTCTGAAACATCTTACCAAATTACCAGATTTTATTTTATTTTATTTTTAAATTGTGTTTGAAATCACATTTTCGTTACGAGATTTCAAGTCAAACTCAGTAAGTCGGTAATTGTGGACTTGAAATCGTGTTTTCAGATCAAGATTTCAAAGAAAGTTATTCTGTAGTAAATTTCAGAACTACTAATGGGAATTTTTTTTTCTCAAAACACAATTTAAACCTTATATTACAATCGAAGGTTAGTGATTTCAGTAGCTGATGGCTTGTTTTTTTGACCGTTTCTAATTACAGAAAATTCCCAAGTGGTGGGTTTGGTACTATTGGATCTGCCCAGTATCATGGACAGTGTATGGTCTAATAATAACTCAATATGGAGACCTGGAGGACATGATCAAGGTGCTGGGACAGCCGGATCAGAAGATCAAGTTCTACATCGAGGATCACTATGGATTTCGGAACAATTTCATGGGTGTTGTAGCCGCAGTTCTTGTTGGATTCTCCGTCTTCTTCGCTTTCGTGTTCTCCTTCTGCATCCAGAAGTTGAACTTCCAGCAAAGATAGAAGTGATAGAAGGTCCTCACCACCAAATTTCCCACTGAAGGGGGATGAGAGAGTTCACTAATAGAGGCTCTATAGTGATGGATTGTAGTGAATTCCTTGAAGATATAGAGTTAATTCAACCACAACCATACCCAATAAGAGCCATGTCAAATCTCAAGTCAAGGAGTTGTTCAAAATCAATATAAGAGCAGTTTTATCGAAAATTGGTCATTCATTGAAAGTGGACTTTCAAGAGTATCCATGTTTGTAAACCATTGAAAGTGCTTGAATGTTTCGTAAATTTTTTTCTCTTCTTTATGTCCAGATTTCAAATGAAGATGTTAATTTTCAATAATTTTCAATATTAAAGTCGACCATTCAAACGGGAATTTGAATTTTCAGTAGTTTTTAATATTAAAATAGAACGTCCATGAACCAAAAAAAATTAAAATTTACACTACGGAAAAAGTGCTACTTATCCATGCTAGATTTGCACTCTCCAACAAAAAGTGCTAACATGTGTACATATGCTTCTAAACATACAATTACCTATTTTAAGTGGTCGCTCCTTTTTCATGTTCTCTTCTTTCTCAACTTTGATCTTTTATATCTAGTTTTTTATGGTCTACAATTGTTATTTTGTAAGGATGAATTTGCACTTTTCACTTTGATCACCCCCTTTCAAGCAACCAAAACAAAAACAAACCAAGCCTACCGCACCATGAATCCCAAGTCCCAACATCAACTAAAATGCCGAGTGACAAGATCTACATCTTATGTACACACATTCATGAAAATTTCAAACATATGTTCATTAGATTTATGAAAAATAATTCCTACATTCAGGTGTCACCTTGTTTGCGCGTTAGTTGTGATGGCGAAGTCAGTGATTTGTGTAAGTTGTGTGTGGGTGTGTGTGGGTGTGGGTGTGTGTGTTAGGGACGAGCATTATTCGATTTTGTACAAAATATTCTCAATTCTATACATATTTTGTGATTACAAACCGAATAGGAGTTTAAATCAATCAAATCGAATAATGCTCACCCCTAAACCGAAACTCCTATTCTCAATTCTATACATACTAAAATAGGAGTTTCGGTTCGATTTGAAAAAAAAAAAATTCGGTATCGATTTAAAATACTAAAAAAAATTTATTCGGTTTTGATTTTGGATTTCGATTTCAGTCAAAAATCGAATAAGATTTATACAATTATATAATATTCTCAGTTCTATACATATTTTGTGATGATTACAAATATGTATATTTAAAAACTATATATATATATATATATATATATATATATATATATATATATATATATATATATATATATATATATAATCGGGAGCCCCACTCTCCCCTCGGCCATTGGATCGGCGCTGCCACCCCCCCCCCCCCCCCCCCCCCTCAATCCGATGGTGCATGGAGGACGGGGGGACGGCAGGGCTCCGCAGGCGGAGTCTTTGATCCGGACCCACACATATATATATATATATATATATATATATATATATATATATATATATATATATATATAAAAGTCAAACTTTGATAATTTAACAACTAGTTCAAATTTGGACGCAACTTTGAAATATGTCAGTCCCCTTCCCAGCGCACTTTGACGCATGTTGTCTTTGGCACATGTTGATTGCTTGTTCGGTCTTTTGTTTAGACCGGACCCTTGAGTTGTGGAGAAGAGTGGGTTTGGTTGGATTGGTGGCATGTGTGGCTAGGATGAGTTTGAATAATCCAACGGTACACATTTCAAATCTAAACCTATATATATTCCCATTTCTCACTCTCTGCTCATTATTTTTTTTTTTCATTTCTCTCCCTCCGTAGGCAAGTACATCTTGTACAAGAGAAGAACCATGAATTTATGCATGATTTTAATTCTTAATAATTTTTGTTTGTTTCCATCTCATGTTGTTGGGACCGAGTGTCACTACCACATTCTAAAATAGGGGTAATTTTGACATTTTTATTTATTATAAGTATTGTGTATATTTATTTTTAAATAATTGCATGATATATATATATATATATATATATATATATAGTGTTCTTTAATGCATGAGTCAGTAGACTAGACCTAGAAGCCCACTAGATGAACCCCTGACCAAATTATAGGGTTATGAATTTTAACTAGTATTATTCATGATTTATTTATTGGGGATTATATTTATTATTGTGATTTTATTTAATTGTTGTGCCTTACCGTTGCTTCGATATTTGGAGCGCTACCCTAGCTTTTGTCTTCCAACAAATTTTACACCCTTGTCCTAGATGTGCCAGCATTCTATTATGACCTTTGTGTAACTCATAAATATGCTCTCTTGTGCTTCATTTTAGTCGCACAATATTCGTTACGGACGTTTATTTTTATTTTCAAATAAATTCAACTTTACATCTTTGTGCTTTCTAATCGAAATTGGAGACACAATCTTGACCCGTTTTGTACAACCCAAATTATGATAATATTCTACTCCGAGTCTTCTATGTCCATGACGCTTGTATCCCACTTAATTTTAGCCCTATGTATTTCCAATTTATTTTAGAACACCATTTACATTAATTTTAATTAAATTGATGTAAGGACCCAACTTGACCCAAAACTAAATCCAACACCAAACCAAACCCTCATTCACACCCTTAAGACTCATACTAAACACCACACATTCTTTTTAACCACTAAATCACACCAAATATAGTGTTTTCCCTCATTTAATCCAAAAACCCACTTTTTGTGCAATTTTCCAATTGTTGAGGACTTTTATGCAAAAATGCAATGATGTGTCACCATCCTATTGGTCAAGCACATAAAGAAATCAACCCTCTCCTCCCTTGATCGTTCAACTCTCTCTCCCTCTCTCCTATTTTTGTTTGTGTATTTTTCTCCATGTCTAATCTTGGCCATCCATTTAAATGGAGCACTATCTACACCACACACCCCTTTTCTATATATGTAACCCTCAACCTAACCCCTTTCCCAATGTCAACCCCATCCCAAGGCACAGCCGGCCCTAATCCCTAGGATGTCACCATCAACCTCTCTCCTACATGCTAAACTCCTCCATTATTATTTTCTAAATCATCCTCACCATCCCTCAAGAAAACAAAAACCATAAAACCCTAACCCAACTCTTCATTCCTTCTCCGGCCCTTCCCCGACCATCTCCGGCCATTCCCCGCAGCCGGAGCCCCGGCCATCCCGACCCCCGCCATTAACAGCAGCAGCCTCCCATCTCCGGTGAACATCCCGACCTTCTCCTCCGCCGGATGGCCACGAACCCGACTTCACACCATAACCGATCACAGCCACCATCGTCTTCTCCTCTCGACCTCCCGAGCAGCCGGACCTCTCCACCACCACGGCCTCAGTCCCGCCAGCACCATCTCCCCGTTCTCCGTCATCTCCTCCGGCAGCAGTCCCCGAGCCCAGCCAAACCATCCCCGGCCAGTCCTCCACCCTGCACCGCCATTCTCGACTCCCTCCGGCCATCCATCATCCCTGCCCTGCACCGCCGGCCTCCTCCGCCGAACACGAATCCGTCCGAGCCTCCCTTCGACAGAGCCGACCTCCTCCTCGGCATCCCCCGCTGCAACCAGCCTCCTCCACCCACGACGAACTGCGGAGCACCACCGCCTCGTCCTCCATCGTTCCCTCTTTCCTGTTCTCCGATCCCCGACTGCTACCCGACCTCGCCCCAGTCATCTTCCCGTCGTCGACATCCCTATCCCGCAGTCCTCTCATCTTCTCTCCTTCCTCCGGTGATCACCCCGAGTCCCCACCATCTCCACCATTAACACCATCTCCGACCCGGCCTGCTCACCGCCCCACCGCGGTTCACCTCGACCTCTCCCTTTCTTCTCCGACTTCCTTCCCTCCTCTACTGAGCAGTGCAGTCATCGACTGCAGACCACCTCTCCTCCCTGCTTTCTTCTTCTCCTGCCTGAGCTCCGACTCCGGCAGCAAGCCTCGACCCTGCCTCCTATTCATCATCATCATCATCACCATCATCATCATCATCATCATCATCCTCATCATCACCATCATTATCGTCGTCATCGTCGACCCCGTGCACGCACCCCGAGGTTCGAACCTGTCCCCTCTTCTTTCATATTTGTGTATATGTGCTTGTGTGAATGCTAATAGGGATTAGAATTTGCTTTATGACAGTTAGTGACAGAGGACCCTGTGTCGGTGAACCTAGTGACTAGTGTGCTCGTACGTGTGTATGCGTATATATATAATATTAGTTTGATATATATATGAATATATATATATATATATATATATATATATATATATATATATATATATATATATATATATATATATATATATATATATATATAAGTAATTAAATGCTAGTAATAGTTATGACTATAATGTGTATATTGTTGTATGACCCTAGGTATAGCTGTGGATATTCTGTATAGTTGCATATGACCATAAGTGTTAACTATGGATATCCCGTGTATTTACTTTGACCTGTGACTCTGAGTAATTATGAGTAGACTGCCTTAAGTACACTGACGTGCTGGCGAGACATATGTTAGTGATCGACTGTCTGATTATGCACAACATTTGAGGACGTGACACCTGTACAGTTAGACGCACATTTGATCCTGCTAGTTGACCAGTGTCATACCTAGCGTAGCCCCTGAGTTCAGAGTATTTATGATTGTGTGTATGTTAGTGTATCGACTGATTCTGCATTACTATTATTTGATATCTATAGGACTGTTGGATTATTCAGATAAGACTTCGGAAATAGGATATTGGTATTGCCAGCAGAGGACCACAAACGAGTACATTCTCTGACAGTTTTTATTATGTTGATCATCTCTATAATTCTAGTTGTATAACATACATGATTTTGACACTATGTATACACTAGTTGGCATCATCGAGACCTGTCACGAGGAGTCGTGATTGGAATCCATCGTGCTAGTTGGAGAAACGGGGAGATATTAGTAGATTATGTTATCATACCCAACTCTACATGCATCATAGCTCACCCATACCTCACGTCGGTGTAGCCTGACCATTACATGCCTCATAACCTGTTACATGTGATTAGCCTGACTATTGCTCGCATCATAGCTATCCGGATAGTTAGCCTGACCTTACATGAATCATAGCTAATCATATGTAACAAGCCTGATCAGTCCCAAGTCGATCACATGATATGTTGATGTTTAATACACTTAGCTAGATAGTCTCTACATGTATCTCTAGTTTATTGATCTAGCATTTCCCTATATTCTAGTTATTGTCCTAGCATGCACTTGTATTTCTGTTCATGGCTAGCTGTACCATTCATGATGACATATGCTCCAGTATTTCTATTTTCAGTATTTCTTATTGCCAGTATTCATATCCATCTTGTATTTCTTTACACTATATTATAGTTTTTGTCAATATACATGGAACTGCTGTTAGTGTTTGTACCTCGCTCTAATCCTGACTGGATATTTTTTCTAGACTACGCCTCAGAGGACTTGTTTTCGGCATACTTGGAGATTTGGATGTTATTGATTGCATGTTAGACTATTTATTGTTGTTTAGACTTGTGATGTATTTCATTTATATTTTTTCGATATCTCATCGTGCTTTAGTTATGTGATTGAGTATTTTCAGATTATATTATGATATCTGTGTCTCCTTATGGAGTTGGATATTCATGTGAGATTGATTAGCTAGTATTGTGACCTAGACAGCGTTCTACCGTCGATGCTGCAGTGTAGACTGGACGTACCTACGTACTCGTGCTCCAAATTCCGGGTGCGGATCGTGACACGTTTTTAGTGGTGGCCCATGCAGATCTAGCTTCGCAAGTTATGCGATATCGTGGTAGTACGATAACTTAGTTGTACTGCTGCGTGCCTGCGATAGGATATAAGACATAGGATACTAGGATGAGAGAGGATACTCAATCACAAATTATTTGAGAGATTCCTGGGATGACCCTTGAGAATCTTATTATAATTTCCAATTTAAATCTTTTTCCTTGTTTTCGTCCGTTCTCACTTGTTGATATTGAATTTGATTTTTGTTGATCGGTTGTTAAATTTAATTCTTGGTGTCGTTGTTGAGTTTAATTTCATATCGAGATAAATTTTACGGACTAAATTATGGTATCATTTGATGATATATGTTGATAAGGACAGTGAGAAAGGTGAAACGTCTACTTTGGTTATGGAACCTAGAGTTTATCGCAGCCACATTAGCTGTTGTGGCAAAAACGTAGGAACCTGACCTCGGATGTACATATCTTAGTTATGAAATTTAGAAGTTCTTGCAGCCATACCGGTTGGCGTGGCGAGGATTATAGATGACATGATTATAGAGTTGCATATCCTAGTTATGGAACCTATCATTTATCGCAGCTATGCTTACTGGCGTGGCGAGGATTCTGAGTGTCATAATTTTGGACAAACATGTATGATTATCAGATTGTATCTTAAATTGGTTCTTAAAGTATCATCTCAATACTTATCTACTTCTGTTATTTTAGAACCTTGTTCCATCATTTTCTTTACTAGCAGTAGAGATACCTTCAGTCCTTAGTCCAGTTCCTTTTTGAGCCTTAATTCATTTGGGATTCCTTGTTAGTGTGATAATTGGTGAATTATAATTAGGTTTGTGTCTTGTATTAGTGTTGACTGAGTATGGCTTGTGAGTCTATAAGTGTTTCTTGGTTGGACATGTGAGCAGTAGGCATCAATCTAGAGTTAACCCATAGCGTAGTACTTGGTAGCAATAGTCCTATATTTAAATAATATAATAGGTGTCATTATAGTTCTATGATATGTGCAATTATAGTTAGTATTTATAATATAGGTAGAAGGAGGAGTAAAGAGTATCAGTGATGGTTCCAAGAGTAAGTATCAGAGTCAGCATGCCAGTCTTGGATAGTCATGAATTTATGTGGCTGGGTGATCCATGTAAACAATTAAGTATCGAGAAAATTATGTTGAAAATTAATGGAGCATGATATTCAATTTGATGGTTGATACTTGGGTGTGTCAAGAGTAAAGAAATGTATATGCATACAGAGCATTAATGAGTGTGCCATGGGTTGAGAAATATCAAGATTGGTCATGAAATGGTATGAAGTGTATCACTGATTAGTATATCAGTCTGTAAAAGGTTAAAGGGAGATACTTATACATCAATCAAGATATAGAACCATATGTCTGCCCTTGAGAGTGAAGTGAAGCATTGGTATTATAGAAAGTGCAAGTGATCATGAGTTCTAGTGAGTGTAATGAGGTGATCTAATGATGAAGCTAGTGTTACCATACCAAGAGTGTTAATGTTTCTATATCAAGGATTAGTTGAGAAAGGTGCTAATAACATTAAGTACCTTGTGTGATAATATTAGATTGGTGTATCAGCTAATATGGATAGAAAATTATTGGAAGCAATATAACAAGTAATCCAGACAGTGCAATATTCAGTACACAGTTGAGGAGTGTAATATGATTGAATTTGTCATTAAAATTCGAGTAAATTAAGGAGATTATAATTATATTTATTTGACTGCAAGATATAGATTTATTTTTGAATATTGTATTTGAAGATTTTATAAGTATTATATTGTTTGAGTATTGTGTGAAAAAAAGAATCGAGGGATAAGATCACAAATGGATTAGTGTTTGAATTCAAATTTTTGGGATGAGATTTCAAATTTTATAAATATGCATTGATTGGATTTAAAATTAGAGGATTGGATATTAAATTTTTATATTTAGATATTAACTTAAAATTTTGGAGGAGATTATGATAAGAATGTAATTTGATTTTAAATTTGAAGATTTTCAGGAATATGATATTTATTGAATTTTGAAAATTTTACTTCATCATTATATGGTTTGATGAATTTAAATTTTGGATGGTAAAATAAATAAATAAATAAATACAATTATTGAGGATCTTAAATTTCGAGGACGAAATTTTCTACGGAGGGTAGACTTGTCACTACCACATTCTAAAATAGGGGTAATTTTGACATTTTTATTTATTATAAGTATTGTGTATATTTATTTTTAAATAGTTGCATGATAGGTGTATATATATATATATTATATATATAGTGTTCTTTAATGCATAAGTCAGTAGACTAGACCTAGAAGCCCACTAGATGAACCCCTGACCAAATTATAGGGTTATGGATTTTAATTAGTATTATTCATGATTTATTTATTGGGTATTATATTTATAGTTGTGATTTTATTTAATTGTTGTGCCTTACCATTGCTTCGATATTTGGAGCGCTACCCTAGCTTTTGTCTTCCAACAAATTTTACACCCTTGTCCTAGACGTGACAGCCTTCTATTCTGACCTTTATGTAACTCATAAATGTGCTCTCTTGTGCTTTATTTTAGTCGTACAATATTCGTTACGGACGTTTATTTTTATTTTCAAATAAATTCAACTTTACATCTTTGTGCGTTCCAATCGAAATTGGAGACACAATCTTGATCCGTTTTGTACAACCCAAATTATGATAATATTCTACTATGAGTCTTCTATGTCCATGATGCTTGTGTCCCACTTAATTTTAGCCCTATGTATTTCCAATTTATTTTAGACACCTTTTACATTAATTTTAATTAAATTAATGTAAGGACCCAACTTGACCCAAAACTAAACCCAACACCAAACCAAACCCCCCATTCACACCCTCAAGACTCATACTAAACACCACACATTTTTTTAACCAATACGTCACACCAAACATGGTATTTTCTCTCATTTAATCCAAAAACCCACTTTCTGTGCAATTTTCCAATTGTTGAGGGCTTTTATGTAAAAATGCAATGATGTGTCACCATCCTATTGGTCAAGCACATGAAAAAATCAACCCTCTCCTCCCTTGACCTTTCAACTCTCTCTCCGTCTCTCCTCTTTTTGTTTGTGTATTTTTCTCCATGTCTAATCTTGGCCATCCATTTAATAGAGCACCATCTACACCACACACCCTTTTTCTATATATGTAACCCTCAACCTAACCCCTTTCCCAATGCCAACCCCATTCCAAGGCTCAGTCGGCCCTAATCTCTAATATGTCACCATCAACCTCTCTCCTACATGCTAAACTCCTCCATTATTATTTTCTACATCATCCTCACTATCCCTCAAGAAAACAAAAACCAAAAAACCCTAACCCAACTCTTCATTCCATCTCCGGCCCCTTCCCCGGCCATCTTCGGCCATTCTCCGCAACCGGAGCCCAGGCCATCCCGACCCCCGCCATTAACAGCAGCAGCCTCCCATCTCCGGTGAACATCCCGACCTTCTCCTCCACCGGATGGCCACGAACCCGACTTCACACCACAACCGATCACAGCCACCATCGTCTTCTCCTCTCGACCTCCCGAGCAGTCAGACCTCTCCACCACCACGGCCTCAGCCCCGCCAGCACCACCTTCCCATTCTCCGTCATCTCCTTCGGTAGCAGTCCCCGAGCCCAGCCGAACCATCCCCGGCCAGTCCTCCATCCTGCACCGCCATTCTCGACTCCCTCTGGCCATCCATCATCCCTGCCCTACACCGCCGGCCTCCTCCGCCGAACACGACTCCGCCCAAGCCTTCCCTCGATAGAATTGACCTTCTCCTCGACATCCCCCGCTGTAACGAGCCTTCTCCACCCACGATGAACTGCAGAGCACCCCCCTTGACCTCCATCGTTTCTTCTTCCCTGTTCTCCTTCCTGCTCTCTCCTCCTGCCTGAGCTCCGACTCCAGCAGCAAGCCTCAACCCTGTCATCATCACCATTATCATCATCATCATCATCATCATTCTCATCATCACCATCATCATCATCGTCATCATCGTCGACTCCATGCGCGCACCCCGAGGTTCAAACCTGTCCCCTCTTCTTTCATAGTTGTGTATATGTGCTTGTATGAATGCTAATAGGGATTAGAATTTGCTTCATGACAGTTAGTGACAGAGGACCCTGTGTCGGTGAACCTAGTGACTAGTGTGCTCGTACGTGTGTGTACGTATGCATATAATATTAGTTTAAAATATATATATGAATATATAAATATATATAAGTAATTAAATGCTAGTAATAGTTATGACTATAATGTGTATATTGTTGTAAGACCCTAGGTATAGCTGCGGATATCCCATATAATTGCATATGACCATAAGTGTTAACTGCGAATATCCTGTGTACTTACTTTGACCTGTGACCCTGAATAATTGTGAGTAGACTGCCTTAAGTACACTGACGTACTGGCAAGACATATGTTAGTGATTGACTGTCTGATTATGCACAATATTTGAGGACGTGACACCCGTGCATTTAGACACACATTTGACCCTGCTAGTTGACCAGTGTCATACCTAGCGTAGTCCCTGAGTTTAGAGTATTTATGATTGTGTGTATGTTAGTGTATCGACTGATTCTGCATTACTATTATTTGATGTCTATAGGACTGTTGGATTATTCAGAAAAGACTTCGGAAACAGGATAATGGTATTGCCAACAGAGGACCACAGGCGAGTACATTCTCTGATATTTTTCATTATGTTGATCATCTCTATGTAGCGTACATGATTCTGACACTATGTATACACGAGTTGGCATCATCGAGACCTGTCACGAGGAGTGGTGATTGGAATCCATCGTGCTAGCTGGGAAAACAGAAAGATATTAGTAGATTATGTGATCATACCCAATTCTACATGCATCATAGCTCATCCACACCTCACGTCGGTGCAACCTGACCATTACATGCCTCATAGCCTATTACATGTGATTAGCCTGACTATTGCTCGCATCATAGCTATCCGGATGGTTAGCCTGACCTTACATGAATCATAACTAATCATATGTAACAAGCCTGATCAGTCCCAAGCCGATCACATGATATGCTGATGTTTTACACACTTAGCTAGATAGTCTCTACATGTATCTCTAGTTTATTGATCTAACATTTCCCTATGTTCTAGTTATTGTCCTAGCATAAACTTGTATTTCTGTTCATGGCTAGTTGTACCATTGATAATGACATATGCTCCAGTATTTCTATTTCTAGTATTTCTTATTGCCAATATTCATATCCATCTTGAATTTTTTACACTGTATTATAGTTTTTGTCAATATATATGGAACTGCTGTTAGTGTTTGTACCTCGCTCCAATCCTGACTGGATATTTTTTCCAGACTACGCCTTAGAGGACTTGTTTTCGACATACTTGGAGATTTGGATGTTATTGATTGCAGGTTAGACTATTTATTATTGTTTAGACTTGTGATGTATTTTATTTATATTTTCTCGATATCTCATCGTGCTTTAGTTATGTGATTGAGTTTTTCAGATTATATTGTGATATCTGTGTCTCCTTATGGAGTTGGATATTCATGTGAGATTGATTAGCTAGTATTTTGACCTAGACATCGTTCTACCGTCGATGTTGCGGCGTAGGCTGGACGTACCCACGTACTCGTGCCCCAAATTCTGGGTGCGGGTCGTGACACCGAGCACCCCTTCATCTTTAATACATGTCGTTCTTGATTTTCTTGGTTAGAATTGCATGGACCAGAGTTTGGGTCTATGGGTTCACTTTTGTTTTCTTGGGGTTGATCTCCCAAAAATGTGTTTTACAAAACTAATTAGCTCATAGTGTAGAGCACCATATTTTATATAATTTTGCTTTTGGTCGTGCTCGATTTTGAGTCCAGCTAAGTTCAGTACTGCAACTTGATACAATACGTGTACCAAATGGTTTACTGGAGAAGAAGAACAGTGCTCTATGAAAAGTATGCAAGAGAAATCCCTTTGACGTCAAAATACGTATGTTTTACTTTTGGCGCATTAGTGTGTTATCCCAAATCTTCGTGCATACTAATTATATTGCACTTAGTCTCCTAGCAAAAGTGCGTCAGTCACACTCCTTGAGTTAGTGGCGCACTTTTGAGAGAAAACCTAGTTGGCGCACTTTGGTGCGTATTAAATCAAAGTTCTTCCTGAAAAACCAAGAAAAAGTGCGCCACAGTCAATCTGTGCACTTTCTTCGTGTTGGCAATCTGGCACACTTTTTCTCTTTTTCGTCAACCAGTGCACTTTGCTTATGTTTGGTAGCTCGCGCACTTTTTTTCTCTTCGTTTCCTTAGGAACGAATCTTTGGTTGGTTTCTCAATTTTTGTGTTATTGATTTGTGTGCTCCTCGACTGACGAGTTTATCGATTGTCGAGATTTGACCTCGGGTTGTGTGTTTTGTCTTGTAGCTAGCTTGCTATCGCACTTTCCCTAAAAGCACGCTTTATTCTTGTCCGCGAACTTTTGTCAAGTGTGCCATCCTTTGTAGCTCGTGCGCCAACTTGCTTTGTGCGCCACTATCCAGTTTTAGTCGTTTGGACACCACTGTCCAGTTTTAGTCGTTTGTACGCCAACTTGCTTTGTGCGCCACTGTCCAATTTTTGTCGTTTGTGCGCCACTGCCCAGTTTTGTCGTTTGTGTGCCAACCTTGCTTCTGTATGTTTTGTGCGCCAACTTTCTTTTTGCATCTACTGTTTCCTGCGCACGTTGAGCCCTATAGATATAGCCCTATATGCACTTGTTATTTTGCTTGTTAATTAGATTACTTTTTTCTTGATCACCTTATTATATGTTGGATAGAATAAGAGGCATAGTTCAACTCGGGTGACATTCTACAACCCCGGTCCTTGTTTGGTTTAAGGGTCGTGGATCTGATCTCGAGGAGTTCTTGCACTACTCTTATTCTTATTTATCGATATAATAAAGTAAAAAAATGATATGACCAGTATTAGACTATCATGTCCTGAATAATTTGTTATCTGATAACTTGTCCATGATCTAGATACTAGACCTTGTTCCTGCCCTGAATATTGTTTTCGTATTGATACACTTGATCGCACCAATAGTGCTACTTGATATATATAGTGAGCCGTCGTGCCACATACTTCTGCTACGTGATATATGTTATTATTTTCATGCACGGATCTGGTAGTTGGACAATGACTTTAGCCTTGGCTAGATAGTATTGATTGTTGCATCACACTTGGGTGAATCCAGATTTAACTTTCGAGTGACAATATGGATTCGTATCAAGAGTGTTTATACTTAAGGTACGACATATAAGAAGGAATATTCATGTGACCACGTCATAAGATTCTAACTAACCTAGGGTTAACTAGGCAACTTAGTTGTAGAGCATTGGGAGGGAACGATATCTCAAGATCGTGCATGTCGAACCACCCTAAATTAGCTGAAAGTAAATGCTGGCCACCACGGATACTATATATCATCCGCACTAGTGGAGTACAGTTTTTGATTTAATTATAAGACCGAGCCAGTATCTTTCCTACAGAAAGCCTGGAACTGTTGTTGATTATTAATTTGCTCAGGGCCCTTGCAAGGGACTGGCGCATCTTTATATATTCTTGCTTGTATATCATTGGTTCAGCCAGCCCTGCTCGATTATGGCACGATCTGAGGATACTCATATATTGTATTACTGAAAAAACCTAGAGATCATATATCAAGTCATAATACATGATTGACCGTCTAATTTGCTTGTATAGGTGCCTAGTCAGGAAAGTTGGCTATCGTAGCATGATGATTCAACCTATGTCCTTGTTTAGTTGTTGGGTTGTGCTTATGTTATGATACTCCATGGACTGAAGCTATATTATTTTCTTCTATTGTATCTCTGCTTGTGTATTGTGACTTCGTTTGAGTGGAATTAGGGGCACAAGCTGTCACGCCCCAGTCCCAAAATATATGGAACTAGGCTACGTGGCAATAGCCAGCTGACACGTCTCCGAGGATATCCCAATTTAATGGATCCACAAAGAGTGCTACGCTGTCCTATAATACTAACATGTCCTATATCAGTCAATAACAGGTAGTCTAATCTCATTCACAAAATCAAGAGCAAGAAGCACTGAATAAACTGCTGGATAATAAATACCAGTCTCAAGATATCATAGTACAACCAATAATGTCTGGTGGGAACAAACCCACTACTACGACGAAATAAAGTACTGAAATAAGATATAAAAGATAATGACTAGGGCATCGGCTCTAGATAGTGATGCTTCCAATCTAGGCTGAAGGCCTACCAACTGGTCACGGAAACTCTGACGGCTGCACCTCTAACTCCTCAGCTGTAGCAAATCTCGTCTCCTGTCCGGGGCCGTATATTGTGGGGGTAGAAAGTCTCGTCCAAATCTGGAAGGGAACCAGGTCCTCAGAGGGACGTAACAAGATACAGAGAGACATGCCATATATAAATACTGAATCAAGTAAATGCAGTAAAAGGGTGTGCTAACCAATCTACGTGAATGCAATATGAGGATAACTTTGGTACGTATGAGTAGGTGTAGGCATAACGTCCATACCGCTCCGAAGAATAGGAAATCTGTAAGTATATATACGTCTATACCGCTCTGAAGAATGAGAAATCTGAATAGTATAACGTCCATACTGCTCCAAAGAACGGGGAATCTGAATAAAAGAGGGTCATTGGATCCGTGGCTCCTCCGGATACTACGGATTCCAATAGGTGTATTCCATACGCTTACTAGTGGTCCTCCCCTCCCAATGTAAATACGCAAATCAAATACTTAACGTGCATACCATGTAGCTACATGCCAGTCTCTACTAATATAAAATATAAACCTAAATTACGTACTAACCGTGATGCATGTCACACGCACTGATAGCTAGTCGAGTACGCGGACCCGCATCCCAACATGAATGTCACAGTGAAGCGTGTAAAGTGTCAGGTCTTGGAAGATATCAGAGTATCCTCCCATGGGGTGAGTCTGCTAGTGACTAAGCCAAGTATACTAAATCATCGACGCATCCGTTGATAGCATCCGAATCAATCTCGGACGCACACAGTCATATGAAATAGAACAGCAACTAACATACAACATATGCAGCATTTAATTTAAACAAAAAATATGGCAAGGTATCTTGCCTGAGTCCTTAAACTGCGAATACCAAAAGCCGGTTCCTGCAGTGTCTCCTGGTTGATCTAATAATCCTAAACACAAAATATAATATAATAATCTAATATCAGACACTAAGAAATATATAATTAATTATAACGTTGTTTCTCGATATTGTTGCCGGTTTACTGTTGACCGATTATAGCGTCACAGGTGCGCGTAGCTAGGGTGTACCCGCGTTCTGTCTTTGGTCAACGTGCACCTTGCAACAATAAATTATCGAGTTAAGGTTTGACAACTAATTCTACTCTGCACGGAAACATGTCCTTGATTTCCTTGCTCAACATATTGGTTTCTGCCTAGGGGTCCAGGTGAAGTACTGGTCATTAACGGCAGGTTTCAAGATTAATACAATTGCTGGTTATTAGATGCGTTATAATTCTTGCTAATCATCACCGTTATATATATAATTTAGGGTTAACTAAGTTGTGTCCAGAATACAACTCTCGAGACGACACGATGCTTACATACGAACATGATACAAAGAGTATAGGCATTTACCTCGCTGGCTGGACGAGGTTCTTCTCGTTGCCTGGTCGTCCTCCGACGAATGGGAACTCCGGCGTCGGCCGGCGAGCAGCGTCAGCGACAGTGGCTGAATCAGCAAGGGCAGGGACAGCAGCAGCAGCAGCTGCTCCGGCAGCGGCGTTGCTGGGTGGAGTCGCGCGGGGGTTGTCTTCCAGACGCGGGGCGGTTGAGCGGCGTTGGCCTGCGGCAATGGTCCGGTCAGATCAGTCGGGGGCTGGGGTGTACACCGGTCGGGAAGCAGTCGGTTGGGGGTGTGCACCGGTCGGGTTGGGATGCAGTCGGTCGAGGGAAGTCCAACGGGTTGGGGAGCAATCGGCAGGGGGAAGTCCGGCGGGTTGGGGAGCAGTCGGCAGGGGGTGGTCAGCTAGGGTTTTGGGGAGGAGGGTGAATAGTAGTTTATTAGGGTTTTGTATGAGGGGGTTTTGTATTTATAGTTGGTGATGGAGATTATGGGCTAGACTCGAGGGTTGGGCCTGTCCGGCTTGTTGGGATGGAAATGGTCCACTTGAAAGGCGCATGTGGGCTTGGTTTGGTTCTGCTTGAGGTAAATTGGCCTTAAATTTAAATTAATTAACAATTCAACTTGGTAATTCCAAAGGCGTCGAAAACATAAAGATCTAGATTCTTGGGTGGTACACAGGAGTCGTGGCATAACAAGCTTGGTGTAGACTGATACCCTAATTTGGGTACATGGGATTTGGGTTGTGGTTGCATCTTAATAAAATAATTAAATAAATCCTATATTTAACGAGGGGGTTAATAATCTACCCTCCTTAGAGTATTTCGTCATCAAAATTTAAACATACGTTTGGTAAGAACTAAAGACTGAATTTAAAATGTTACTACATACCTAGGCCTTCGAAGAGGTGGGGGTAACACTGGCGAATATCCTCCTCGCGTTCCCAGGTTGACTCGCCGGGTGCATGATGTCTCCATGCGACACGAACTAAGGGGATGGTCTGCCCTCGCAATACTTTCTCACTTCTGTCTAGAATCTCCATGGGCTCCTCTTCATATGATAGACTTGGGCCGACTGTGATTTCGGAATGGTCAAGCACGTGACTAGGATCCGGTATGTATCTCCTCAATTGAGATACATGGAAGACGTCATGGACTCCTTCCAAAGTTCGCGGCAAGGCTAATCTATAAGCAACCTCTCCGACGTGTTCTAATACGTCGAATGGTCCGATGTACCTCGGACTCAGCTTTCCTCGGCCTCCGAATTTGATAGTCCCTCGAGTAGGCGAAATCTTTAGAAATATGTGATCTCTAACCTGAAACTCTAAGGGTCGTCGATGCGTATTTGCCCAATGCTTCTGCCAGTCTTGTGCTGCTCGTAGGTGTCCTTGGATCTTCTTCACCTTCTCCACTATACGAATGACCAGCTCTGGACCGAGAATCTGTCGCTCGCCTATATCACTCCAACATACTGGAGAACGGTATTTTCTGCCATACAACGCTTCGTAAGGAGCCATCTGGATGCTCGCTTGATAGCTGTTGTTGTAGGAAAACTCGACCAGATGCAAATGGTCCTCCCATGATCCTCTGAAGTCAAGCATGCACGCTCTCAACATGTCTTCCAATATCTGAATGGTGCGCTCCGACTGGCCATCTGTCTGTGGGTGATACGCGGTGCTAAACTTCAGACGAGTACCCAGACTCTCTTGCATACTCTGCCAAAAGTAAGACGTGAACCTCGTATCCCTGTCAGACACGATACTCATTGGCACTCCATGTAGGCGCACAATCTCTTTTATGTATATGTCTGCTAAGACCTCTATAGATTGTCCAACTCGGAAGGGTAAAAAGTGTACGGACTTGGTGAGTCTATCCACGATTACCCATACTGCGTTGCGACCACTAAGACTCCTAGGAAAGCCCGTAACAAAGTCCATAGTGATGTGCTCCCATTTCCACTCCGGTATAGGCAGTGGTTGAAGCAATCCTGTAGACCTCTGATGTTCAGCCTTGACTTGCTGACACACCAGGCACTTGGCCACAAAGCGTGCTATCTCTCTCTTCATTCCATGCCACCAGTAGTACTGCCTCAAGTCCCTGTACATCTTCGTACCTCCTGGATGAATAGAGTAGGTCGAACTGTGTGCCTCTGTCATGAACTCTTGTCGAAGTTCTCCATTTGGAACATAGAGACGGTCTCCATATCTCAAGGTTCCGTCTTCATGTATACGTAGTCCTGTCTGTAATCTAGCCTCTGTCCTCTGTCTAAGCCTCTAAAATCTGGCATCTGGCGACAAAGTAGCCTTGATTCTCTCCACCAATGTCGATTGCAACTGAAAACTCGACAACTGTCCATCTATTCTGGGCATGACAATCTCTATACCCATCTGTTCTAGATCCCTCAACAGATGTTGTTGGGTAGTCAGGAAGAATGCCATAGGTCTTCTGCTCAACGCGTCAGCTACTACGTTGGCCTTTCCTGGGTGGTACTGTAGCTCGATCTCGAAGTCTGTCATCACCTCTAGCCAACGTCTCTGTCTCTGGTTCAGATCCTTCTGGGTGTAGACGTACTTTAAGCTCTAATAATCAGTAAATATCTCTACTCTTTCTCCATATAAATAGTGTCTCCAAAGCTTCAAAGCAAAAATCACCGTGGCAAGCTCCAAGTCGTGGGTGGGATAGTTCTTCTCATGTGTCCTCAACTGTCTAGAAGCATAGGCTACAACCTTCCCATGCTGCATTAAGACACATCCTAATCCTTTTCCAGATGCATCGCTGTAGATCACGAATCCTCCGGGTCCGGATGGTATGGTCAAGATGGGTGTTGTAGTCAAATACTTCTTCAGCTCATCGAATGCCTTCTGATACTCCTGTCTAGGTAAACTCCTACTCCTTACGGGTCAAGTGGGTCATCGGCTCTGCAATCTTCACGAAGTTCTCTACGAACCTCCGGTAATATCCGGCAAGTCCTAGGAAACTCCTCACTTCTGAGACATTGGTAGGGGTCGGCCATGTCTCTATCGATGAAATCTTGGCCGGATCTACTGAAATACCTTCTCCTGAGATGACGTATCCAAGGAAAGCGACACGATCTAGAAGAAACTCACACTTGCTTAGCTTGGCATAAAGTCTCTCTCTTCTCAGCGTCTCCAACACTAGTCTCAAGTGCTCTTCGTGCTCCTCGTGGCTCTTTGAGTACACTAAGATGTCGTCGGTGAAGACTACCACGAACTGGTCTAAGTATTGATGGAATACTCTGTTCATCAAGTTCATAAATACAGCTGGCGCATTCGTCAGCCCAAAAGGCATTACTAAGAACTCGTAGTGACCATAACGAGTCCTAAATGCTGTCTTTTGAATGTCTTCCCTTCGCACCTTCACTTGATGATAGCCCGATCTCAAGTCAATATTGGTGAACACCACTGCTCCTGTCAACTGGTCGAATAAATCGTTAATTCACAGCAGGGGGTACTTGTTCTTTATAGTCAAAGCATTAAGGGCTCTGTAATCAATGTACATGCGTACTGTTCCATCCTTCTTGGGTACAAACAACACTGGTGCTCCCCAGGGTGATGCACTAGGACGGATAAATCTCTTGCTCTGCAACTCCTCCAATTATAGCTTCAGCTCGTCTAACCCTTTCTTCGCCAATCTGTACACATTAGAAGATACCGGTGTTGCTCCGGGTACTAACTCAATGGTGAATTCTACGTCCCTATCTGGCGGTAACCCTAACAATTCTTCAGGGAATACATCCTCGAATTTTGCAACTATTGGCGGGTGTGCAATCTCCATAGCCATGCAAGTTGCAGCTATCTGTCCTACTCCTTGCTCGACGGTTCCTCGTATGTACTCGAACTCCGGTTGATCTGGCGGTCTAAAAGTGACACTACCCTTCCGGCAGTTCAATACCGTATTATACTGGCTTAACCAGTCCATTCCTAATACAACATCAAAGTACGGCATGGGTAACACCAAGAATCGCGCTCTCATCTCTCTTCCATATACGACTACCGAGCACTTTCTGATAGTGCTGGTAACCGACACGATACCTCCTCCGGTAAGAATCTTCCAACTCTTAGGTAAGGGAGAAGTCGCTACCCTATGCATTGCTACAAATCTACTAGATATAAATGACAATGTAGCTCCTGATTCAAATAATGCAGTCGCAGGTAATGAGGCTACTATTATGGTACCTGTGATTGCTTCTCCTTCTGTTTCCTCCTCAGTTGCTAATGCAAAGGCTTGTCCCTGTCTCTGTCCTCCGATCTGCTGCCGAGCTCGCTCAAACTGTGTCTGTTACGGGGCCAAGGGTGGTCCCCTCTGAAATCCTTCGGGTGTTGGGGGTCGCTGTCCTCCTGGTGGGGGTGGTATCCTCGGAACTGGTGCTGCTGGCCTCTGTCCTGTCTGGGGTGCTACGTCTCTGAGTTGTGGGCAGTCTCGGGCATAGTGTTGACTCACTCCACAAATCATGCATATTCCTAGTCTCTTCCGGCAGTCCTTCTGGTAATGTCCTCTCTTACCACAGTAGTTGCAAGATGGAAGTTCATTCTGCTGGTATGGTGCTATCCTCTGCTGTGTCTGTACTCTGGGACGACGTATCGGTCCTCCTGCTCCGGGCTAGGCTCTGGCTGGCGGTGTCGTGCTGGGACGTCTAGCTCCTCTGGCAATGGTCTCCTGGATCCTTGCTTCTGCAAGAACCTCCACGTAAGAAATCCTCGCCTGTGTGGTGGTATACCTCTGTAGTTCAAAATTAAGGCCGTGATGGAATCTCTGAGCTTTCTTTAGATTATTGGGTATTAGGACGGCACCAAATCTGCTAAGACGGCTGAACTTTGCGTTATATGCGTCCACAGTCATATTCCCTTGTTCAAGATATAGAAACTGGGAGTACAGGGCATTCCTAACTGTGGCTGGAAAATACTTCGCATTGAAGTATTCTAAGAACTGTTCCCAGGTCTGGTTCTTGCCTATACTACGCTCAATGGAATCCCACCAGTGATGGGCGTTGCCTTTTTAGTTGGGCCCTCACTGCAGTCATCCAAAGGTCTGGGTGTAGTTGTGACGCCTCTCACTACCAGAAAAAGTCAAATTAGCGACGTCTAAAAACGTCGCTAAATAACCAAAAATCGTCGCTAATTAGGTTTAGCGACGTAATTAGCGACGTTTCAAAGCAGTCGGAAAATACCAAGTCGCTAAAACAAAAAACGTCGCTAAACGTCGCTATGCCGACGTTTTTTAGCGACTTTAATGTGTCGCTAAATTTAGCGATATTTTGCGACGCCAAGTCACTAAAAAGCGACGTTTAGAAAAGTCGCTAAACGTCGCTGATTAGCGACATCTATCGCGACGTTACACCGACGTCTTTAATGACCTGGCTATACTGCCATGTCAGCAATTGGCGACGTTTAGCGACGTAATTAGCGACGTCATTAGCGACGTCCTTAGCGACGTTTTACAGCGTCGCTAAGTAGCGACGTAATTAGCGACATAATTTAACGTCGCTAAACGTCGCTAATAACGTCGCTAATTTTTAAAAAAAAAATAAAAAAAAATAATGTGCAGAAGCAAACATTGGTGATTCCCTGCAGTTTTACATCATCTTCATCATACACACCAACATGATTCAATCTAGTTAACTATATAATCCAATTAAATTAAAAACCACAAGAAGTATCAATCCAATTAAATGTGGATAACTATATAATCCAATTAAATTAACTAAAAAATTAAAGACCACAAGAAGCATCATACATCATGTCTATTGTTGAAGTATCAATAATTCATAAATAATAATAAAAATAACTATACTACTACGGATCTGTAGGAGGCTGACCAGCGGCGCGCTTGAAGGATAACAACTCCTCATACTCGTCCCGTAGAATCGACACCGATGTCGATGGAGAAGGCAGTGACGTCGGTGGAGGCCGTGCCCGCTCCAAGTCTGCGAGTCGCTGGTTGTAAGAATCCAGGGTAGATAACAGCCTCGTACTGCTATCACCCATTGAATCCTGCATCCTCGTCAGGTTCTCGCCCATCGATAGCTGTGACGCCTGCATCCTCGTCAGCTTCTCGCCCATCGATAGCTGTGACACCTGCAGCTCCATGATGTTGCGATCATTGGAGGCTCTAATATCATTTGTCAATTCTCGTAGCTCCGTCATGCTGCGGTCGAGCATATCCAATCGTGCGATGAGCATCGGATCGTCCGCCTGCGGCTGGGACCGGGACTGGTCCTCCATACTTTGCAGCAAGTCGTCATGGAGAGACGCAATCTGACGGTCAACGGCCTCCTGGACGGCCTCCTGGACTCTGGCCGACGACTGTGAGGGCTGCTACTGCGAGGGGTGTGTGGAATGCACAGCTGTCGGGGAGGCCCTAGATGACTGCGTCGCAACCAGGGCGCCATAGGAGCCCGTACCGTAGTACGTACCCCTCTGGAGACCACCAGTTGCGGTCACCCACAGGTCGTCCGCTGACGGAGATGGACCGGACTGCGACGAAGCACCAGCCTCTCCAGGTGTAGGTGCACTAGCAGTCGCCCGCTCACGAAGCCTAAGATACTCGGCCTAGAAAAGGTTTGGAAACTCAATAATTGCCTAAGTTATATTAAAATAAACACAAAGTAAAGTAATACTTACATAGGTCTATGAGGCCCTCTCATCAATGAGATTTCCGTCCTTGCGATGGGTGGCCAAGAAGACGGTCACCATGTTTGCATCCTCACCCCTCTGTACCTGTTAAAAATATATTTTTTATTACTAAACTTAAATATTTTTTCCAAGTACCATTTTATGGTACTTGGTACTTATATTAAAATAATATATTTTAAAAGAAAAAACATACGAAACGACGGAAATGTTCCGTCATCGGAATCGAGCCACCAAACCACTTGGCAGCATTCTGCCTAGCCGCCTTGGCCTTCTTAGACCTTTCTTTGTAGCTCGGATCATCGAATCTAGCCCTCATCGCAGTCCACTGCTCAGGCGTGATCCAACCTTGGATCGGTTTTCCAGCACGATCACGAGCCTTCTGGTCATCCAGAGCATCTCGGATAAGCTTGGCGGCAACGGTAGGAAAGAGCCGCTCGATCAACTCGGCCCGGTGCGGAGGATAAAAATACGTTTGCTACAATAAATAATTCATTAAGTTAGCATCACGAATATGCATAAATTAGAGGATTTATTTAATATACTTTTACCTGGAAGTGCACAAACCAGAACGCCTTCCTCTCCTCCGGAGCCTCAGAGTAGTTGATCCAAGGGCCACCGTAGTTGTTCCTCAGAAATTGGCCCAGGCGTCTCTGAACCGACGATGGACGATATCTATACAGAAATAATAATTTAGATTACTAAAAAAGTCAATATACGATGAATAAAGAGAAACACAAATATATACTAAACCATCTAATTGACTTACTTTGTACCGTCGGCCCAAATCTCTGTCCTCGTTTCCTCCGGTGGTGCGCATGGAGGATCTTGCTGATGCTGGGACAACGTCGGCACGACCTCCTCTACATGCTCATCTGTCTCCATGGTTCCGTCAGCAGGAGGAACGCTGGACGAGGGAGTACTATCACGCCTGGAACTACTCGTCCCAGGAGTGATGCCACGCAACGTCGTCGCAGTCGGAGATATGACTGATCGATATACTGGAGTACTGGGCGACGATGATCCGGAACCAACAGTAGGCAGTACCGGAGTGGCACTCTGTCTACCTCGGGACCTGCCGAATCCTCCGCGTCGTCCTGTCATATCTGATAACAACATATGATGAATATAGAGAAACACAAATATATACTACATTCTACAGTCGAAATGTGATACATATCTCAAAGCATTATACAGTCAAAATATAATACATATATTCGTTAATGTCAACATCTACTTCTACATGCAATATTTACAGTCCAAATACAGTTACATTCTACATGGAATATTTTATATTTTTAATCATCTTCAGAAAATTCATCTTGTTCGCCTTCCTCGTCCTGCTCTTCCTCTTCCTCTTCCTCGTCTTCACTTTCATCTACTTCGTCGTCCTCTTCGGATAATTCTATATCTTCTACATTATTACTCGTGTAATGAGTAACTTCCGTTGAGTCCACATCTACAATATTTGTTACAAGAGGTAGATCGTCCTCCTGATAAGCTATTTCGTCAATGTCAAAGGTATTTCTAGCTTTAGTCTTGCATACTGCCCACCAATCCGACCTCGCTGTCCCCCGTCTAGGATAAGTTGTGAAGTACACGAGCTGAGCCTGACTTGATAGGACAAATGGTTCGTAGCCTTGATATCTACGCTTGTAGTTTATATCCACAAGGCCATGCTTGTCAATTTTCCAACCTTGATCTTGAATCGGATCGAACCATTCACACCTGAATAGCACGATATTAGCAGGTTCTGGGCCATAATTATATGTCAACTCCACAATCTCTCGTAAGATGCCAAAAAAATCATTGCCCGAATTGACGTCTTTGTAGTTTGTAGATTTGATACACAAACCACTATTTTTCGTGGAATCAAGATCCAGAAAGCTGTCTCTGATAGGAGCATTTGTTGACTTGAACCTGAACCCATTCACACAGAAACTTGGCCATATTTTTACGGCAGTAATTGGTCCCTTGGCTAGAGTCCTAATAGATTCAGTCTCGGGTGATATTAGACGATCGACCTAAATACCAAAGTAGCGATAGTAAGTTATTTGTTTTGCAAGTGCAGAAATAAAAAGTAATTACCAAGCATCTTACATATGCGCTCAACCAAGAAGAAAAATGGCATCTCATATCTTGTTCTACTTCTTCGTCTGTTATGTAGGGTCTAACCGACCTCAACTCATCATTATATGTGCTGAAAAACAATGAAGCAACTGCTGATTAGTAGCATAATAGTATCTTATACTATTATATTGAGATGATGTAAACGTGGACGTATTAATTACTTACCCCTCTTGCTTCTTCACTTCATCCTCGTCGCAATTGAGTAATATATACAATTGAGCAGCCCTTAGCTCATCGTCATTCAAATATCTCTTCTTCATTTTTCCCGAGGGCTTTCCGGATGCATTGAATACTTTGAGTATTGCATCATTAGATTCCTGATATGCGTCGTCGTTTCTGGGAGCTTTCGTCCTATTAGTAGCAACATGCGGTTTGAAATACGTCGAGCAAAAGTTTGTAATCTCCTCGAGAACATAAGCTTCACAAATAGAGCCTTCAACCCGTGCCTTATTTTTCACCTTTCTCTTTAGGTGATTCAGATGGCGCTCGAAGGGGTACATCCACCGATAACCGACAGGACCACTAACACGTGCCTCATAGGAAAGATGAATTGGCAAATGCTCCATAGAGTCGAAGAATCCAGGAGAAAATACCTTCTCGAGCTTACATAGTGTTACCGCAATGTCCCTCTCTTGCTTTTCTAGACGATCGACGAGCAACTTAGTACAACAAAGATCTCTGAAGAATATGCTCAGCTCTGTCAATGGGTCCCAAATGACCTGCGGTAAGAATTCTCGAAATGCAATCAGAATTAACCTCTCCATGAATACGTGACAATCGTGGCACTTCATACCTACTAGTTTGTTCTCCTTGAGGTCGACGCATCTTTTCAAGTTCGACACGTACCCGTCTGGAAACTTTAGACCCTGAATCCACCTACAAAGTCTACCTTTATCCTCTTTATCCAGTGAGAAAACTGACTTAGGTTGCTTTAACCTTCCATTCCCCTCCTCTATCAAATACAATGCAGGACGTCTACATATGTCTTCTAAGTCCAACCTCGCCTTCGGATTATCTTTTGTCTTCCCCTTTACATCCATTACAGTATTAATTATGTTATCAAACACATTCTTCTCGATATGCATGACATCAAGGTTATGTCTGATCAGATTGGTGCTCCAATATGGCAGATCCCAGAATATACTCCTCTTCGTCCAGTTATGGGTGCGACCAAATCCGTCACACTTGTACCCCTTAGCAGGCTCTTGGATAGCACTTGGTAAATCTTTTACCTCTTCCCATATCGTGCATCCGGGCCACCTTGGCGGTGGATTGGCCTTCTCCACAACTCCCGCACGAAAAGCATTCCGATTCCTCCGGTACGGATGATCCTTCGGCAAAAATTGTCGATGACAATCGAAGAAGCACGGTTTGCCTTCGTGTTTCAAACGGAAAGCCTGAGAACGGTCCATGCAATATGGACATGAGAGACGACCATGGGTGCTCCATCCCGATAATATTCCATAGGCCAGAAAGTCGTTGATGGTCCACATAAGTGCTGCCCTCATCTGAAAATTTTGCTTTCTAGAAACATCGTACGTGTTGGCACCGACTTCCCACAGCTGATTCAACTCATCTATCAAAGGCTGTAAATACACATCGATATTCCTCTTCAGATTATTCGGACCCGGGATAATAACGGTTAGGAACATATACGGAGTCTTCATGCACATCCAAGGCGGTAGATTGTACGGAGTGACGATCACAGGCCAACACGAATACTGGGAGCCCGAAAGTCCGAATGGGGTAAAACCGTCAGAGCAGAGCCCCAATCTGACATTACGCGCTTCCTCGGCAAAATATGGATACTCTCGATCAAAGTGCTTCCATGCTTCTCCATCGGATGGATGATCCAATACTCCTTCGATCTGTTTTTGCCTGTGCCAACTCATATTTTCTGCAGTCTCCTTAACCATAAACAACCGCTGCAACCGCGGCGTCAAAGGCAAGTAGTGCATCGAATCGGTAGGCTTCCTTGCACCGACAGACTTTCCTCTAACAGTGGCCTTGTAGCGATCAGCACCACAGAATCTGCACGCATTTTCATCCTTGTCGTCTTTGTAGTACAACATGCACCCGTTGCGACATGCATCGATTTTCTCGTATCCCATCCAAAGCGATCTCACCATCCTCTTAGATCGATAGAAGTCTTTAGGCAACTTTGCACCATCGGGCAAGATCTCTATAATCAAATCGAGCAGTCGATTATAGCATTCTTGCGACATGTTAAAATCGGACTTGATGCTCAATAATCTTGTAACCACCTCCAACGGTGAATGATCCTCACAACCAGGATATAGTGGAGTCCTTGCATTCTCAAGCAACTCCATAAACTTTGCAGCATCGGCATTCGGTGCCTCCTCAGCTGCATCATAATTGTCCTGATTGAAACTAGGTCCCGCCGCATCATAATTGTCAGGATTGAAACTAGGCCCCGCCGCATCATAAACCATGTTCACCAACCCGTCGTCATAAGCATCGTGGTCTTGGACATCCATATACGGCTCCACATAGGGCTCCGACTCTGATGCTAGAGATACAAGTTCTCCGTGCGCGGTCCACTGATAGTAATTTGGCGTAAAGCCCTTCGAGTATAAATGATATGTAACTTCCACTTCAGGATGATATTTCTTGTTGTGACATCTCACACACGGACACTTAATTTTGGTACCGTCCATGTATTGAGGGAACGCCTTTGCGAACTGCAGGAACTGCTGTACACCCTCAATGAATTCATCCCGCACACCGCACATGTCATCAGGATGACGGTTGTACATCCACGAACGATGACGCAGATAGTAATTCATATCCATTTCTAGAAACTTCTGCAAAATTGACAGTATGTATCATATAAATTATTACATGCAAAATTAACCGTACAATAAAAATCATAACTGATATAATACATATTTTCATTTATCAAAACTGCAGCTGCCCCCAACCTCATAGTACTATGAACTGCACTATAAGTGTGCAGTCAACACTACAAATAGTGTGTCATACTATAGAACTGCAGCTGCCCCCAACCACACTCCTAGGTCAGTGTCCGTTATGGGAAAAGCAGTCATGGCATTGCACTAAGGCACCTGGTGCTTGAACAATTTTTGCATCAAAAGTTTCCCAAGTACACGGGCTATTGCTCTATGAAATGGATAACCCCATGCATTGTGGCTGTACTCACTCACATTTACCGGCAGATTACTGCACTCCCTTTAGTAAAAAAACCTAACCCCCCAAACTGGCACACTGATACACACATACACTCTTAAGAATTCTGTAATCAAAACTCACCTGGTACCAACAACACCTATTAAGTACTCTAAATTCTATACTTCATATAAACACTCCATCTATACTCATATAAACACTCCATCTATACTCCCAGATCTGGGATACACCTATATGAATGCTCAACCTTCACACCTATTACTTATTCTCTTCAACACATATATTCACTCAAACACCTGACTAATACACCTCTTTAAATCAGTCACCCACTGCTACTGCTTACATTCTTCCTCAATATTTGATTACCCCTTATCCCGAGCCACACACTCATGTGTGCACTATAGTATCACTATGAATACCCAATCCTCTCTCAGATGTTGGTGTTATATCTGACACTTGCCCTCATGTCCTTCAAATCATACGAGTTCAAACCCCATCTCAAATACATCCAAATCCTGCCTTGCACTAGTTGCTGACTGGCTCAGTAAGTTGCTGCACAAGGATGCAGTGTTTACACTGTATTAGGACCCCCTCACACCTGCCTGCAGAAGCTAACAACCAACTACAATGCACCTAAACCTTAATGCACATTATGTTCAGCTGTGCAGTGCCTCCCCAAGTTGCCTGTTGCACATTGGGCTGATGTGCCTCAAGTCTCCCCCTGCTCACTGCTAGTAAGCAGTGCTCACTGCTGCTGTTACCTCTCTCGTCGACTTGGGCCAGTCGGCCCTAACCCTAACCCTAACCCTAACCCTAACCCCATGTCAACAAACCTAACCCTAACCCTAACCCTAGGTCCTGATCAGTGTCTGTGTCAGTGTGTGTGTGTGTGCCGTGTCTGTGTCTGTGTCAGTGTCTGTGTGTGTGTCGTGTTTGTGTCAATGTCACATATGTCCTGTGAGAGAGAGAGAGAGAGAGAGAGAGAGAGAGAGAGAGAGAGAGATAGTAGGGTTTACCGGAGTAGTCGCGGTGGAGAGCGGGTCGACGGAGCGCGGGGGGGGGGAATTTTTTTTCTTTTCGAAATTTCAGCATATGGAAAAAAATGAAATCGATCCCTAATTAACCAAATTTTAGCGACGTTTAGCGACGTCCAAGAAAAAACGTCGCTAATTTAAATTTTAGCGACGTCAATGCGTCGCTAAACACGTTGCTAAATATTTTCAATATTAAGTTCGCTATATACGTCGCTAAACGTCGCTAAATTAGACATATTAGCGACGTTTAGCGACCTAAACTGAACTTATAGCGACTTATCTTTTAAAATCTTAATAAAAGTCGCTAAACGTCGCTAAATGTCGCCATTTAGCGACGTCTAGCGACGTTTTAATAAGGAGTCGCTAATTTTTATATTATTAGCGACGTTTCTTTTGACGTCGCTAAAATACGTCGCTAAGACCGCTTTTTCTAGTAGTGTCTAGTAGCATTTCTGTATTGGCGATCCAATCTGAGATCTGTTCTGCAGTCTCATTGCCTGAGAATGTATCTGGTCCCATCTATCGGAACCATCTAACAGTGCCACCTGTCTGGGCTGGTGGAGGTGCTGGTACGGGTACTGGGACAGGTGTCCTCTCTATTACTGCCATCAAGCTCTGCCTCAACGTCTCTGTCTGGTGCCACTGTGCTTGTATCATAGTCTGAAGGAACTGTAGCATCTGTGGTTGTCCGTCTAGCTATGGCATCTGGGGTGGATAGGGTGGAGGTGGTGGTAATGGAACCTCTGGCTATGCACTAGGCGTCTCCTCAGATATCGGCCTCTCAGTCTGCGACATCGGTGTAGCTCCTGAAGTCTGGCCTTCACAATGCTGCGTGGGGATCGTCTGGGAAGTCTGTCCTTTGGGCTGTGGTGTAGGATCGCCCTGCGATGTCTCGTGCCAATGTATCATCGGTGTCTGTAGTGGGGGTTGCCCTTAGGGTACCTCCTCCCGGTGAGTGGTATTGTCTGGCACCGCGGCTCTGGGTGCTCCTCGTCCACTGCGCAAGTTCATCTTGCTGCAATAGATAGGACTTTATTAGAAGAGGACGAAATCAAACAAACAGGATGTAGATATTTAGAAGTAATACGAAAGAAGATCAAAAACATAATCAGAGTGGATGAGACCTAGTAATTTCTATCCTACTGCAGGCTCACTGGGTACGTTATCATACCACAAGCGAATAAGTCGAAGACCTGCATGGGCCACCACTAAAACTATGTCACTCCCCAGTCCCAAAATATATAGAACTAGGCCACGTGGCAATAGCCAGCTGACACGTCTTCGAGGATATCCCAATTTAATGGATCCACAAAGAGTGCTATGCTGTCCTATAATACTAATATGTCCCATATCAGTCAATAACAGGTAGTCTAATCTCATCCACAAAATCAAGAGCAAGAAGCACTGAATAAACTGCTGGATAATAAATACCAGTCTCAAGATATCATAGTACAACCAATAATGTCTGGTAGGAACAAACCCACTACTACGACGAAATAAAGTACTGGAATGAGATATAAAAGATAATGACTAGGGCATCGGCTCTAGATAGTGATGCTTCCAATCTAGGCTGAAGGCCTACCAACTGGTCACGGAAACTCTGACGGCTGCACCTCTAACTCCTCAGCTGTAGCAATCTCGTCTCCTGTCCGGGGCCGTATACTGTGGGGTAGAAAGCCTCGTCCAAATCTAGAAGGGAACCAGATCCTCAGAGGGACGTAACAAAATACAGAGAGACATGCCATATATAAATACTGAATAAAGTAAATACAGTAAAAGGGTGTGCTAACCAATCTACGTGAATGCAATGTGAGGACAACTTTGGTACGTATGAGTAGGTGTAGGCATAACGTCCATACCGCTCCGAAGAACGAAGAATCTGCAAGTATATATACGTCCATACCGCTTCGAAGAGCGGGGAATCTGAATAGTATAACATCCATACCGCTCTGAAGAATAGGGAATCTGAATAGTATAACGTCCATACCGCTCTGAAGAACGGGGAATCTGAATAGTATAACGTCCATAGCACTCCGAAGAACGGGGAATCTGAATAAAAGGGGGTCATTGGATCCGTGGCTCCTCCGGATACTACGGATTCCAATGGGTGTATCCCATACGCCTACTAGTGGTCCTCCCCTCCCAATGTAAATATGCAAATCAAATACTTGACATGCATACCACGTTCTATTTGGGGTCTGACCCCACTAGTTTTGTATGACCAAGTTTAGAGCCAGCACCGGAGGATCAAGCTTACTTCTCCCTCACTGATGGAACGCACAAGAAGGATGGATGTTGAGGGTCACGAGTGGGTTTCTTGTTTCACTTCTCGTCTTTTGTAAACTATATTCTTTGGGGCATTTAGCTAACTGGTATCTGTTAGTCGGCAATCTGGACACTACTTTCTTATATGCCTGTATTTATACTCAGATTGCAGCTGACTCATTGTCATGTATACTATTGGTTGTGTATCTGGCATATCATTTTGTATAGCTAGATCTCTAGAATATTCTGATACAACGTTTGGAACATCTTACAGCTTATTTTGAAATATTCTATGTTATTGCTACTTGATTTAACGATTGAGATATAGAAGTTCTTGACCTTAGAAGACTTGATTATAGTATGCACCCCCTCGTCTCTAGACAACCTTAACACATTGCGGGTTACTTTGATATTCCGTAAGGTGCGGTTGGCTGAGTCATTCCTCCGCTCTCCAGTATTCTGGATCTGGGACGTGACAAGATTTTAGTGGTAGCCCATGCAGGTCTGTCTTTCTTTTCAGACTTGTGGGGTGGCTAGATCATAGGATGTCTCGATCAAACATATTCCTCCTTGAAATCCTGAATTTGTCTCCTCGAAACTCAGTTTGAGTTTTGTACCATTGGTTTCTCGATCCTTTCTCGTTCAGTTCTTGATTTATTTTGTATCCTTTTTTAGGGCTTCTCTAGCATCTGTGGTGGAGCACCAGCAGTTTCAGCAGGACAAAGATCTGTTGGCCTCCAGCAATAGGCAACACATGTACCTTGAGGGATCAAGGTAGAACTAGCAGAGGACCACGAGGAGAAATTTGTACCAGAAGTTCCAGTACCCTACGATCGTACCAGTAGCACTTGATACACCTGTATTGCTAAAAATTATATAAGGAATGATGACGATGCAACAACATCAGCAGCTTCAGTAGCAAGAGCAGAATGTCTTGGTGAATCAAGGATTACAGATAGCCTTGGAAAGAAGTATTAGAACAGATTCAGGGGCATCGGTGAGATTCTTTCGACTCAACCCTAAGTACTTTGATGGCACGAAGGACGCCATTACCTCATATGCTTCGCTGTAAAATATCGAAACATTACTGACACCGACAAAGGTTTCAGCCGAGAAACAAGTTGATCAGGTCCGATTGTAACTCCAGGACCTTGCTAGAGATTGGTGGGCAGTAAAAAAAGTTTGATTAAGACAACATATTTTATGGGACAACTTCAGGGCCCATTTTAGGGTTAAGTATTTTGGAGTGGTAGCATAGAATGAGCTACAACAGAGGTTTATCAATCTCAAACAGTCTGGAACGACAGTGGATGGCTATGCGTCAGAGTTCTGCAGGCTTAGCAGATTTGCTCCGATGTTGGTAGCAACAGAACCATAAAGGGTGATGAGTTTCCAGTATGGACTTTATTTGGAGATTCAGCAACTGGTAGAGGGCCATAACTACCAGACTTTCGACGAAGTATTGATCATATTTAGGCGACATGAGCTGTCGATGCAGAGGTTAGCTTCAAGGACGGGAGGCTAAAAGATATCTTATGTACAAAGCATAGGAGGAGGACAAGCACAACGAACGTCAGCACCATCTCCTGGCATTCGCATTCATGACACAACGCCAAGGAGGCCAGTAGCATCGGCAATAACAACACCAGCTCGGCCGAACCAGACGAGGCAGCAGCAACAACAGTGATTGGGGTCCCAGTCAGATGTACGTATTATGGCAAAGGAGGCCATACGAAAGATGTGTGTAGAGTAGCACAAGGATTGTGCCTGCGATGTGGCAGACCAGATCATCGGATTGCCAGTTATCCTATGATGTAGAGGATTAAAGGACCGGCGCAGCGGTTAGCACTACCAGCACCAGGGACATCTCAGTATAGGGGAACGACAATGGCAATCAGGCCATTGGCTCAGCGTCTATTGCCGACGCAAACTCAGATGTACAACCAGCAGAGGAATCAACAATATGGGAAGCAGAGGCCACAATTGTGTATTCAAGGGGCACCGCAAAGCCAATGGCAAGCTTTTACCTTACCTCTAGAGGAGGCCTTGGCATCAAGTGACATGGTGGCAGGTAATATTCTTGTTACATCTTTTTCTGTCATAATATTATTTGATTTGGGAGCATCCCATTCATTTGTATGTGCACGATTTGTGACACGTATTAGATTGGAGTTCGAGGCATTGCCAGAGAGGATGAATATACTCTCTGGTAATGGACTCGTAGGAGTTAGTAGAGTATGTGTAGCTTGTCCAATCGTAGTATATGGGCACTCATTACCTGCGAAGTTGATCGAGTTCCCTATGGGTAACTTCGATGTTATTTTAGGCATGGATTGGTTGAGAGACCGTCATGCAACGATAGATTATCGTAGGGGTAGAGTTTTGTTTAACATCCCAAACAAAAAAGAATTTATCTTCAACAATACGATAAAGGATCACCATGAAGGTGGCATTGCAGCAGTAGCAGGAGTTGAAGGTCAGTTTTCTAAAATAATTAATTTTTTTTTGATGTATTTCCTGAATAGCTTCCCGGATTACCCCAATAAGAGAAGTGGAGTTCTGCATAGAGTTAAAACTAGGAGTAGAGCCAGTTTCCAACAAGGTCTATCAGATGTCATCAATGGAACTTAACCAGTTGTAACATTACGTAAAAGAATTGAAAGCGAAGAAGTTTATTCGGGCTAGTGAATCACCATGGGGAGCACCAGCGCTTCTAGTAAAGAAGAAGGATGGGTCGACATGGTTGTGTATCGACTATAGGCAGTCGAATGCTTTAACAGTGAAGAACAAGTATCCATTGCCTAGTATTGATGATTTATTTGACCAATTGAGTGAAGCAAAAGTATTTTCCAAGGTAGACCTTCGATAAGGATATTATCAAGTGAGAGTCCGGGAGCAAGATATACCGAAGACAGCATTTCGATCTCGATATGGGCATTACGAATTCTTAGTTATGCCATTCAGATTGACTAATGCACCAGCAATATTATAAATCTCTCACCCAAAAATATGTATTTTGTGTGAATTCTATATTTATCGTGTTTATTTAGAATATTTTAAAATTAATTTAAATCTATTTGTTGTATTAGGACACTTTACCGTAGTTTTAACATTAATGATATAGGACGACCCTAAAATCTATATCGTCCTTCATAGAAAGTAGCCTACATGGGAGACACTACACGTAGTATCTTCATGTGACACAAAATTCGACTATTCAACATTAGTATGGCACTAGTGTGACAGTCGTAGTTTATTGTGTTTAAAATTTAGATATTTTTATATAAATAATTCATTTGTGATTATTTTTTAATCCAACCTTTTTTAAATAGTAACCCATAATTCTTCCATGCCAATTTAGGCCATTTTCCTCTTTTGTAGGATTTATTTATTTATTTATTACTATTTTAATCCCGTGGAATCAAATCAAATCTTTGTCAAATTAATTAATTGATTAGTTGTTTACTTTTAAATAACTAACAACCTAATTAGAAAATAATTTAAATTAATCCTACTCCTACCCAAACCCTTGACCGACCCCCCATACCCGCACAAATATCTCCCCCTCTCCAAACCCGCGACCTCCTCTCCCTATATATATATATATATATATATATATATATATATATATATATATATATATATATATATATATATATATATATATATATATATATATATATATATATATATCATCCAAAACACTAACTTAATCTCCTTCTCATCCAAAACCCTAACTTTCTCACCATAGCCGCCACCTTCAACACCAAGGTCGACCCTCCCTTCACGTGGACACAACGCCATATCCTTCATCCAAAAGCCCTAGTTCTTCATTCTTCTCTCACTAGTAAGTCTCATTCTTCCTCAAACCCTCTCTATTGAGTATGAATGCATGGATAATTTTTGTATATATATAAATAAATAATTTTATATGTGTTTGCAACCCATTGCCATGTTCTTTATTGTATGATTTTATTTAAGGGTTTGCATGTAAAGAATTGAACCCATGAATGCATATATGCACCGCATAGTAGAAACCTTGATTAAACCTTGTTATTAATATAGAAATATGATGTTTAAATTATTATTTTTATATTTTTACTGTTTATTCTAAATTATTAAATTATTATTTTTAGAATAAATTGCATGTACAATGGGAAGGGTGACCTATTTTTATGTTTTCTCCAAAATCTGCATCGAACCCTTCTAAAACTTTGTAGATAATTAATATATGATGTTATTAACCTATATTAAATTTAGTTTTTAATATATTTTTTTGGAAATATTTTTTTTGATTTAAATAGTTTTTATGCATAAAAAGTCACCTAGTTGACATAGTTTTGATGTATGCATGTTGGAGACCCTTGGACTTTGTTAGGACTTAATAGTAGATAAAAAACCTAATTTTTTAGATGGATTACTATTTTTTCAGAATATATATGTTCTAAAATTTATTTAATAAATGTAAAATTAATGTCTATGATATCACAACAACCATGTACCACCCCTTTGCATGCATACTAGCAATTTGGTTGCCAATCCTAATAGGATCAACTTGTAGATGGTAAAAATCTAATTATTTTTGTATGGATAAAAGAAATAGTATTTATTGTAATTATTACTAATTTTATCATATTTATTTAGACTTTTATTTCTATTTAGAAAATTAGAATTCTAGGTGTTTTATGTAATAAGTTGACCTAGTTTTGAATAAACTTGACCCCGGCAATTTTAGACTTAAAATCCGACCAAAAATCTATGTTTTCTAAAAATTATATTATATTATTTTAATTCTGATTTTTAAGTATTTATTCCAAAATCATCCATTTATTAAAAATTGGTTTTATTTGTCGGTAACCTGTTATGACTTAGTTTTGGTTTCTACTTAGTTTTGGAATCATAGAATTTATAGGAGATGACCCTATCACTAAAAATATTTTTTCTAATAAAATCCTAGAATTAATAGTTTTAATAATCAATGATTTAAAAATAGTTTTTGGCAATATTAATGGTTAGTAATATTTTGGCGTGTAGTTACTTGCATGTGCAATCAACGTAGAAGTAAGAACTAGTTAATAACCTGATTATAACTTGATTGTAAGAGTCTAATTAGAGTAATAATTAATTGGTAGGTGTTCAAGACGTTCCTCTGGATAGCTCCAGACTAGAATTATTGTGCTCGCAACTTAGCTTGAAAGGCAAGTACACCTTGCTTGATTGTATTATTCAGTTTATATTATGCCTAGTTTTTATTTTGTTAGCTGTGTGCACACGTCTTAGAGTAGCAAACATACCCGTTATGTTGTGAAGATATGTGGTATCTTATGACCTGATATTGTTTTTTAAACACGTTCACTGACTGCGTGAGTGAGTGCATGGACTGGCGTGTTGACTGGCCATTGGTACGTGAGTTCGCGTCTTGTGTTAGTAGTTGGTGTTAGTTTGAGTTCTAAATTTTTATTGACGTTGTTGCATTCTGTCTGCACCGCGTATACGGCTCAAATAGTTCAATGGGAGGGGAGAATCTGCTAGTGAGCGTATAAAATTTCTGTTTCTTACTGTACTATAAAAATGGTGCAACTGTGTAACCCCTGAGTTCTACGAAATGCCTGGTGGGACGACTATTCTTCTATTTCTCCCCCTTCATGCGCCATTAGAGATGTCTCGAGTGCATTTCACATAGATGGTTTAGTTACCCTATTTATTGTTTACTACTTTACTTTCATACATGTCGATTTCTTGTGTACTTGTTATATCCCTCTGAGGACCTGACACCTTTTCCAGATCCCGACGAGCACTTATACCCGACGGATTATAGAGTTGAAGATTTTACAGACGAGGACTTTGTGGTAGAGCCACATGAGTTTCTTTGAGCATTCATTCATGGATGACAATTTCTTAGTGTCTTGGGTGTCGTTATCTAGTTAGTTGACACCCAGACTACTTCTTTATTGCTTAGTTGTATTCTTTCAATATTCTTTTGTACTCATTTTTGTGGATTGTTCTCCACTAGATATTCTTTTGTAGTGGATTCTGAGATTTACCTATTTCATTCAGTTTTCTATTCTATGATATTTTGTGGATGAGACTAGATTTTACTTGCCTGTAATATTGAGTCTTAGTTATATTTTATAGCGTACTACGACTGATTAGGTCCATTAAATTGGGTTCCTATACTTGTTCATACAGCTGGCATGTGTACGTATTTTGGGACTAGGGTGTGACAAATATTCATAGATTTGATGAATCGTATCTTCATGCCATACCTAGATCAATTTGTTGTGGTATTCATAGACTACATTCTTGTCTACTCCAACAGTGAAGAAGAGTATGAAAAATATCTTTGAAAAGTGTTACAAGTTCTGAGGGAGCATCGGTTATATGCTAAACTCAGTAAGTGTGAGTTCTGGTTAGATCATGTATCATTATTGGGGCACATAATCTCAGGAGCAGGAGTATTAGTGGACTCCAAGAAGGTTGAAGCAATAGAGAATTGGCCAGTCCCGAAGACAGTAGCAGATGTATGAAGTTTCTTAGGATTAGCGGGATATTATCGAAGGTTCGTGGCAGACTTTGCACAAATTTTAGCACCAATGACTCATCTAAACCCCAAGGAGGTAAAGTTTGTTTGGTCGATAGAGTGCCAAGAAGCATTTGAGAAGTTGAAAGAGAAGTTGATATCAGCACCGATCCTTACACTTCCAGTAGAATCAGGAGGATTCACGGTTTACTGTGACACATCTGGGAGAGGTCTTGGATGTGTATTAATGCAACACGGAAGGTTAATAGCTTATGCTTCTCAACAATTTCGAGATCATGAGAAGAATTATCCAACACATGATTTGGAATTGGCAGTAGTAGTGTTTACTCTCAAGTTGTAGAGACTTTACTTATTTGGTGATCGGGTGGAGATATTTACAGATCACAAGAGTTTGAAGTACATATTCACTCAAAAGGACTTAAAAATGAGACAGAGGAGGTGACTAGAGTTGTTTGGTGATTATGATGTGGCACTTTAGTACCTTTCAGGCAAGATAAATGTAGTTGTAGATGCTCTAAGTAGGAGGGGCAGTGCATTCATCTTGACAACTCAGAAGCGCATTCTAGAAAATCTTCAAGAGATGGGTATCGAGGTAGTGTTACCTCAAAAAATGGGAGTGTTAGTCAGTATTCAGATACAATTAACTTTGGTACAGAGGATCAAGTCCGCACAAGCAAAAGATTCTCAGATTCAGAAGCTTAGGGTAGAATATGAGTCAGGTCTTAGGAATGAATTAAGAATTCACGAAGACGAAACACTCATATTTGGAAACAGTTTTTGTGTGCCAAGTGGAGATATCCGACAATAAGTGATGATCGAGGTACACAGTTTCCAGTATTCTATTCATCTTGGAGGCACGGAGATGTACCATGATGTCAAGCAATATTTTTGGTGGAATAGAATAAAAAAAAAATAGCTCGGTTCTTTTCTCAATGTCTTGTGTGTCAGCAAGTGAAGGCAAAATAACAGAGACTAGCAGGATTGTTACAACCCCTGCCTATTCCAGAGTGGAAGTGAGAACATATTAGAATAGACTTTGTGATCTGTTTACCTAGATCCCCTACTGGACGTGATACAGTTTGAGCGGTAGTAGATTGACTCACGAAAGTGGCATATTTTCTTTCCTTCTGAATAGGGCAGTCCATAGAGCAGTTAGCAGAGATGTACATGCAGCATATAGAGAGGCAGTACGGAGTTCCAGCGAGTATAGTGTCATATCATGATACTCGCTTTACATCTTATTTCTGAAAAAGTTTGCACGAGCGTTTAGGTACCAAGTTGAGATTCAGTACCGCGTATCATCCCCAGACAAATGGACAATCAGAGAGGATGATCCAGACTTTGGACGATATATTGCATTCTTTTACCTTAGAATTTGGTGAGTCTTAGAAAAATCATCTTCACTTATTAGAATTCTCTTACAATAATAGTTATCAGACCAGCATACATATGGCTCCTTTCGAGACATTATACGGAAGAAAGTGCAGATCATCCATGGCATGGGATGATATTATTGAAAGGAAGATGTTGGGGTCTGAAATGATCACTCAAAAGATTGGAGTAGTTAAGCATATCAGGGAGAGGCTTCGGGTTGCACAAGATCGTCATCGTCATTGGGCAGATCAGCATAGTAGGCGGTTAGAGTTTTTTGTCGACGATCACGTATTTTAGCGAATTTTGCCTACCCTTGGATTCATTAGATTCGGGATTCGCAGGAAGCTTAGTCCATGATACGTAGGACCATTCGACATTCTCAAGAGGGTAGGGGATGTTGCTTATCGTCTTGCCTTCCACCTTCGTTTCGTGAAGTGCCTGATGTATTTTATGTGTCTCAGTTGTGTAGGTATGTCTCGGACCCAAGTCATGTCCTCGATCACTCTGAGTTAGTCATTGGTACCGACTTAACTTACGAGGAATAATCCGTGTCCATTTTGGATCAGAGAGAGAAGGTACTCAAGAACCGGACTATCCATCTTGTTCGTGTTGCTTGGGGCCACCACTCCTTGGGGGAGTCGACATGGGAGCACGAGAACGATATTCAATCTCGGTACCCGCACCTATTCGACTCATAAGGTATATTACCTTTGAATGCCTTGAATCTTTCATTCTGTGATCGGCAAGCACTCATGAGAAATAATGCTGCTTCGGTTTATTATATGTGTTGTTATACTTGCTTATTTATATTTGTAGATTGCTTGTAGTTAGTTTGTAGCTTGTCTTGATATCTCTAACTAGCCTTGAGTTTGAATTCCGAGGAAGAAATTTTTTTTTTCGGTGGATAGAGATGTCAGCCCCCTTCCCGGCGCACTTTAGCGCATATTGTCTTTGACGAATGTTATCTTTGGTGCATGTTGATTGCTTGTCCAACCTTTTATTTAGACCGGACCTGTGAGTTATGGAGAAGAGTGGATTTGGTTAGGTTGGTGGCATGTGTGGCTAGGATGGGTTTGAGTAATCTAATGGTCCACATCTCAAACCTAAACCTAAACCTATATATATATATATATATATATATATATATATATATATATATATATTCCTATTTCTCTCTCTTTCTCTGCTCATTATTTTCTTTATATTTCTCTTCCTCCGTAGGCAAGTACATCTTGCACAAAAGAAGAACCATGAATTTATGCATGCTTTTAATTCTTAATAATTCATGTTTGTTTCTAGCTCATATTGTTGGGACCGAGCACTGTCACGACCCGCACATGATGTATGGATGCAAGTCGGAAACAACGCCCAGCCTACGCCGTAGAATCGACGGTAGAACGCTGTCTTGGTCTACTATACTATCTAAAATCTCACAATAATATGAAGTCTGCCAATAAAATCTCAACACAAAACTCAATCACATTCTAAAGCACGAGAAGATATCAAGGAAGTCTAATATAACTATCCATTCAATATATATAAACAATAATAGAAACAATATCCAATCTCATACTCTATGCCAAAAATAAATCCGGTACCAAAATGCTAAAGAGACTAACTATGAAAACTAATGATCCGAATAAACCTTCCGGCAATCACTCCAGAACTAGTGGATCCAAGTCTGCACCATCTATAAGTCGAAGTCCATAGTATGTCGAACACCAATCTCTCGGATCCTCTAAAAAATATTTTCTAGTCAGGAATGGAGCAAAGTATATACCTCTGAAAGCAGTTCCAATAACATAATCGAGCATATATAACAAGCAATAAAAAAAGGATACAAGATGCACAAGTAATAAGAATGTATAATACAAGAAGAACAGGCAATAAGCACAATAAGAACTGAAAAGTAAATACGGGAAATAAACTGCAAGTAGAAAACAAGAATACTAGCTATGTGATTTAGAGTACAAGTTCGTTATGTGATCGGCTTAGGTTGCACATGAGGTATAAAGGTAACTCCATTATACGTGAGGTGTATAATCGACATGCACATGAGATCAAGAGGGCTTTGATCACATAACCAACTCTTACTCCCCCTCCCTAACCAATACTCATGGATCCAATCATGACACGTTACGCACATGATCACGATATAGTCACACTAGCACACGAAGTAGTGGATGCACAAGAAGCACATGAAAGTCAATACCCGATGCACACGATGAAATACATGTGACTGGGTACCCATTGCACACGGTAGGGGATAACACCTCCTGACGGGATCTATATAGCACCAGTCCGTAAAATTACTGTGTCAAAAATTAATGTATACAATTCTAGAACATGCATATATACAATATTATGAATTGAAAATAATCAGAGAAATGTACTCGCCTGCGGTCCAGAGCAATGAATGTCAAACTGTCCGAACTGGTGTCACACAAACCTATATATGGAATATTGTATTAATATAAGGTTCTGGAAAGAAAATAAGTTAAACTAGTTAACTTCTAGGTCAACAAGTCAATTCTATGTCAAAAGTTAAACTAGGTCAACTATAAGTCAAATCGGTCAAACTATAGTCAAACTATGGTCAACTAGCTATTTCTAGGTTGCATAAGTCTAATTCAAAGATACTGGACTCATACACTATGAATCTAGGCCATACAAGCTACAACTTAGGATACTAAGATACCGTATCTCAGGATACGCAAACAATTGGTAAATATCATATATCTATAATAAAGCAATATTAAATATATAAATTATAATTACAAATGCTAAATGATTATCATGGCTTTGAACCAACTTGGTATCGCAATAGTAAACCTCTATCTTGATATCCAAACCCAATACCTTGGATATCCTTAATACCTTGGCATTTATCTTGGTATCTCAAGGTAATGTCACTTTAGTATATATATATATTAACTATCCAACTATAACTATAAACTACCATGTATTTAGTATTTATACCATACTATATACCTTATTTTAGTCACCTTAATACCAACCCATAATTAGTTTACAACTATCATATTACTATGCCAATACCTACTACTCATACCTTGGTATATCTTGATACTTACCTTGGTATCTCAAGGTAATTGCCAAAACTTCATATATATATATATATATATATATATATATACTAAATATTCATCAATAACTATATATATACATATATCAATCCAATATAACTTTTAGTATGTACTAAATAGAATAAATACTAACTACCAACTACACACTAAATACTAATACATATATACGTACATACATACATACCTACAAATATATAATATATAAAAGATACTCATAACCATTGATAACTAAAATATACTAATTTACTCAATAATATTATGTGCTACAACTAAATATATACATATATAGTATAATACAAATAGCAATTAGGAACATATTTATATATATATTAATTACCATATATTCTTCATCTTTAATACTTATCGTTCTTGATTTTCTTGGTTGGAATTGCATGGACCAGAGTTTGGGTATATGGGTTCACTTTTGTTTTCTTGGGGTTGATCACCCAAAACTCTGTGTTTTATAAAACTAATTAGCTCATAGTGTAGAGCACCATATTTTTTATAATTTTTCTTTTGGTCGTGATTGATTTTGAGTCTAGCTAAGTTAAGTGCTGCAACTTGATACATTACGTGTACCAAATGGCTTACTGGAGAAGAAGAACAGTGCTCTGTGAATAGTATGTAAGAGAAACCCCTTTAATATAGAAATATGTATATTTTACTTTGGGCGCATTGGTGTGTTGCCACAACTCTTCGTGCGTACTAATCATACTGCACTTAGTCTCATAGCAAAAGTGTGCCAGTCACACTCCTTGAGTTAGTGGCGCACTTTTGAGAGAAAACCCAGCGCACTTTGGTGCGTATTAAATCAAAATTATCCTTGAAAAACTAATGGAAAGTGCACCACAGTCAGTCCACGCACTTTCTTCGTGTTGGCAATATGGCATACTTTTCTTCTATTTCGTCAACCGGCGCACTTTGCTTATGTTTGGCAGCTCACGCACTTTTTCCCTCTTCATTTTCTTAGGAACGAAGCTTTGGTTAGTTTCTCGATTTCTCTATTATTGATTTGTGTGCTCCTCGACTGACGAGTTTCTCGACCATCGAGCTTTGACATCAGATTTTGTGTTTTGTCTTGTAGCTTGCTTGCTCGTGCACTTTCCCTAAAAGTGCACTTTATTCTTGTTCGCGCACTTTTGTCGAGTGCACCATCTTTTGTAGCTCGTGCGCCAACTGCTTTATGCACCACTTCCCAGTTTTAGTCATTTGTGTGCCAACTTTCTTTGTGCGCCACTGCCCACTTTTAGTCATTTGTGTGCCACTGCCAAGTTTAGTCATTTGTGCGCCAACTTGTGTTCGCCATTAAATTCAAAAGTCTAAAAGAACTTGATTTAATTAATAAACTAAAGAAAGTACAAAAAGATAGACAATATAAGTACAATTTTTGATTCTGGAGGTGAGGATGGAGATATAGTGCTGCTGTGACTCTTTTACTCTGTTGACGGTCTAATACGAAAGTGAGAAAGCTCTTTTATGTTCTCTCTCATATGCCTATTGCTTGCCTTGGGGTGGTCTGGTCTTTCTGAAGTTGAAAAAAACCCAACCTTTAGAATGTTCAAGTTGCTCCTATTTATAGTTATCGTACTGATGGGCCATAGATGTCGCATATGCCTCTGTTTAGTGGTTGCATAAGGCCCCTTCAATAGAATGCAGTTGCAACTGTAGTCGCATGCCATGGCAGATTGCCACGTAGTCTTGGTTGATATATGCTGTTGAAGAGATCTCAGGGTTATTTTCAACCCATACGTTGTGTGCGTGACTTGGTCAGCTGGACACTTAGTCAGCTCTAATCATGCGATAAATCTTCTTAAGTTGTAACAAAAAAGATCTTGTGAACCGAGAGTCGCATAACGTCATGGCCACATAGCGTCGTGGCCGCGTACGGGCTCTATTTTGGCCTTGGTCGGATCAACACTCTGACCGCACAGAATTATGGTCGCATATGTTCTCTCATCTGACTTTGGTTAGATGGACACTCTGGCGGCATGATGGCGAGGCCACATGGGTCTTGTAGCCGCATACATGCTCTCTTTTGGCCTTGGTCGGATGGACACTCTGGCCACATGATGACGAGGTCGCATGGGTCTTGTAGCCGTATACGTGCTCTCGTTTGGCCTTGGTCGGATGGACACTCTGGCCGTATGATGGAGAGGCCGCATGGGTCTTGTAGTCGCATAGGTGAGGACACGTGGCGTGACACGCCTGTCGAGGCTATTAATGCATGATGTGACTTTCTGTCTTTTTCTATATCGTATTTTCACGAGCCTCGAGGCGGTCAGAACTTTATGTCAGTCATCGAAGACTGTGTCGAGGGATTTTTATGCAGCTTCTTACCCTGAGGCTTTTTATGCTCTTATGCGGCTCCAAGGGGTATGAGCGGTTTGCGTCTCCAAGGGGCATGAGCAGTATGCGGCCTGCAGAATTTTCATGCTTCTACAAGACCCCCTTGAAAGTTTTCTAAAATGATAAGTTTGGAATACTTTGAATAAGAAGCATGATCGAGCACTTTTGGCCGCATAGGAAGGGCATGCTGTATAGTATCGTTGCCACATAGAGGGCTCTGACAGGCTGTTCGATCATTTAATGAGGATATTTGACCGAATTTTTTCGGGATTCGGGGTCTATCTCTTGACACGGGACTTGAGAAATTGGTTTTCGAGGAGCTTAAAGGAGATCACGCAGATCAAGACATTAGATTCATTCTCATAACTGCTTTGGTTCACTACCTCAATCTCTTCCTGCGGATTTTGAAGCCTATAAATAGGCAGATTGGAGGAGAGAGAGATTGAGCTTTATTCTCTCTGCTTCATTTCCTCTTCTTTGTGAATAATGCTGACGGCTTCGGCTCTCCTTGCTGAGGAATTTATCAGGGACGGTCCTGATCCTTGGTCCCCTGATTTTGATGCTTTACTCGGAGGTAGGGGAGCACCACGTTCTTTATATCGGGCTTCCATTGATAAAGAGACACCCATGCACAGTCTTGCTGCGTGGACAAAAAATTGTCTAGAATATGCGCTAAATTTTTATACAACCTTGCCGTATGGATGAGAGATCATCACGAACATGCACATGCTTTCTTTATTAGTCTGTCGCATGGATGGGCAACCATCATGTCGAAACTAAGATCCTTTCGCATGGATGAAGGCTCGACCTGGACATGCGATAGCTATGCATCTGTCGCATGGATGGAGGTTCGATCCGAACATGCGACCACCATGGCACTTCCACATGGATGGAAGCTTGACCCGACATATGACCATCGTGGCTCTGCCGCATGGAAGAGACCTCATGCGCCGACTAGGCTCTGCCGCATAGATGTCAACTATATTTTTGTATGCTGATGTTATATGTTTTCCTTGTGCAGGCTTTGTTGCCCCTCTAGTGGCTCTTGATGGAGCATGGAAGGATATTATAACACCCGTTGTTCGGGGTGAAGACCAACTTTATGTGGCGGTTTGCCAAGAACTGATCCAGGAGACGAGGACCGTTTGGCAAGAACTAATCCAGGAGACGAGGATGAACGTCCTGCATCATGCGCTGAGCTATCATTTTTAATGCAGCGTACCAGCTGCGTTTCTACCCTTTATGCGGTTTGCTACCAGCTTGGAGACTGTGGGATCAATGACAGAATTTGGATTAATTATCATTCATGTCGTCGATCTTCCTACATGATTATAGAGCGCCTACTCCTGCTCCTCTATTGCTATCCGTCGGTAAGGATCCTTTTCCATATATTGATGTTTGCACTGTGGAGGGATAATCCAGAAAGTATTGTATTCTGCTGCGGTCTCGACTTGTGTCAGTAGCAACGATAACACGGAGGGGCGCTTCTTATAAAAAAGGTTCGTATCAGCGAGACTTCATAAAAATCCCTTAAAACAGGTTTCCATCATATGTACTCATAACCTTGAATACTAATGAAAAACCCTTGAATGTAATTAATTTTCATCATATGTACTCATGATCTTTAATATTAATCAATAAAGTCTCTCCTTTTTCAGAATTTTGTATGTTGTGGACTTTTGGGTATTGTACTAAAGGTAATGTGGACGTAGTATAACATTGTAGTCGTTTAGGGACATCCCACTGGGGGATCTTTGGTGGACCTATCACTTCTTGCACACTATAGTGCAAGTGGTAGATTCGGGATAAGCCCTGCCAGAGGTGATATGGACATGGAAGGTTTTGTGGACTTAACACCGCTGGCGTACTTAGAGTTAAGTACGGGTGCTAAGTTGAGATGACAATTAATATCAGAGGTAGTATGGACGTAATAATCGATAGCCAAACCCGAAAGATTTTGCTCAGGGGTAATATGGACATGGCAAACACGGCCAGGAAGAAATGTTAGGACAGTAGTTCATAGGTAATATGGACGTGAACCAATGTCTGAGAACTCACCGATGAGTAGTTTACTGAGTGTGGTCTATCCAGGAATATAGATAGACCTGAGGGTTACGCCACTGGGGAGATTGTTAGGCTGATAGCTTAGAGGTAATATGGACATGGCTAGTATCTAACGAGACTAATTTTTGAGTGGTCCCTGCGGGAGTGTGAAAGTAGACCTGAGGATTGCTCTGCTGGAGAGCTTTTGAGGATCCATTATCTGTTGTGTATCCAGGACTCCTGAATACTGATAATGGCTTATTGAGGAACGACAATGTCATGCATAAGCACGCACTGGGGATGAATAACAAAAAGTGGGAACCTTGTACGTCTTTGTTTTCTGCTGGGGATAGAGAGAAGTATAAGCCTAGGCTTAGACATAGTACTTATTCAGGAACTTGAAGTTGATGGGAATCATGAGCAAGTCGTCGTTGGGTTTCACCAGTCGTAGGCGCCATTGGAGAATATAGATTCTACGATGAACGGACCTTCCTATTTAGGTTGGAACTTGTCGGGCGTCTTATGGATCATAACTATCGGCCTCCTTACTGTCAGGACGAGGTCACCCACTTGGTGGGTCCTTTTCTTAACCTATTTGTTGAAAGCTCTCGAAAGACGCGCTTGGTATAGCTCAATGTGATGTTGATACAAAAGATGTCTCTCGTCGAGTGTTTCTAACTCTTGTCACCGTCGACAGTGATTGTTGTCGAAGGTTAACTTGTTGGAGAGAGCCACTCAGGGCAAGGGAATCTGGATCTAAAGGGGAAGGACTACTTCGCTCCCGTAGACCAAAAAGAAAGGTGTACTGCTGGTCGGTGTAAGAACCGTTGTGCGGTAGGCCCATAGACATAGTATCTGACTTATTATTATGCCGAGCCACTATTTTAATATAGAAATACTGTAACCGCTAATACCATATTTTTAGTGCAGTGGCCCTACGGGTGACTGGTGCATCCTACAAGTGCCTGTTTTATTATATTGGTTCAGTTAGCTCATGTTCGGTATTGGCGTGATCTAAGGATACTTATTATGCATTATTCTGAGATAATCTTAGACTCAACAAAATAACAAGCCGTACAAATGATTTATCGATTTAGTAAGAGATGGATTTTATTGTGATTGTATTATTCAGCTAGTAGCCTAGGGAAGTGGACTATCATAGTGTGATGGTTCAACCCCTATCCTTGTTTGGTTGTAGGGTTGAGCCTTAGCACTATGATAGGCCATGGACCTAAGTTACGACACTGAACCTATATAATATTATATTATTTCCATGGATTTTTGTTTCTCTATTTCGTGCTTCCTTTGTGGTACTTGCTATTTGGGGTCTAACCCTACTGGTTTTGCATGGTCTGGTTTCGAGCCAGCACTTGAGGATCCAACGTACTTTTTCCTAACTCATGGCACGCACCAGGAATATGGTCGCAGGGGATAGTGAGTGGATTTTCTTCTTCCCTGCTCATCTTTCATATTTACTTCTTTTGGTATTTAACCACCGGCACCTGTTAGCCGCTCGTTTAGACATTAGTTTCCTTATATGATTGTATTAAATCAGACTGCAGATGATCACTGTTATATACTTTTGTCACTCTTCCAGCTTCTTATTTTTGCACAGCTGGACTCCAGAATATTTTGAGAAAGCGTTTGGGATGCCTTATTGATTTATCATATATGCTCTATGGTTACTGTTTTTTGTTTGAATAATTGAAACATAGAAGTTCTTGACCATAGAAGACTTGATTGTAGCATGCACCCTCTTGCCTCATACAGCCGTGATCGTCGTACGACGTATAGTACCATGTACGAGGTAGCTGACATGTCTGTCTCCGTATTCCGGTACTGGGGCGTGACAAGGTTTTAGTGGTGGTCGATGCAGGTCTATTCTTTAGACTTGTGGGGTATCATGATCATAAGAATCTTAATCAAACATGATCCTTTTTAAAATTTTGAATTTTTCCTCTTCGATACTCAGCTTGAATTCTTCCAGATTGATTGCTTTCTTGTTCCTTCTCGTCTTGTGCTTATTGTTTCTTGTGCTCTTCTTTAGGGCTTCTCCTTCCCTCGATGCTGCGACAAAAAGAGAGGCAGATTTGCCAGTGGAACAAAATCCTATGGAACCCCATCCAAGGATCCGAGTAGAGCCCGCAATGAATAGGACAGAGCAGCAGGCTCCAGGTGTTCCCGTACCTCCCGCAGTGCCGGTAGTAATAGATACCCCGACCTTGCTAGAGATTATCCGTGGATTGTTGGATGGCCAATAACACTAGATGGTGGTGCAATAACAACAACAACAATAACATCAGCAACAACAGCTCCAGCAGCAGGAACAAAATATCCTGTTGAACCAAGGGTTGCTAATGGCCCTAGAACGATGCGAGAGAACAGACTCTGGAGCATCTGTTAGATTTTGAGGACTGAACCCCGGATACTTCGATGGCACAGAGGACATAATCACGACAGACGATTGGTGTCACGACCCAATTCCGTAGAATCAATTGAGGCATCCCCCGAATCGTGACCGCCGTGCGGGCCTGGAGTTGCGCCCGCACAAGGCTCTAATGATTTGCATAACAAGCACATATTCAGAGTACGCAGATAAATTGAAACACAGATTTTGAAATATGGAAAAGTTCTCTTTATTGATAATGAAAATCTATTACAAACTCTTGAACGAGTTAGCTAATATGCCGAACGGCTTACAAAAGAGATGACTCAAAATGAGATAGCAGTCCTGTACATTATATCTCTTTACAAAACTTCAAAAGATATAGACCTCCTGGCTGGAGGATAGCTTTGCCACGGAGCTGCATTTGTGTATGAAGAGTTACAGCTTTGGACTTCAAAAAGGCTTCAAGGCGCGGTGAAGGTGCGCTAACAACTGGACTGGATCGGGAAGATGACTTCGGCTCCTCGCTCGGTTCGCCTTAGTGCGGAGAACCTGTTTCAACGAGGGTCAGCATATCGAAATATGCTGGTGAAGGCGAGCTAGCCGAACTATACCAATCAACACGTTGTTTTAATGAAGCATGCATATTTGTGGGTTTCTATCTTGCCTTAGTTCATTTACAAGTAAGCAGCATATAGAATTATACTGAAATGAATGTGCCACCGTTCGGTGGATTTTACCTGACCGTCTGAATTACCTGCACAATACTTACCATGCCTTCCCTGCCACGAAGACACAAGTTAGTATGCAACAGGTTTAAATATACAATATATCACTGGCGTTGCCATAAAGGACACTAGTCATAGACGAGAATAGGTTACAGCGAAAGTACAGTGGGTGCTACAAGCCATTCCGTCTAGTACAGTTGACTATACAGTAGGGTTCCGCCCGGACCGGATCGGTGCCAGTGCCCCAGCGACCGTCCGCAGGAACCAGTTACCTTGTGCACAAGTTGTCCGTGATCGAACAGTACGTTGCTAAGTTAACAGTTCATGCAGTTGAGGCAAACAGTAGTACGGGACAGTCGGTATTGCATGATTCATTTAACATAGCCTCATTTAACAGTTTAGCGCATACAAGGTGTTCCATACTTAGCATGATTCATAGAACAGTTATAAACGAACTAGCATACAGTATGATAACAGTTCACATATTTGATTGACAAGCATAAGAACCAAGTCTATTCTCTTTTATCTTGGTTTCTTTTATTATTACTTGGTATCGTTTGATCGGGGCATAGAAGAGTGCAGATTTATTAGCTGTGAAGCTTGGAAGCAGGGCTAGCTAATCGGGTTGGTAGCCACTCACTTGGATTGTTGGAAGGGAGAAGGAAAGAGGCGCTTCACGACTCCGCTCGCAAGCCGCCTACTGCTCGTTCACCTGCACATGAACAGCTCGATTAATACTTCTTTCTCTCTTTCCAATATCGGAATAGAAGTGCAAGTCAATGAACGAAAACAATGAAAACCATCAAAACCGTTCAAGGAAAACAAGAAAATCCCAAAACTAACTCAAAGCACGAAAGCAACAAGCGACATCAAAAACCGAGGCAATAAAAGATAGCAGCGGAGAGGTCCCTCCTGACTCTGCCGCTAAGCCGATCCTTGGGGCACAGTCCACTGAATATGGGAATCGATTCCGAAGAAACAAATCCATAACGAGGACGAGTTCTTAATTCAATCTATCCCGATCGAACGATACCGTCTTGTGTTTCTTAGCCGCGATCTCCGCACCGGGAGAACGGGGCGCTACAATTGGCTCCAGGATATTAAGACCATTTTGACAACGGCTAAAGTTTCGGCCGAGGAACAAGTTGACCATGTTCACCTATAACTCCAAGATTTGGAAAGGGATTGGTGGATTACGATGGAGGTAGGATTGAGGAGTCCTATTTAATGGAAGGATTTTAGGACCTAGGTCAGGATGAAGTACTTTAAAATTGTGGCTCAGTGTGAGTTACAATAAAGGTTCATTAACCTCAAGCAAGCAGGAAGGACAGTAGACGGCTATGCGTCAGAGTTTCTTTGACTTAGCAGATTTGCTCCAAACTGATGGCAACAGAGTTGGAGAGATCAATGAGGTTCATGCAGGGACTTCACTTGGAGATCTTACACATGGTATAGGTGCACGACTATCAGACCTTCGAGGCGGTATTGATAGCAGCCAAGAGGGTCGAGCTTACTTCTCAAAGGATGGCGTCAAGAAGAGTGGATCTGAAGAGGCCTCATGGACAGAACAATGAGGGAGGACCAGTACCCCGAACGTCAGCACCATCACCTAGAATTCGTATACATGATTCAGTGCCACGGAGGGCTACAGTTCCAATAATGACTGTACCAACTCGACAATAGCAGTCGAGGCAACAGCAGCAGCAACAACAATGGGGAGCACCGACAGGTTGTACCTATTGTGGCAAATCATGTCATACCAGAGATATTTTTTGGGCAGCTAACATACTATATTTGAGATGTGGGAACCCTGATCATAAGATTGCCACGTGCCCATTGATGTAGAGGCCAGGAGGGCCAGTACAACAGTTTCCTGTATTGACAGCTCTAAAGCCAGTGTAGTAAGGAGGACCAACAGTAGCAGCACGACCTTTGGCTCAGTGTCTATTGCCGACGTAGGTCCAGCTTTATAGGTAGCAACAGAAGAATTAGCAGGGACCGCAGCTATGACAACAAGAAAGACAGCAGCAATGAGATTAACAAGGCCAAGGGCAGGCACTCACCTTGTCCTTGAAAGAAGCTATGTCGTCGGATGACGTAGTGTCAGGTAACATTTTTATTACAATATTTCCTGCCATAGCTTTAATTGATTCTGGAGCTTCGTACTTATTTATATCTGCACAATATACGACACGTATTGGATTAGAGTTTGAGGCATTGCCAGCGAGGATAAATATACTCACTGGCAATGGGATCGTAGAAGTTAATAGGGTATGCCTAGCATGTCCAGCCATAGTATGTGGGCATTTATTACATACAAAGTTGATCGAGTTCCTTATGGGTAACTTTGACGTTATCTTAGTCATAGACTGGTTGAGAGACAATCATGCAATGATAGATTGCCGTGAGGGTAGAGTATTTTTTATAATTCCCGGTCTAGAAGAGTTTGTCCTTAGCAGAATAGCAAGAGACCAACATAAGGGAGGAGTCGCAACAGTAGCAAGGGAAGCAAACCTGCTACCTAAGATAGTTGAAGAGTTCATGGACGTTTTTCCCAACGATCTTCCCGGATTAACCCTAGTTAGAGCAGTAGAGTTCTGTATAGAGTTAATGCCAGGAGCATAACCAGTATCCCAGAAGGTGTACCCTATGTCACCATCAGAGCTTGATCAGTTATATCAACACGTGGAAGAACTAATGGCGAAAAAGGACCAGTGCATCACTGTGGAGAGCACCAGCGGTATTGGTGAAGAAGAAGGATGGATCGACGCAGTTATGTATTGATTATAGGCGGCTTAATGCAGTAATCATGAATAACAAGTACCCATTACCAAGGATTAATGATTTATTTGACCAATTAAGTAGAGCAAGAGTCTTTTTTAAGATAGATTTGCGATCAGGATATCATCAGGTGCGAGTCTGGGAGTAGGATATATCGAAGACATCATTTATGTCACGATATGGGCATTATGAATTCTTAGTTATGCCATTCGGACTGAGTAATGCTCCACCGATATTCATGGACTTCATGAACCGTATTTTCATGCCTTACTTAGACCGATTGGTGGTAGTATTCATCGACGACATCCTGGTGTATTCTCGTAATGAGGAGGAGCATAAAGAATATCTCAGGATAGTTCTACAAACGTTGATGGAGCACTAGTTATATGGGAAGCTTAGTAAGTGTGAGTTTTGGCTGTATCTCATATCATTTCTTGGACACATTATTTTTGGAGCAGGAGTGTCAGTTGATCCCAAAAAGGTAGACGTAGTAGAGAACTGGCCAATTCTGAAGACAGTAGCAGAAGTGCATAGTTTCCTAGGCTTGGCAGGATACTACAAAATATTTGTGTCAGATTTTGCTAAAATCTTGGCACCATTGACTCGGTTGACGCTCAAGAAATTTAAATTTGTGTGGTCAGCAGAATATCATATAGCCTTTGAAGAGTTGAAGAAGAAGTTAATCTCTGCACCAATCCTTACTCTTCCAGCAGGCTCCGGAGGATTCACAGTATACTGTGATGCATCTGGAAAAGGACTGGGATGTGTTTTGATACAACAATGGAGAGTGATATCATATGCTTCTCGGCAGCTCAGAGATCATGAGAAGAATTATCTAACTCACGATTTACAGCTAGCAGCAGTCGTGTTTGCACTTAAGCTATGGAGGTACTACTTATATGGTGACCGAGTAAAAATATTCACAGATCATAAGAGTTTGAAGTATGTATTCACGCAGAAGGGCCTGAACATGAGGCAGAGAAGGTGGCTAGAGTTGTTGAAAGACTGTGACATGGAACTTCAGTATCATCCAGGAAAGGATAATGTAGTAGCTGATGCACTTAGCATGATAGGTAGAGAATTTATGTTGACTACTCAGAAGCATATTCTAGAAGACTTACGAGAGATGGGTATCGAGATAGTACTTCCATATAGTACAAGAGTTCAAGATAGCCTACAGATTCAGTCAACAATGGTAGATAGAATTAAACTAGCTCAGGCAGAGGACCCAAAGATTCAAAAGCTACGAGAAGAATGTGAGTCAGGCCTTCGGAAGGAGTTGACAATACATGCGGATGGAACGCTAAGGTTTGGAAATCGTCTATGCATACCAAGCAGGGATATTCGATAAGAAGTTATGACTGAAGCACACAATTTCCAGTATTCCATTTATCCGGGAGGCACGGAGATGTACCAAGATATCAAGCAAAACTTTTGGTAGAACGGAATAAAGAGAGAAAGAGCACGCTTCGTATCGCGATGTCTGAAATGTCAGCAAGTGAAGACAGAACAACAGAGACCGGCAGGATTATTGCAGCCACTTCCTATTCCAAAATGGAAGTGAGAACACATCACGATAGACTTTGTGACTGGTATACCTAGATCACTGACTAGTTGAGATACAATTTGGGTGATAGTATATCGTCTCACAAAAGTAGCTCATTTTTTTTCTTTTTGAGTAGGACAGTCTACAAAATAATTGGCTGAAATGTATATGCGAAAGATAGTGAGAAAATACGGTATCCCAGTAAGTATCGTGTCAGATCGAGACACACAGTTCACTTCTCATTTTTGGAAAAGTCTGCATTAGAATTTGGGCACCAAGTTAAGATTCATCACATCTTACCACCACTAGACAGACGGACAATCAGATAAAACCATCCAGACCTTAAAAGATATGTTATGAGCCTGTACCTTAGATCTTAGTGGATCTTGGGAGAATCACCTTCGCTTGGTGAAATTCTCGTACAACAACAGTTATCAGGCCAGTATTCAGATGGCACCTTTTAAAGCGCTATACGGCAGGAAGTATAGGTCACCATTGGCTTAGGACGATATTGGTGAGCGAAAGATGTTAGGCCCTGAAATGATCACACAGACAATAGAGGTTGTCAAGCAGATCAGAGAGCGACTTTGGGTTGCACAAGATAGGCATCGGCATTGGGCAGATCAGCATCGAAGACCTATAGAGTTTCGTGTCGAAGACCACATGTTTTTGCGACTTTTATCTACCCTTGGAGTCATTAGATTCAGGGTTCGCAAAAATCTTAGTCTGTGATACGTAGGTCCGCTCAATATTCTTGAGCGGGTAGGCAATATTGCTTATCGTCTTGCCCTTCTGCCTTCGTTACATAAGGTACAAGATATATTTTTTGTGTCTCAGTTGCGTAGGTATCTTCTGGATCTGAGTCATATCCTCGATCACTCTATATTAGTCGTTGGTACCGAATTATCTTACAAGGAGCAACCTGTATCCATATTGGACCGAAGGAAGAAGGTGCTCAAGAATTGGCCTATTTCTCTTGTCCGGGTTGCTTGGGGCCATCAATCTCTTAGGGAATCGACGTGGGAGTGCGAGGATGATATTCGATCTCGGTACCTGCACCTATTCGATTCAGAAGGTATATTCTTTCTTACGCCTTCATATCTCGGATTCTGTGATCAAGTGATCACCTTTATGTTGTGATGATATTACTTGCATGTGTAGTTGCTAGTAGATTTATATTGTGCTTGTCCTGACTTCTCTAGCTATTGCTTAGATTCGAATTTTAAGGACAAATTTTTTTTAAGGTGGATAGAGATGTCACTCCCCATTCCCGATATACGTATTTGGAACATATTTTTATTTTAGCATGGTTATATGTGCATGGAGACTAGACCCATTCTTTGGTTTAACCTGGTTTATGGTTTATTTTGTGGGTTAGTTTAACTCATGAGAACCTTTCGTTCAACCCTCAAATCCTACAATATATAACCCAATATTCTCTCTCTCTCTCTCTCTCTCACTTCTTCATTACTTCCTCTTTCTTTAGTTTTCTCTCCCCATTTTCATAGGCAAGTACACCTTACATGAGAAATAGAAAATTTTGCCATATTATTGTTCTATTATGTTTATTATGTGTTTCTAAGAACTTTTAGTTCTTGGAGCTTTCTATTTTGATGTATGGATTTGTGTAGATATATATTTCTAACTTAGGGTTTTATGGGTTTCATGAAATATTTTTTGGTTTTGATCTATAAAACTTGTGTCTTTGAAAATCAAATTTTGCTACATGATAGAGCTTTTAATTTAGAGCATTTTGGCTTTTGGTTCACCCAATTTGGACTAAAAATGAGGTTTTTATGAACAAAACAAGATTTTAGTCTTTGAGCTTTTCAGCCATGGCCGAACCTGCTATTGGAGAAGATGAAGTTCCTATGTGGCCAGTGAACATATACGGCTGAGAGTGACATACGGTTCGAGAGGATTATGCGGCCTAAACTTTTGCCGCATACTGACAGCATGCGTCCATCTTTTTGGGTGCATGACTGCTGATTTGCACAGTGTCCTTGAATACCTTATGCTTTCACTCACTGAACGAATAAAATTTTTGCTAAGTACTAGAGAACTCCATGCGGCAGAGAAATTCATGCACATTGAACCCCATGCGACAACGACACCTATGCGGCCAAGAAAATATACGGCCCCTATTTCTTGGACGCAGACTCTGAATCGTTGGCACTTATTTTTAAGTTTTGTCTTTTCTTCCTGACACACTTTATGGCTTGTCATCTAAGTCACATCAAACACTTTGTGTCACATCACTGACACTTTATTTATTTGACTTTTACTTCAACACTTGTCCCAAGGAGTAGACCTTAACCCTGGGCATGCAGCCAAGTGGTCCACGCGGCCTGACTCTCCATGCGGCCTGATTTACCCATGTGTCCTTGTTTGTTTTGACTGAGTGTCTTCTTGATTCATATAACACAATGTATAATTGGTAATTGTACTCGAATACTGTATCCGTGCTGATACCACTATTGTCTGATTATTATTCATGATTTAATGTGCGCCGATGAGTGACACATCCTGTCACATGTTAAGTGATTATATTTGGGTTATGCATCGAGAATGCCTCTAAATCCTCTAAATCTCTGAACAAGTGATATTATATATATGTGCATTATTTCTCCAACACGGGCATAATAAGCGAGTCAAACTACCAAAGTGTGGCTAGGTTATTGATTGTTTGAATGTTACATATATGCTCGGGTGAATCCATATTTGACTTCTATGGATTCGTATCTAGCATGCCCGTACTTTGTACGACATCTTAAGAGAATTTCTCATGTGACCACATTTTGAGATTTTAATCACAATATAGAGCTAATTAAGTAACTAAAAGTGGTAGTAATATTTGGAGAAAACGGTATCCCGAAATTATGTCAATGAACCTTCCCACAGAGATTCATTCTAAGTGCATTGTGGGCTGGCCACTAGGGATACTATATATCATCTTCCTTAGTGGAGTGCAGTATATGACTTATTATTATGTCGAGCCACAGTTTCAATATAGGAACAATGGAACCGCTAATACCGTATTTTTAGCGCAGTGGACCTACGGGGGACTGGTGTATCCTACAAGTGCCTATTTTATTATATTGGTTTGGTTAGATCATGTTCGACACTGGCATAATCTGAGAATACTTATCATGCATTATTCTGAGATAACCTCAGACTCCACAAAATAGCAAGCCGTACAAATGATTGGCCAATTTAGGAATAGATAGATTTGGTTGTGATTGTATTATTCAGCTAGTAGCCTAGGGAAGTGGACAATCATAGTGTGATGGTTCAACCCTTGTCCTTGTTTGGTTGTAGGATTGAGCCTTAGTGCTAGGATAGGCCATTGATCTAAGTTACGACACTGAACCTATGTAATATTATATTATTTTCTTGGGTTTTTGTTTCTCCATTTTGTGCTTCCTTTGTGGTACTTGCTATTTGGGGTCTAACCCCACTAGTTTTGCATGGCCAAGTTTCGAGCCAGTACCTGAGGATCCAGCGTACTTTTCTCCAACTCACGGCGTGCGCCAGAAATATGGTCGCAGGGGATAGCGAGTGGGTTTTCTTCTTCCCTGCTCATCTTGCACATTTACTTCTTTTTGGCGTTTAGCCACCGACATCTATTAGCCGGCTCGTCTGGACATTAGTTTTCTTACATGATTGTATAAGATCAGACTACAGCTGATCACTGTCATGTAGTTTTGTTACTCTTCCAGCTTCTTATTTTTGCAGGACTGGACTCCAGAAAATTTTGAGAAAGTGTTTGGGACGTCTTATTGCTTTATCATATATGCTCTATGCTTATTATTTCTTGTTTGAATGATTGAGACATAAAAGTTCTTAACCATAGGAGACTTGATTGTAGCATGCACCCCCTTATATTATACAGCCGTGATCGCCGTATGACGTATAGTACCTTGTATGGGGTGGCTGGCCATATCCGTCTCCGTATTCCGGTACTGGGACGACATTCACTGAGTTTCGTATTCCAGTCACGCTTATTAGAAGACACAAACTTCCTGAGGAGCTTGATGATGGTTTTGTTGAATGCCTCAGACAAACCGGTCACTACTGGGTTGTAGGCAGTAGACGCTATATTCTAAATTTGATTTTTGTCGTAAAATTGGTAGAACGCATGACTTACAAACTGTGGACCGCTGTCATGGACGATCCTTCGTGGCAAATCGAAGCGATATATGACGTGATGCTTGACGAAGCTGATCACGTTTGATGTCTTAACTTCTGCGAGTGGTACTGCTTCTGTCCACTTGGAGAAGTAGTCGGTAATGGCCAGGATGAACCGATATCCCTTGGACGAAGGTAGACTAATTAGTCCAATGATATCTATCTTCCATGCCTCGAATTGCTAAGACACAACGGTCGGGTGAAGGAACTCCGATGGTTGGTAGATGAAGTCAGCATTGATTTAGTACGCATGGCACTACCTTGCGTAGTTGACGACATTTTCTACCATCGCTGGCCAATAATAGCCCAAAATCCTGAGACGATCCTGTAGCTTAGGTCCAGGTTGGTAGGCACCACAGAAGCCGTCATGGGCCTCCCGAAGTGCATGTTTGGCTTCTATATCCGATATGCATCATAGCAAAAGTCATAGTAGAATCGAAGTGAATGTCTCCTAATGAAAGTAGTTTCCATCGGGTCTTCAGGAAGGATTCCATAGACTGTATAATCGACGAAGGGGAGTCTCCAGTCTTTGATGTCGGCATCCACCTTTGCTAAGTCGCTCAGGCACATGCAGAGGTTTTTGGGGCAGACCAATTCTTGGCCCACCATTGTGACCAACTGATGAGTTTTGGCTCGGACTGCCAAAGAGACAGCGAGATCAGCAAAGGCGTCAGTCTCGATATTTTACAGTCGGGGGACGTGCTCTATGAAGAACCCCTCGAAGGTGGATATTTATGCCTAGTGCGACTTGGTGGTAGGGAAGTAGGTCTTCATTCTGGACTTCGTACTCACCCGTGACCTGATTGACTATCATCTTAGAGTCGCCATAGGCTTCTAGGTAATCCACTCCTACTTGTTTGGCAAGTTGGAGCCAATAACGAGGGCGTTATATTTTGCCATATTGTTGGAGCATGGCTCTATGAGAGAGTAGGTATGGTTGATAACCATATTGCCTGGAGAGATCAACACGATCCCGACTACAACTACGGTGTCGCCCTTGGGCCTTGTTCTTGAAGCACCGTCGAAGAACATCCGCCAAACGTGTCACTACCCAATTCTAGAAAATAGGGTTATATTTTTTTTATTTGATAAATAGTGTATTGTATTTAATTATTTATATTTATAATTAATTAGTGCTTGTCTTATTTTTTATTTTGATTGTTTTAGGGTTTTGGCTAGCCTGGACCCATGTCAGACCCTAGTGGACCCATGTCCGACCCAGCCCACACCCTTGTGAGAATTATTTTGGGACTTAGATTTATTATTTTATTTTTAGGAGGTTAGTTGGAGAGATTTGGAGCTAGTTTGAGCGCATTTGGAACCCGGAACCCAAAACCGAGTGATTAGGGGCGTTTTGGGAAATTAAAACATGTAAAACCCCTACCTACCCCCACCCGTGAGCTTCCCACAGCCCCCCCCCATCCGTGAGCAGCAGCCCATCTCCCCCTCTCTTCATTTACTTCTTCTTCTTCATTCCTTCTTTTTCTCCACTTCTCCTTTCTTCTTCCTTCCTTCTCCAAGTAAGCTTTTCTCCATCTTTCTTCTTTCTTTCTTCCATTTCTTCTTCTTTAAGCTAACCCTAACCTTACATTTTCTCTAACCTAGGTGTGAGGAGCTTAGATCTAGTGTGGGAGCTAGAATTGGTGGCTTGGAGCTTGAGGGAGGTGAATTCTAGGGATTGTGAGACTTTGGCCTTGGGATTCCAACTCCCAAGAGGTAAAACCTAACTTTCTCCTTCCTAATTATTTTTGTGTAGTGTAATTAGTGTTGTAGAACCCTCCTAGACCTTAACCCTACCCGTAGGAGGAAGTTGGAACTAGTTTGGGTGAGTTTAGAAACTTTGACATTAGGTTTTGTGTCGAATTCGGGTGGAATCCGAATTTGGCCCAATTTTGGGTGATGCCCTAGGTTAGATGGACCTAGGTAGACATTGTCGGGTGTCTAGAGGGTGAGTGCGTGTCTCCGTTCGGACACGGGAAGCCGTGTCGCAGAGAAACGGGCGTTTCGGGCAAAATTGGGGCTTTTCGTCGTCGCCGATTCTAAGTGAGTGTGCGTTTCCGCCACGGGCCTAGAATCGACGTGGGAGCACATTTTCTAGGATCTAGACATCGTGTAGAGCGCGTGGGTAAATTTTGGGCCGATTCCGAGTTCGTTTGGTGTGCGTTTCAGGAGGTTTTCCGAGCCGCGTACCACGTGTTCGTCGAAATGACCGAACGGCCATTTCGACTTGGTTTCCTCGTTTCAGCCTTGTACGCGCGTTGGGTTAGTATCGGGGAGTGTGTGCTAGAGTTTTGGGGCTATATTTTATATATTTTAGGGTATTGGTGAGTGTCGGGGTCGTTGGGTGTGAGTGGGGCGTGTGGTTTGAGTGTTGTGTGCGTGGTTGTGTTGTATTTATATGTGTCTATATATATATATTTATATAATTGTATGTGTGTATATGTATATATATATTTATATATATGTGTGTATTTATATTTATGTACTTGTATATGTATATATCTATGTGTATATATATATATATATATATGTATATGTATAAGTGTGCTTGCGTGTGTATGTGTATATATATATATATATATAGATGTGTATGTGTATATATATATATATATATATATATATATATATATATATATATATATATATCTTAGAGTGTGTGTGTATTGGTATGTATATATATATATTTGTAAGTGTGCATATATATATTAATATGTGTGTTTATATATATATATAGCTATGTATATTTATAGGTGTGTGTGTTTAAGTGTGTGTGTATTAGTGTGTGAGTGTGCTAGTGTGTGTGTTAGAGTGTGTAGTTAAGTGTGTGTATATATATATGTATCTAGTTGATATATATATAGATATATATGTAGATATATATATATATATATAGAGTGATATATATATATGTATGGGTATGTATGTGTGTGTGCTTGTGTGTTGGAAGGGGGGAGAACCAGCAGCTGCAGCAGCAGCAGAACCAGCAGCAGCAGCAGTAGCAAGTGCAGCAGCAGCAGAATCAGCAGCAGCAGCAGCATAGATCAGCGGCAGCAGTAGCATAGAGCAGTAGCAGCAGCAAATGCGAAGCAAGGAGCAGTAGCAGCGGCTAGTAGCGAGAGCTAGTGAGGGAGAGTGAGAGATTGGTATATATATATGTGATAGGTGGATAGATAATAAGTTAGATAGATAGATATATCAATAGATAGATAGTTAGGTAGATAAGATAAATAGATAGTGAGATAGATATTGATAGATAGATAGCTAGGTATTTAGATAGATAGATACTAGATAGGTAGATAGCTAGATACTTAGATATATCTATCTAAGAGATAGATATCTATATACCTATACTTATATATATATATATATAGATATCTTGATAGGTAATATATATATATATGTTATGATTGGGTAAGGTAATGGGTATTGGGTGTGTGTGTGTGGATATATATATGTATATAGGTAGATACCTACTTAGATGTATTAATAGATAGTAGATATCTATATTACCTAGCCTAGATTAATAACTAGGTGCATAATTAATAGCTAGGTAGCTAGTTAGAGGGTTTTAGAGTGAAATCTCAATACCTTGAGATACCGAGGTATCTCGATACCTTGAGATATTCAAGGTATTGAGTTTCGAGCGGGGTATTTGAGCATTAGCCTAGGAAATGCTTGGGAGTGATTTTTATATGTTTATATATATATAATTACGCGTGATAGCATAGGTTTTAGCGGGTTTAGACGGGGTGCGTGGCCTAGGGCGAGGTATCGGATACCGAGGGTATCCCGGTATCTCGATTAGGCGAGTTTATGAGTTTAGTGGCTTAATGAGCTCGGTTTGACCTAGAATTTCAGGGGCACCCTAGTTTGACCTAGCTTTGACCATAATTGTCCCCGTTGACCATAAAAGTCAACGTTTGACCTAGTTTTGACCTAGAGTTGACTTTTTGGACCCCGGGTTGACTTTTTGACCCGATTTTCACCGGTTTGACCCGTTCGACCTAGAATAGCCCTAGAAGCCTGTTTTTAATTATTTTATATCAGTTTAAATGCTTAGAACCCTGTTTAATCCTGCTTTTCGCATTAGGTCCTTGCGTCACCGGTCCGGACCTCGATCCTCATTAGTTGCTCAGGACATCAGGCGAGTACCTACCTCTGATAGTTTTCATTTCATGATAGCGTTTATATCACCTGTTCTAGAACTGTAATACTTGATTCTGACACTTTATTACACGAGCTGGTACTAGTGGATCCCGTCATGAGGTGCTATCCCCTTTACCGTGTTCAGCGGGTACTCTATCACGTGTATTTCATCATGTGCTTCGGGTATTGATTCTCATGTGCTATCATGTGCTTCTTGTGCTCTCGCCTTCGTGTGCGCGAGCTATTATCATGTACGTAGCTTGTTGTGGTTGGATCCAATGGTATTAGTGGGGGAGGGGAGTAGTGAGTTGGTTATATGATCAAAGCCAAACAGTATTCATGTGTATGTCGGTTATGCAACTCACGCATAACGGAGTTATCGTAGTGACTTTCATGTGCAACCTAAGCCGATCATATAACGAACTTGTGCTCAAGGCACTTAGCTAGTATTCATGTTTCTCATCTGCAGTTACTTTTCCACTACTTGTATTGTTCTCCAGTTTATATTACAGCTATTTATTGTGCTCCAGCTTATATTTATTTCTTATGCATCTTGATTACTTTTCTATTGCTCGTCATATACACCTTACCATGCATTTGGAGTTGCTTTCAGAGTTATGTACTTCGCTCCAGTCCTGACTGGGCATATTTTTTCCAGAGGATCCTGAGGACTATTGCCCTACGTTCTACGAGCCTGGTATTGACGACTGTTGTGACCCCGAGGAGGAGTGCGCCGAGGAGACGCCGATAGCACCCTAGTTAGCTAGGTGGATTTCCTGGGTTTTCCTTGTGGTCTGTATTTTGGATGACTGTACTTATTCTTTTGATGCTGTGTTGTTGTAGCTATTTGTAGACTTGGACTGTATTATTTTGGATTGTCTTGCTCTCTTGGTTCTGTTTCTTTGTTTATATCATATCGTGCTTATATTCTTCCTCTAGATTTTGTGATTGAGATCATTGATATATATATATTGAGTGGTTGCCTCCTTTGGGAGAGGATTTTATATATATATTGCGTGGTTTTGCCCTCCTTTTGGAGAGGTCATGCCGGATTTTTTAGTGAGATATAGATAGATATGGTTGACCTAGAACGGACCTTTACAGCGTTCTACCGCCGATTCTGCGGCGTAGGCTGGACGTACCCACGGCTCATGCCCGATTTTCGGGTGCGGGTCGTGACACGTTTTTGGTGGTGGCCCATGCAGGTCTGCTTTTAGTTTACCTGCTATAGGATATAGGATATAGGCTGAGAGAGAGTGTGCTCAATCACAACTAGGACCCTTCCTACTTCTTTTTGCTATCTTTAATTTTTCTGAAATTATTTTTTTTTGCAATATTATTGTCCTTCTTTGATGATATCGTTTCTTGTACCGTATTGACTTCTTTTGATCTGTGTTCTTCTTGATTCCATTCCAACACTTGCTTTATTTGATTCCGGTGCTTCCCATAGCTTTGTGTCTGTATCTTTTGCTGTTAGACACCATCTTGTTGCTGAACCTTTAGCTAGACTCTGCAAGATCACGAACGGGGGTGGTATCATCCTAGTCCGTGATGTTTGCAGAGACCGGAGAGTTACCTTGGGAGGCCGAGAGTTGAGTGTGTGCCTACTCGTAATGCCACTTCCGAGTTACGATGTTGTACTCGGGATGGATTGGTTGAGTACGCATTGTGCTAGTATAGATTGTCGTGGAGGCAGAGTTTTGTTTAGTCCGCCGGGTGAGCCAGAGTTTCAGTTTGCCAGAGGAGCAGCGGAGCAGACCGAGGGAGTCTTCTGCGGAGCCCTGGTGGTAGAGCCGAGGTTGCTACATCCACTGATAGAGGAGTATATGGATGTCTTTCCGGAGGAGTTGCCAGGGTTACCTCCGGACAGAGACGTGGAGTTCTCTATAGACTTGGTGCCAGGCGCGGAGCCGATATCCCAGCACGTCTATAGAGTCAGCAACAGTGAGCTGATAGAGTTGAAGAAGCAGGTGGATGAGCTTCAGGACAAGGGATTTATCAGATCTAGTTCTTCTCCGTGGGGTACTCCGGTACTTTTTGTGCCGAAGAAGGATGGGTCGATACGGATGTGTATCGACTACAGGGCTCTGAACAGCCTCACAATCAAGAACAAGTATCCGCTGCCGCGTATTGATGATCTATTTGACCAGTTGAGCGGAGCGAGGGTATTTTCCAGGATTGATCTGAGGACAGGCTACCACCAGGTGAAAGTCAGGAAGGAGGATATTCCGAAGACAGCTTTTCGGACCAGATATAGACAGTATGAGTTCTTGGTGATGCCGTTTGGGTTGACTAATGTCCCGGCAGTGTTCATGAATCTGATGAACAAGGTGTTCCATCAGCATCTGGACAGGTTTGTGGTGGTGTTTATAGATGATATCTTGGTGTATTCGAAGACCCCAGAGGAGCACGAGGAGCATCTGAGGATAGTGCTGGAGACTCTCAGGAAGGAGAAGCTTTATGGAAAGCTCTCGAAGTGTGAGTTCTTCCTTGACAAGGTTGAATTCCTTGGTCATGTGGTGACTGGAGAGGGTATCTCGGTGGATCCGAGAAAGATCGTGGCAGTTGAGGCATGGAGTGCTCCGAGTTCAGTAGCCGAGGTCAGTAGTTTCTTGGGACTGGCAGGCTACTACAGGAGATTTGTTCAGGATTTTTCTCGGATTGCAGAGCCATTGTCCAGGCTGACCCGGAAGGACGTGGAGTTTGTTTGGTCAAAGGAGTGCCAGATCGCCTTTGATGAGCTGAAGAGGAGGTTGATGACAGCTCCAGTGTTGACGTTGCCATCAGGTTCTGGAGGATTCACTATCTATAGTGATGCATCGGGGAAGGGACTGGGTTGTGTGTTGCAGCAGAATGGGAGGGTGATTGCCTATGCTTCCAGACAATTACGTCCTCATGAGAAGAATTACCCTACCCACGATTTGGAGTTGGCAGCGGTCATTTTTGCTCTGAAGTTGTGGAAACACTATTTATACGGAGAGCGTGTGAAGATCTTCACAGACCACAAGAGCTTGAAGTATGTGTTTACCCAAAAAGAGCTGAACATGAGGCAGAGGAGATGGTTGGAGTTGATGAAAGACTTCGACATATCATTGCAGTACCATCCAGGGAAGGCAAACGTAGTTGCGGATGCATTGAGCAGGTATCCGGTAGCTATGTGCCTGACTACAGATCGTTATCTTCTGGCAGATCTAGAGAGCTTGGGCATTGAGGTGATAGTGCCTGGAGTTGAGATGCAGATGTGGGGACTGCAGATTCAGTCAGAGTTGGTAGACCGGATCAGGGCTACACAGTTTGAGGATGAGTCCCTGAGGAGCATCAGGGAGCAGGTTCAGATGGGTTTAGCAGACGACTTCACCATTGCTGATGATGGTTTATTGCGGCACGGTACCAGGTTGTGTGTGCCGAGTGGGTCGTTGCGCGAGGAGGTTCTCCAGGAGGCGCATCGATCCCAGTACTCTATGCATCCCGGTGCCAACAAGATGTATAGAGATCTGAGACAGCATGTATGGTGGTACGGGATGAAGCAGGAGGTAGCACGCTTCGTATCCCGATGCTTAGTGTGCCAGCAGGTGAAGGCGGAGAGGCAGAGGCCAGGAGGTTTACTCCAGCCGTTACCCATTTCGGAGTGGAAATGGGAGCATGTGACCATGGATTTTGTTTCTGGACTTCCCCGTTCTCCAGGCGGGAAAGATGCGATTTGGGTCATCGTGGACAGGTTGACCAAATCGGCCCACTTTCTACCATTCAAAGTGGGTACGTATACAGAGAGACTAGCAGAGATGTATGTGCGCCAGATAGTCAGACTGCATGGAGTTCCAGTGAGCATAGTATCAGATCGGGACAGTCGCTTTACTTCGCATTTCTGGAGGAGTCTGCAGGCTAGCTTGGACACCCAGCTCAAGTTTAGTAGTGCGTATCACCCACAGACAGATGGTCAGTCAGAGAGGACCATTCAGACACTTGAGGACATGCTACGCACCTGTGTTTTGGATTTCAGAGGCTCTTGGGAGGATCACTTGCACTTGGTAGAGTTTGCTTACAACAACAGCTACCAAGCCAGTATCGAGATGTCACCTTTCGAGGCGTTGTATGGACGGAGGTGTCGTACTCCGTTGTCATGGGATGATATAGGTGAGAGAGCTTTGCTTGGCCCGGAGATGGTGGTTGATGCAGCGGAGAAGGTCAAGCTCATTAGAGATAGACTTCGGGTGGCGCAGGACAGGTAGCGGCATTGGGCCGATAGCCACCGGAGACCTTTGGAGTTCGAGGTATAGCTTAGAATCTAGATTTTGTTCTTGTGTTTGCTTGTGATTGCTTGTTTTAGACTAAGTACAGAGACCTTGTTTGTGCTAGGTTGGAGATCTGGTGTTCCTGAGGATTTCTCCGACGCGGGGCACTATTCGCTTCGGTGGAGGCGGGAAGCTTAGCCCACGTTTCGTTGGACCCTTCCGTATCCTCGAGAGGGTCGGCGCCGTGGCGTATAGGCTTGAGTTGCCGCCTACGCTGGAGGGAGTTCATGATGTGTTCCATGTGTCGCAGTTGAGACGGTACGTGGCGGATCCCAGTCACGTATTGGATCACTCGGAGATCGAGGTGGGCCCTACCCTTAGCTATCCAGAGCAGCCGGTGGAGATTCTGGATCGGCGGGAGAAGGTGTTGAGGAACCAGACTATTTCTTTGGTTCGCGTCGCGTGGAGGCATCACTCTCCAGGAGAGTCGACCTGGGAGAGGGAGGATGAAATGCGCGAGCTGTACCCTTATCTCTTCGAGCCCTGAGGTATGGTTCTTTCTTGCATTCCTGTCCTAGTTTCGTCTTTTAATTTCGAGGACGAAATTATTTTAAGGAGGGTAGACTTGTCACTACCCAATTCTAGAAAATAGGGTTATATTTTTTTTTTATTTGATAAATAGTGTATTGTATTTAATTATTTATATTTATAATTAATTAGTGCTTGTCTTATTTTTTATTTTAATTATTTTAGGGTTTTGGCTAGCCTGGACCCATGTCAGACCCTAGTGGACCCATGTCCGACCCAGCCCACACCCTTGTGAGAATTATTTTGGGGCTTAGATTTATTATTTTATTTTTAGGAGGTTAGTTGGAGAGATTTGGAGCTAGTTTGAGCGCATTTGGAACCCGGAACCCAAAACCGAGTGATTAGGGGCGTTTTGGAAAATTGAAACTTGTAAAACCCCTACCTACCCCCACCCGTGAGCTTCCCACAGCCCCCCCATCCGTGAGCAGCAGCCCATCTCCCCCTCTCTTCATTTACTTCTTCTTCTTCATTCCTTCTTTTTCTCCACTTCTCCTTTCTTCTTCCTTCCTTCTCCAAGTAAGCTTTTCTCCATCTTTCTTCTTTCTTTCTTCCATTTCTTCTTCTTTAAGCTAACCCTAATCTTACATTTTCTCTAACCTAGGTGTGAGGAGCTTAGATCTAGTGTGGGAGCTAGAATTGGTGGCTTAGAGCTTGAGGGAGGTGAATTCTAGGGATTGTGAGACTTTGGCCTTGGGATTCCAACTCCCAAGAGATAAAACCTAACTTTTCCCTTCCTAATTATTTTTGTGTAGTGTAATTAGTGTTGTAGAACCCTCCTAGACCCTAACCCTACCCGTAGGAGGAAGTTGGAACTAGTTTGGGTGAGTTTAGAAACTTTGACATTAGGTTTTGTGTCGAATTCGGGTGGAATCCGAATTTGGCCTAATTTTGGGTGATGCCCTAGGTTAGATGGACCTAGGTAGACATTGTCGGGTGTCTAGAGGGTGAGTGCGTGTCTCCGTTCGGACACGGGAAGCCGTGTCGCAGAGAAACGGGCGTTTCGGGCAAAATTGGGGCTTTTCGTCGTCGCCGATTCTAAGTGCGTGTGCGTTTCCGCCACGGGCCTAGAATCGACGTGGGAGCACATTTTCTAGGATCTAGACATCGTTTAGAGCACGTGGGTAAATTTTGGGCCGATTCCGAGTTCGTTTGGTGTGCGTTTCAGGAGGTTTTCCGAGCCGCGCACCACGTGTTCGTCGAAATGACCGAACGGCCATTTCGACTTGGTTTCCTCGTTTCGGGCTTGTACGCGCGTTGGGTTAGTATCGGGGAGTGTGTGCTAGAGTTTTTGGACTATATTTTATATATTTTAGGGTATTGGTGAGTGTCGGGGTCGTTGGACGTGAGTGGGGCGTGTGGTTTGAGTGTTGTGTACGTGGTTGTGTTGTATTTATATGTGTCTATATATATATATTTATATAATTGTATGTGTGTATATGTATATATATATTTATATATATGTGTGTATTTATATTTATGTACTTGTATATGTATATGTCTATGTGTATATATATATATATGTATATGTATAAGTGTGCTTGCGTGTGTATGTGTATATATATATATATATATATATATATATATAGATGTGTATGTGTATATATATATATATATATATCTTAGAGTGTGTGTGTGTATTGGTATGTATATATATATATTTGTAAGTGTGCATATATATATTAATATGTGTGTTTATATATATATATAGCTATGTATATTTATAGGTGTGTGTGTTTAAGTGTGTGTGTATTAGTGTGTGAGTGTGCTAGTGTGTGTGTTAGAGTGTGTAGTTAAGTGTGTGTATATATATATGTATCTAGTTGATATATATATAGATATATATGTAGATATATATATATATATAGAGTGATATATATATATGTATGGGTATGTATGTGTGTGTGCTTGTGTGTTGGAAGGGGGGAGAACCAGCAGCTGCAGCAGCAGCAGAACCAGCAGCAGCAGCAGTAGCAAGTGCAGCAGCAGCAGAATCAGCAGCAGCAGCAGCAGCAGCATAGATCAGCAGCAGCAGTAGCATAGAGCAGTAGCAGCAGCAAATGCGAAGCAAGGAGCAGTAGCAGCGGCTAGTAGCGAGAGCTAGTGAGGGAGAGTGAGAGATTGGTATATATATATGTGATAGGTGGATAGATAATAAGTTAGATAGATAGATATATCAATAGATAGATAGTTAGGTAGATAAGATAAATAGATAGTGAGATAGATATTGATAGATAGATAGCTAGGTATTTAGATGGATAGATACTAGATAGGTAGATAGCTAGATACTTAGATATATCTATCTAAGAGATAGATATCTATATACCTATACTTATATATATATATATAGATATCTTGATAGGTAATATATATATATGTTATGATTGGGTAAGGTAATGGGTATTGGGTGTGTGTGTGTGGATATATATATGTATATAGGTAGATACCTACTTAGATGTATTAATAGATAGTAGATATCTATATTACCTAGCCTAGATTAATAACTAGGTGCATAATTAATAGCTAGGTAGCTAGTTAGAGGGTTTTAGAGCGAAACCTCAATACCTTGAGATACCGAGGTATCTCGATACCTTGAGATATTCAAGGTATTGAGTTTCGAGCGGGGTATTTGAGCATTAGCCTAGGAAATACTTGGGAGTGATTTTTATATGTTTATATATATATAATTACGCGTGCTAGCATAGGTTTTAGCGGGTTTAGGCGGGGTGCGTGGCCTAGGGCGAGGTATCGGATACCGAGGGTATCCCGGTATCTCGATTAGGCGAGTTTGTGAGTTTAGTGGCTTAATGAGCTCGGTTTGACCTAGAATTTCAGGGGCACCCTAGTTTGACCTAGCTTTGACCATAATTGTCCCCGTTGACCGTAAAAGTCAACGTTTGACCTAGTTTTGACCTAGAGTTGACTTTTTGGACCCCGGGTTGACTTTTTGACCCAATTTTCACCGTTTTGACCCGTTCGACCTAGAATAGCCCTAGAAGCCTGTTTTTAATTATTTTATATCAGTTTAAATACTTAGAACCCTGTTTAATCCTTGCTTTTCGTATTAGGTCCTTGCGTCACCGGTCCGGACCTCGATCCTCATCAGTTGCTCAGGACATCAGGCGAGTACCTACCTCTGATAGTTTCCATTTCATGATAGCGTTTATATCACCTGTTCTAGAACTGTAATACTTGATTCTGACATTTTATTACACGAGCTGGTACTAGTGGATCCCGTCATGAGGTGCTATCCCCCTTACCGTGTTCAGCGGGTACTCTATCACGTGTATTTCATCATGTGCTTCGGGTATTGATTCTCATATGCTATCATGTGCTTCTTGTGCTCTCGCCTTCGTGTGCGCGAGCTATTATCATGTACGTAGCGTGTTGTGGTTGGATCCAATGGTATTAGTGGGGGAGGAGAGTAGTGAGTTGGTTATATGATCAAAGCCAAACAGTATTCATGTGTATGTCGGTTATGCAACTCACGTATAACAGAATTATCGTAGTGACTTTCATGTGCAACCTAAGCCGATCATATAACGAACTTGTACTCAAGGCACTTAGCTAGTATTCATATTTCTCATCTGCAGTTACTTTTCCACTACTTGTATTGTTCTCCAGTTTATATTACAGCTATTTATTGTGCTCCAGCTTATATTTATTTCTTATGCATCTTGATTACTTTTCTATTGCTCGTCATATACACCTTACCATGCATTTGGAGTTGCTTTCAGAGTTATGTACTTCGCTCCAGTCCTGACTGGGCATATTTTTTCCAGAGGATCCTGAGGACTATTGCCCTACGTTCTACGGGCCTGGTATTGACGACTGTTGTGACCCCGAGGAGGAGTGTGCCGAGGAGACGCCGATAGCACCCTAGTTAGCTAGGTGGGTTTCCTGGGTTTTCCTTGTGGTCTGTATTTTGGATGACTGTACTTATTCTTTTGATGCTGTGTTGTTGTAGCTATTTGTAGACTTGGACTGTATTATTTTGGATTGTCTTGCTCTCTTGGTTCTATTTCTTTGTTTATATCATATCGTGCTTATATTCTTCCTCTATATTTTGTGATTGAGATCATTGATATATATATATTGCGTGGTTGCCTCCTTTGGGAGAGGATTTTATATATATATTGCGTGGTTTTGCCCTCCTTTTGGAGAGGTTATGCCGGATTTTTCAGTGAGATATAGATAGATATGGTTGACCTAGAACGGACCTTTACAGCGTTCTACCGCCGATTCTGCGGCGTAGGCTGGACGTACCCACGGCTCATGCCCGATTTTCGGGTGCGGGTCGTGACAAAACGGCTTCTGCGCTTGTCATATTGGAGTCTTCCACTTCGTTCAAGATTTTTTCGTAAAGCTTCGAGGTTTCTGGTCCTGGATGGGCAGCCATTAAGTCGGTTAATGCTTGGCCTTTGACTGCTTTTTGTGAAATAAATGTCGTGTCGTATGTTGACAGTAATATTACCCATGTAGCCAGGCGGGAGTTGAGTGCCCCGGGTTTGGTTATGAGGACCCTGAGGGGGTTAACCCGTGAGATCACATAGACCATTTGCCCTGTCACGTAATGCCGAGTTTTCTGGAGAGAAAAGACTAGAGCAAGGCACTCCTTCTCGACGAAATTGTATCTGTGTTCGCACCGACCATCATCCTACTAAGGTAATAGATAGCCTGCTCGTGACCTGCATCACTCTTCTTGGCTAGCAGAGCACCAAGAGAGTGATCCATTTCTTGTACATAAAGCAGAAAGGGCTTTCCCATAACTGGGGCTACCAAGACTGGAGGGCTCATGAGCTATTCCTTGATATCGTCAAAATTGTGCTGGTATTCTTCGTTCCAAACAAAGGAGACTCCCTTTTTTATGAGCTGAGTGAACGGCTGACAACACCCAGAGAGGTTCGATATGAACCTCCTGATATAGGACAGTCTTCCTTGAAGGCCACGAAGTTCTCTGAGGTTCTTCAGTAGGTTCATTTCAAGTATTGCTTTAGTCTTGTCAGGGTCCACATGGATACCCTTCGAAGTTATGACAAAATATAGGAATTTGTCGCTGGAGACTCCTAGGAAAGATTTGGTGGGATTCATCCTGTGCTGGTGCACATGCATGAGGTCGAACACAATCTTCAAGTCCTTGAGGTAATCATCTTTGGAGCAACTCTTGATGGCGATGTCATCAACTTAACACTCGACCGTCTTGTGTAAATGCTCACGGAAGATAGTGCTCATCGCTCGCTGGTATATAGCACCTGTATTCTTTAGACGGAAGGGCATTACTGTGTACCAGTACACTTCTATCAGCGTTCAGAATGATGTATGCTTCTCGTCATCAGAAAATATCTTAATTTGATTGTATCCTGAGAATCCGTCCATGAAGGACATGCGCTTGAAGCCATAAGTGTTATTGATAATTATGTCTATGATCGGAAGGGGGAACTCGTCCTTATGTTAGGCCGAGTTTATATCACCGAACTCAATGCAGATTCAGATCTTTCCATTCTTTTTGACGACGGGCACGATGTTGGCTACCCAATCTGGATGTTGTTCTTCGCGGATGAAGCCACTAGCTATCAGTTTATTGACTTCATCTTCGATGGCGTTCATAATATCCGACCAGAACCGCATTTGCTACTGCTTGACAGGCTTGGCGTTCGACAAGATGTTGAGTTTGTGGACCGTAATTTGGGGGTCCAGTCCCAGCATGTCTTTATAACTCCAGGCAAACACATTGATGTATTCTCGGAAGAGTTGTAGCAGGGATTTTCGATTCCCATTAGTCAAACTCTTGCTGATAAAGATAGGTTTAAGAGTGGATTCGTCGCCCAGATTGACTTATACAACTTCGTCCTCATAGGAGGTTCTCGTTGTTCGAACCACATCTCCCTTTTGTGTCTAGGAATTGGGCCCACAATTCTGTTTTAAAGAGTTCCAGTGGATCCTCGTCGTCTTCCTCAAGGTCAGTTGACACCATGTTGGCAGACAATATTTGCTTTAGAATCTTCCCGATACTGATGTCGGAGTCCAAGGAGGAGGATTCTGAAGAGTGAGAGTGTAACTCATCTTCTTCATTCGATCTTTCTGTGGTTGTGGGAGGCATGACGTACCCAAAGCCATGTATGGTATTATGATAGTAGTCATCGGACTTGCCTACAGGAGCCCGCAGTTACAGAGGCAGCCGTTGGCCCTTACCGTAGTTCAAGCCCCTTGCGACTTTAAGATCGTATCCCATCTTCTGGATGAGGTATTTCGTTCAAAACTGTACCAGTAAAATTGTATATTTTCGGTATCAAGTTCTGGCTCAAGTTCCTCTAGGATGAAGGATTGGGGACTTTTTACTCTGTCGAACATGATGAGTTTGTCTTCCTTTTTCCTTGTTAGAACGATGAAGTAGGAGTTATGACTGACGAGAATCTGGTTGACTGCATAGGTGGTAGTCACTTGTGTATGCAGGTACAAACCTATGCCGTACTCCAAGGAGTACAATATGCTCAAGTATGTGACATCGGAATAGTTAAAAGATAACCCTGTATTCATAAAGTAGGGGATCTTTTCCAGGGGAATTATATCGTCTAGGGATGGAACGTTAGCATGAGCCACTACGTACACTTTTAGTTCATCTTCCTCAAAATTTGTCTCCAATACGAGCGAGGGCTTTGGGGGCCTCCTACGAAGCTTGACCACCAAGGGTTCAGAGGCAGAAGCTGGCACTGGGTCTTTCTTCCGACTTGGCAGTTATACCGTCAGAGGTTGTGGTGCCTTCCTCTGTATCTTCACAATGAGGAAAGGGGTTGCATCACGAGTACATCTCTTGAGGTGGACCGTCAAAGGTTTGCCTGATGTTATGCCAATTTTTGCTTCGTCGTCGGCGTCATTCGTTCCTTCGTCCTGGCGGACTTGTTTGTACAAGAGTGCATTAGGGTAGTAGGCCTCGATCCCTTTTAATGGATGGACATCCGCGAACTCCATTTTGACCATGCCATGATTGTCCACGTACTTTAGGAACTGGTGTAGAGTTGACGGTACGATCATGTATTCATGTATCCATGGACGTCCCAGCAGGACGTTATAGGATACGTCTACGTCTATGACATAGCAAGTAACCTCTGTTTTCAGGTCGTCGATATGGCATTTCAAGTGAATTTTACTCAGAGGGTAGCTCTTTCCCGCGTTGAAGTTGTTGATGGTGGTATTGGTTGCAATGAGTCGGTGCATAAGGATACCCAAGGTCTGAAGCAGACTTTGCAGGATGATACTGATGGACGAATTGGGGTCGATGTGCATCTGGTCTACCTTAATGGCGCCGATATACCCTGTGAAATATAGGGGAAGATCATGCCTGTTGTTTTTTAGCAACATGTTATGTTGTGAGAACATGATGTTGGGTATCACCTTCTTCACATTATTATAATGAGGATATGTAACAAGTTTCTCTACTGGCGGCTTGACCTGCGCTAGGTAGGCGTCGGCATTTTACAATGCCTCACTCAGGGCTTTCCGAGTGTCTTTGGAGAGTCATAGAAGCTCAAACAATGATAACTTTACCGGGTATTGGCAAGTTGTGCCAAGATATTGAAGTTGTAGGGCTTCTCCAGCCCGTGAGCAGTGTCCTTGCACAGCGGTTTGTCAAAGCGGGTTTCCTTCTGTTTGGACATGTCCGCAGCCGAGGGTTGAGATGGACCCGGATCAGACATGACTGGTGCAGTAACTGGAGGTGCACTATCGTCGGGAGTCCCATAGTCCCGCTGGTAGGTAAGGCCTAACCTAGTTATCCCTGCTATGGCTTCCTTAACGGTGGGAGAAATCATACAGCAGGACTTGGACTTCCGTCCTTTGGTCTTGACGGCGGAAGGCGTTGCTTGCTGCATTAAGTCTGGAGCGAGATCAGGGTGGACCCACATGACCTCCCTTCGTGGTGTGGCGAGGGGTATCAGTCCGGCCGTTTGGTCGCAAGATGACGGGAGATTGACGACCTTCATTATTGCCCTTGGAATCTTGATTACTCTGTCTTGGGTTTTTATCGCCGGAAAGTTGCCGAACTAGAGCGATACCATGTTAGCAGCAACTGTCTTTTCATCTAAGTCTAAGGTGAGGGCCTTGGTGTCAAGCATCCGCTGGATGTACTACTTCAGTGTGTACTCGTTGCATGATGTACATAACGATGGTAGTGGTAGTACTTTAGATTATTCACCTCGGTTGCCTCAATAGGGCATTTAACGCCGGGGAGCCGAAGCTTGTTCCTCTGCATCAGCACGTCAAAGATTTCCATGACGTCATCATCTTTGAAAGAGTAGGTTTATTTCGGCTTTGGAGCTTCTGTCGACTTCTGCTCGGACTTCTTGGTCAAGTTAGCGAAAAGGGCCTGCTTTCCTTTGTTGTCACGGCTATTATTGACGATGTTGTTGTTATTACTGATGTTATAAGGGCATTTTCCCCTATCATCAGCGACGGAGATCTGTATTCTCAAGAGCCAGGCATCCTTCACCTTTTTCTCAGAGCCGACAACGTTTATGATGAACGTTGTCCAGTCTTTGAATTGACTGTTGCCCATCCAGAGGCTGACTGCTATAAGTAGATTCCTGCGGCATATGTCCATCAATGTGGACTCTGGATTGCCAAGAGACAACTTCAGTACCGCTTGCATGTATCGATCGATGTAGGTGCGTACATGCTCCTTCTCTTTCTGTATAATGTCCATCAAAGAGGACATTGTCATGTCGCTTCCCCCATCATAGAATCGGACGAGAAAAAGACCCTTTAGGTTTTTGAATGACGAAATTCAGTTATCTTGCAGACTGCAGAACCAGTCAAAGGCTACTCCGGATAATGTCCCCACAAAGAGCTTAGTGAGGAGAATGCCACTGCGAGGTAGGTGCCCCATTGTTGTCTTAAAGTAACAGATGTATTGACGGGGAGATGTCTTTATGTCAAATGGGTTCAGATTGAAGGGCTTGTACTTTGTCTGATTTGACACATCTCTCCACTCGAGGGGATATTGTTGTCATATCCCGATCTCACGGAGTGTGTCCCTATTGCCCAGCGAGTCCAAACGAGCTCTCAGTTCTCGCACCTCCCGAATTGCTTCTCGGGCTTAATCTGATACAGAGGGAGCAGACGACACCCTGGTAGAGCATGACGACCATCAGTTTTAGGTGCGGTTGCATTCGAATCTCCATTGATCCCAGGGTCTCAGTTTGCTTGACCTTAGGCCCTTAGTAGTTGAGAGGCTACACTTGCCTTGATGTCTATAATTGCTTGGTGTCACGCCCCGATCCCGCAGGGGCCGTTCGTCCTCGCTTTGGTCCTTGCGGTACTGACCGTCCTCGCACGGATGTGATGTCATACAAGCCTAAATTGTGCTTGCACAAGGCCAAAGCTTAAACAAGGACAAGTAAGCTATTCAAGACGGAAGCAGCGACACATTTTGCAGAAAAGTAAAGAACACATTGGCATAAGGAAATAAGCTTTATATTGATATTCAAAAGTGTTACGAGTGGCGCTTGGCCGAGGTTACAAATCGCTCAAGCACTCTCTTTCTCTCAATTATAATGACACCGTTCCATACATTATGTCCCTCTATATAAAAGCAGCTCAAAGCAATATCGATACGGCTCAAGGCATCGACTCCAGATTTTCGGGTCTTGGGGACGAGGCACGACTATCGCTTCCTCGGACGATCCAGCACCTGAGAACATGCAAACTGTTAGTGGGTCAGCACTTTGGAGAAAGTACTGGTGAGTATAGTACTGGTGAGTATAAAATCAATGAACAGAAGTAACACCCCCTGAAATCCATACTAAGTAAGCATGTGGCAAAATATTATATTATTAGTGATCTTGCTACTTTTACCTATATTCATTTCATGTAGCACAGGATTTGAGTCAGTTTACTTCTTTTCGAAAATATAGCTTTGGAAACAGTTTGCATATTCAAACAATAAGCATACAATCGGGACATTGTTCTATCGTGTAGTGTGCAACATGTATCGTGCACCATATTCTAACTCTTAGGAACAAAAGTTATCTCTAGTGGACCGTTCATCTCAAATCAAAACAAGTGCATCAAGTGAACTATCATTCTTTCAAGCAAACAAGAAGAACTAGCTATATGGTTTCGGTCCCGAGAAACTCAGGATCAGTAACGGTAAACCAGCTAACTAATGACTCTTTTATCTGATACTATTAGCAGCTGTGACTCATGGTTGCTCTTCACTAACATAATAGCAGCCGGGACCAAGGTTCAGCTCTACACAAATAGCCATTGTCCAACTGATGTGAATGCATGAAGCACTATCAGATAAACTCTATGATGTAAACGAAATGAACAAGCAAGCTATATATGTATACTCTTTGTATTTCTTACCCCTTGCCGAACGGTTATCCCTGCAGCAGACATACAAGTTAGCACAATTTGCATCAACATATATGTATAAGGTTCTTTTTTCCTGTCCGTCTCTGCATCAAACAATTAGGTATGCAAGAAGGCTAGCCTCGCATGCACCCTAACTATATGATGGTCCATGGGTAGCCCCATGATTAGCAGCGGTGACTCAAGGTTCAGCTCTTCACTAGCACACACATGTGTCGGCAGCTGCGACTCAAGGTTCAGCTCTTCACCAACACACACGAGTACTAGCAGCTGTGACATCATGGGTTTCACACAAAAATAATAGACACATCACCCCACGAAACCCCGTAGAGCCGTATCCTCAGGGTGAAACAAAAATCTCTTCCGTACCGAGCGATTCCTAGTGTCCCAGGAACCGTTCGAGAGATAAAATCTTGTGCACAAGTTATCCGAGACCAATACAATGACATGAAGCATCTATAATGCAAGCAAAATAAAAGATCAAGAAAAACATATATGGTCGAGCAAAACACATCTTGTCAAGCAAAGCACATCTTTCATCTTTCACGTAACTAATAGCACACCCCACTAGATCACAAGGACCGTACTTCAGGGCGTACTATTAGTCTCTGCTTGTACGAATCAAAGACTTATAACAATTTAATATAGCAAAATAGGCAAGTGAAACATATAATAGCAAGCACGATTTTGATTTCATAACTAGCATGCAATATCTATCTCTGACTTAGCATATTACAAAGGGACTTGTTCAAGCAATTTCTTTACTTATCTTTTTAGCATGGCAAGGGTTCGTTTGATAGCGGTGTCAATATAACTAAGCATGCAATATTCTTTCTTATACTTCTTGACTTAGCATGGAAAGTTTCTATCTCTTTTCAGAAAAGCATTCAAGTTCTCTAGTTAAGCAAGCAGGTTCGTTTCAATGATAAGCTATACGAGTTCTCTTACTGAACATGTTATAAAACTATCTTCTTAGAACAAGCATTCAAAAACTCATATTTATTATTAAGGCATGCAAGAATCAGAGAATAAAGTTCTGCCCACTCACTTAGATCAATCGTCTTGGGGTTCAATCAAAAACTCTCCGAGAAGACTTTCGCTCGATCAAGCAAAGCGATATCACTTGTACATAGTGCCTACGCGGAGCGAAGCACTACACTTGGGTTAAGCCTTGCATTGACTCGCTCATGGTTTGCATCATGACCTCAAGGGTTTCGAGGTACTGCCGATCACTGGGTCCCTCATGCTTGTCCCCTGCATGTATGATGTTCTCACCTGAGGTGTCATGCCCCAGTCCCAAAATACGTAGGACTAGGAAACGTAAGCATGCCAGCCGCACGTATATGGCAACTCCAATATATGGAAACCACAACACATGCGTACGCTGTATAATGAACGATAATTCACAAGTGGTATAACTATCACAAGTCACAGGGTATAACTAAATCTCATCCATAAAAATCAAATAGACATAAATAACCAATATCTATAAAACTAGATCTCAATATAAAGTATCTAATGATGGTAGTCGGATGGAAATAAATCCACTACCGAACTAGAATATATAATAAACAAGATAAATACAATATAAGTACAATATCTAACAATCACGAAGCTCAAAGAGAAGACCTCCTCGAAATATACGTAGCAAGTCCGGATCTGCGCTCCTGCGAATATTCATGAACATCTACACCTAGAAAGGGACCAGGTCCTCAGAAGGACATAACAAGATACATAGAAGCATACCATAAAGTAAATACTGTGAAAACTCAAGGGTGAACTAACCAGCTAAGTGAAATACACTTTGAAGATAACCTTGGTACGTATGGGTAGGTGAAAGGTATAAAGCATAGCGTCAAGCCAGAGGCTAAGTACCTGGCATTAGCTATAAACTGGATGCCAGGAGTATATGCTGACTACATCACCGATCATGATAGCGCGCAGCTAGTAACCTCTGCCGGATGTATCGACAAGCATATACGCCTATAACCGGGTAACACTGGCCCATAACCGGGTAACACTGAGGCTCACGGCCCCGCAGTTTACTCTGAAACTACGGCAGCCAAATGTCTGTCCCATACGCTTACTAATTGTCTTCCCCGCCCAATGTCAATGTACAAGTCGCGAACACGACGCGGACATCTCATACTATAATTCAAGTCTCTAAAGAAATAAACAACTAAGCTAAATACCGTCACACGTGCTGCTCACATCGATGGCCAGTCGAGAATGTAAGCCCCCTGATTTTTTTCAAGAATTTTTAATTCTGATTTTTCATAATTTTTCTATAATTTTCTGGAATTAAAACTAAGGTATTTTATGATTAAAGAATTTTTAAATGATGTTAATTAATGTTAAAATATTATGGAAATAATATTTTATGGTGTAAAATGGAAAACTGGACATAGGGTAATTTTCTGTTAATTTATTGGACCCCGGAATCATTTTTAAAGCCCTGAAAACCGATGTAGAATTAAACCGAATTAAACCCGTACCAAACGCCCAACATCCCTATGAGAGCTGAAGCCAAGCCCAAGGAGCGTTGACCCAGCCCAAATCCTAGGTCAAACCTTAGTCCAATTTTTGTATGTATAAATATATAATTTCCTAGTTTTTCTCCACAAACAAAAAGAAAAAAAAGAAAATTACTAAAATCCCTAATCCCTAATCCCTAAACCTAACCCTAACCGAGCGCCGCCACCCTTTCCCTGACCCCTCCGGCGAGACTCCGGCGCCGCCCCTAGCCCAGTCGCCCGTCCTCAGCCGCCTATCTCCGCCCCTGACCTGAACCCTAGCTCAGCCCCTCTACGCCTACCTCCTCCCCGGCGTCTTTCCCCTCTCCCCTGACCCGCAGAACCTCCTTGCTCCGCCCTCCCTCCTCCTTTCTCCTCCCCGCATCGACGACCTCTCCCCGCTCCACCGTCTTCCTCGATGACTCATCCACCCAGCCGTCGCTCAACTCCGCCACGCCTCAGCCGAGCCCCTCTCCCTCTTCCTCCTCCCAGAACCCTTCTCCCTCCTCAGCCCGCGACGCCACCACCCGACCCGCCGCCCAACTCCGCCTAGCCGCACCACCCCGGCCTCCCTCTCCTCCTCCTTCCTCCTTCCCCCAGCAAGCCCTCCATCTCCCTCGACCCAGCACAACCGCAGCAGCAGCTACTCCGGCCCGCTCCGCTCCGCCCGGCCGCCTGCGCCGCCTCCCAGCGCGCCGTCGCCTCCCCCTCGACCGCCTCCGCCGTCCCCTGCCTCCCTCCGGCACGCCTTCGGCCGCCGCAGCTCCGGCCAACAGAAACCCTAGCCCTAACCCTAGAGCAACAGTGGACACGGACACAGTAACAGTACCGGACACGGACGCAGGACACGAAACGGACACTCGGACACGTGAAATTCAAATTTCACGGAGCCTTGTTCGGGTAACGTTTCCCCTCACCTCGTAATTTTATTTTCGATTCCGTCTATTGCAACGCATAGACTGTATAACCCTCTCGGTGCCCGTGCAATCCGCTCGGTGCATCGCGTCCTGTGGTGATCGCAAACCGCGATCCCAAAACAGGAAAAACAACGCCCTGTTTTACCCCGGAACTGAGTACGCCCCGCCAAACGGGATGACTTGGTCGCACGCGATCTTCACCAAAACATGCGCGCCATTGATACAGACGTGTAGGATTTTGCAAAAGTTGATTTGGATGTGCGTGCACACCGGAATCAACACGTATCCGCCGACAACGCCCCGTATCCGCTCGTTCTGGAATGCGTCATAACTTCGTGTACACACATCGGATCGAGACGAAACTTGCGCCATCGGACTCGTAGCGATATGCTGGTCCTGTGACCCAAGTTTGGTTCGATTCTGAGAACGTTGACGAAATCGCGTATCGTGGGCCCCACAGACTCCACTTGACGGGCGATTTTGTGATCGGCTCATCGGAATCCAGTTCTGGAAGTTCTGTTGGGTTCGTATCATCGTTCCTGACTTGTCGATACTAAGTTGGACAAATTTGGAGACCTTTGACCCTGACACACTTTTTGGTGCAAAGTGGCCCACATGTGGACCCTGCTTTGACCCAAAAATATTATTTTTGCCCCTGTGTCCAAATTGGACCGAAGGACAGGCGTTTCTAGCTATTTGATATTTTCTGAATCTAATGGTGATGTTTAATTCAGCAACCAGAGTAGTACCTGCAAATCACACTGAGACCAGAGCTACAGTTGGAGCCAGAACCCCAGGCAAGTGTACCTTGCCAAACTTGCAGTTCTTGTTATTTATTCCTTTATCTATATATATATTTGTGCATGCTTGACCTAGGCTCGTGTGACTTACTTAGCGTCCGATTAATAGTCGGGTGCCAACACCGTACGCGGAGTTGGGTAACGTCACTTAGAGATGGATATCGTGACCCTTTACATTCTCGTACTTGCCTTATCAAGTACCTCATAACCCAGGACACTTGACACTATTTATGAGACAGAATCTTTCTGAGATATTCATGGTGATTCTGTATAGGATACAGGTTTTATGACATAGACATTATATTCCTATATATTATATGACTTGTTGCATTAGCTATGATCTTATGTGACATGGACATGGGGCCACATGGACATGAGACGTATGATTACATTGGGTGGGGAGAGACACACAGGCTACAGGTTGATTTAATATTATGCCGGTATCTCAGTCTCACGCTGCTAGACGACCACATGATATCACTGCTACCGGCTCCCCGAAACAGAGCTTGTAGTGGTTTCAGCCTGAGTTCTAGTGCTGCTTTCATCTTGCATATCACTTAGCTGGTTATATAGTTTACACTATTGAGACACACAGGCTACAGGTTGATTTTATATTATGCCGGCATCTCAGTCTCACGCTGAGCTAGACGACCACATGATATCACTGCTACCGGCTCCCCGACACAGAGCTTGTAGTAGTTTCAGCCTGAGTTTTAGTGATGCTCTCAGATTGCAGTTCACATAGATAGTTATATAGTTTACCCTATTTATTTTATTTACTATTACACTACATTTTGGCTTGTATTATCTGTACCTTGTATGTCCCCTGAGGACCTGGATCCGGACTATGTCCCCAGGACTAGCAGACAAGATCGACCCCGAGTTACACGGGACAGGAGCATTAGCAGGAGCTGGAGCAGGAGCAGACACTGGAGCAGTACCAGATCCAGTAGACGATCGATCCTCGAGGGTATCTTCTGGGTATAGGCTTACCCATACTCAGTATTTGTTGTGGTTATCTTTATCCTTGTATCTTGACAGATGTATCAGACTCATTATCGGGTTATTTCTTCGAGTTTATATCATATTGAGATTGATCTTGCTTTATGATTCTGATATTATTGTATTCATTTATGTGGATGAGATTAGTATATTTAGACCATTATTGTTGTATTACAGCTTAAGTACGCCCCGATGGATCCATTAAATTGGGTTTGTCCATCGGTGTGTGCTGCTGGCCATTATCACGCGTCCGGTCCCTCGATATTTTTGGACTGGGGCGTGGCATGGTTTTTGTGGTGGCCCATACAGGTCAACGACTAAATTGTTCGGTTTTAACTTAGGGACCGAGCAAGTCTGCAATAAGAATATGATAAGTTTTGGATCTCATCCACTTGCTTGAATCGTTATTGACATCTATATCGGATTCGAATTAATTTTTTGACTTGCATCCTGCCTTGATTCCTGTGCGCCTCTTATTGTTTATTTTGGTTGTTACTCTAATTTTTTGAATTATGTGATTGGTAATTATAATTGAACAGTTTAAGTTATTATTATAGATTATGACCTAATGATTACCCCTTAGCTTTAAGTCGCGTAATTAGTACCCCCACCTCGATACAAGTTAGATCCTTTCCCCTTAACGGCCAATAACTCTTCTATCCTCACTATCGACACTTGTTCTATAGGTACTAAGACTAAGGCTTAAGACGACCATGACCTATGTATACCCTAATAAGTACCAAGACCCCTTATCGTAAACCTTAAATAAGAGTTTCCACGGTATCCCTTAAGACAATTTTAGTATTAGTTTATTGTTCTAAGTAGAGTAGTATGCCTCACAACATAGTACCACCTAGCCCTATTGACCCATTGATGAAGTAAACTAGGATGACACAACTTTAGACTTGTATAAGAAGATAGTGGTTATTCAGACAATAGAATTTAGAGGTCCTTGCCCCTATTTGGTCGACTAGCGACTTAGACAAGGAGGTCGTATGATAATTGTAGAGATTGTAGAGTCCGGTATTATTATGGTTGCTTGTTTGTTTTTTTTGTTTTGTGAACTTGATTAATTTGTACCTCCTTTCATCATCATCTAGCGTACTTAAATTTGTTGTACTTGACTTATGCTGCTAATATAGCCTAGTTTTGCAAGCTTATCCTTTTATCGAGCTTGTTCATGACATATGTATTATTGGACGCATACACTAATACATTTCAGAATTCGGTGTATTAAGGTATAGCTAACCTTAGTGCGCTTGATTCGCCCTTTTTAATACTATTTTATGTGGATTGAGATATGTAGTGATTAGTACATGAATATACTTGCCCTGAATATGTCTGAGCCTATCGTATCCGTTACATAACTATACCGATGCGAGCAGGTGAATAGGAATAGCCCAAAATAGGATTTCAGTCCACAACTGCCATAACAATTCCCATTTGAATTCTTTAAATGCCTTGATCCCGATACTTCTATTCTATTACCTCACCCTTGAACTCTTTATTATTGATCTCCGTCTTACCTTATTTCGGAAAGACGAAATATCGTGCTTGGTATAAGTTGATATATAGACAGTACTAGATATACCCCACAGGCCGGTCGTATTATTGATGACCCTTTTATAAATGATTAAAGGAATATCATAGGTGATATGTTGGTGTTAAAAAGACTTGAGGATTCAATATCATGATTAAATAATTTGGGGCATAACTTTCTTAGATGTATAGCCTTAGATGATAGATGGGTAAATTCTAAGTTGGGTAGAGACCGCAATATTCACTTGAAAGGAATTTTTTAGACTATAATCAAGTGAGATGTGATAGAGAGACCCTACACTATTTTAATTTCGAGGACAAAATTTTTATAAGTTTGGTAGATTGTAAGCCCCCTGATTTTTTTCAAGAATTTTTAATTCCGATTTTTCACAATTTTTCTGTAATTTTCTGGAATTAAAACTAAGGTATTTTATGGTTAAAGGATTTTTAAATGATGTTAATTAATGTTAAAATATTATGGAAATAATATTTTATGGTATAAAATGGAAAACTGGACATAGGATAATTTTCTGTGAATTTATTGGACCCCGAAATCATTTTTAAAGCCCTGAAAACCGATGTAGAATTAAATCGAATTAAACCCGTGCCAAACGCCCAACATCCCCATGAGAGCTGAAGCCAAGCCCAAGGAGCGTTGACCCAGCCCAAATCCTAGGTCAAACCCTAGTCCAATTTCTGTATGTATAAATACATAATTTTCTAGTTTTTCTCCACAAAAAAAAGAAAGAAAATTACTAAAATCCCTAATCCCTAAACCTAACTCTAACCGAGCGCCGCCACCCTTTCCCTGACCCCTCCGGCGAGACTCCAGCGCCGCCCCTAGCCCAGCCGCCCGTCCTCAGCCACCTATCTCCGCCCCTGACCTGAACCCTAGCTCAGCCCCTCTCCGCCTACCTCCTCCCCGTCGTCTTCCCCCTCTCCCCTGACCCGCAGAACCTACTTGCTCCGCCCTCCCTCCTCCTTTCTCCTCCCCGCAGCGATGACCTCTCCCCGCTCCACCGTCTTCCTCGATGACTCATCCACCCAGCCACCTCTCGACTCCGCCACGCCTCAGCCGAGCCCCTCTCCCTCTTCCTCCTCCCAGAACCCTCCTCCCTCCTCAGCCCGCGACGCCACCACCCGACCCGCTGCCCAGCTCCGCCTAGCCGCACCTCCCCGGCCTCCCTCTCCTCCTCCTTCCTCCTCCCCCAGCAAGCCCTCCAGCTCCCCCGACCCAGCACAGCTATATCAACAGCTACTCCGGCTCGCTCCGCTCCGCCCGGCCGCCTGCGCCGCCTCCCAGCGCGCCGTCGCCTCCCCCTCGACCACCTCCGCCGTCCCGTGCCTCCCTCCGGCCTGCCTCCGGCCGTCGCAGCTTCGGCCAACAGAAACCCTAGCCCTAACCCTAGAGCAACAGTGGACACGGACACAACAACAGTACCGGACACGGACGCAGGACACGAAATGGACACTCGGACACGTGAAATTCAGATTTTACGGAGCCCTGTTCATGTAACGTTTTCCCTCACCTCGTAATTCCGTTTTCGATTCCGTCTATTGCAACATGTAGACTGTGTAACCCTCTCGGTGCCCGTACAATCCGCTCGGTGCATCGCGTCCTGTGGTGATCGTAAACCGCGATCCAAAAACAGAAAAAATAATGCCCTGTTTCACCCCGGAACTGAGTACGCCCCGCCAAACGGGATGACTTGGTCGCACGCGGTCTTCACCGAAACGTGCGCGCCATTGATACGGACGTGTAGGATTTCACGAAAGTTGATTTGGATGTGCGTGCACACCGAAATCAACGCGTATCCGCCGACAACGCCCCGTATCTGCTCGTTCTGGAACGCATCGTAACTTCGTGTACACATGTCGGATCGAGACGAAACTTACGCCATCAGACTCGTAGCGATATGCTGGTCCTGTGACCCAAGTTTGGTTCAATTCTGAGAACGTTGACAAAATTGTGTATCGTGGGCCCCACAAGCTCCACTTGACGGGCGATTTTGTGATCGGCTCATCGAAATCCAGTTCTGGAAGTTCCGTTGGGTTCGTATCATCGTTTCTGACTTGTCAATACTAAGTTGGACGAATTTGGAGACCTTTGACCCTGACACGCTTTTCGGTGTAAAGTGGCCCACATGTGGACCCCGCTTTGACCCAGAAATATCATTTTTGCCCCTGTGTCCAAATTGGACCTAAGGATAGGCATTTTTAGCTATTTGATATTTTCTGAATCTAATGGTGATGTTTAATTCAGCAACCGGAGTAGTACCTGCAAATCACACTGAGACCAGAGCTAAAGTTGGAGCCAGAACCCCAGGCAAGTGTACCTTGCCAAACTTGCAGTTCTTGTTATTTATTCCTTTGTCTATATATATATATTTGTGCATGCTTAACCTAGGACCGTGTGACTTACTTAGCATCCGATTAATAGTCGGGTGCCAACACCGTACGCGGAGTTGGGTAACGTCACTTAGAGATGGATATCGTGACCCTTTACATTCTCGTACTTGCCTTATCAAGTACCTCATAACCCAGGACACTTGACACTATTCATGAGACAGAATCTTCCTGATATATTCATGGTGATTCTTTATAGGATACAGGTTTTATGACATAGATATTATATTCCTTGATATTATATGACTTGTTGCATTAGCTATGATCTTACGTGACATGGACATGGGGCCACATGGACATGAGACATATGATTATATTTAGTGGGAAGAGACACACAGGCTACAGGTTGATTTTATATTATGCCGACGTCTCAGTCTCATGCTGAGCTAGACGACCACATGATTTCACTGCTACCGGCTCTCCGACACAGAGCTTGTAGTGGTTTCAGCCTGAGTTCTAGTGCTGCTCTCATCTTGCATATCATTTAGCTGGTTATATAGTTTACACTATTGAGACACACAGGCTACAGGTTGATTTTATATTATGCCGGCGTCTCAGTCTCACGCTGAGCTAGACGACCACATGATATCACTGCTACCGGCTCCCCGACACAGAGCTCGTAGTAGTTTCAGCCTGAGTTTTAGTGATGCTCTCAGATTGCAGTTCACATAGATAGTTATATAGTTTACCCTATTCATTTTATTTACTATTACACTGCATTTTGGCTTGTATTATCTGTACCTTGTATGTCCCCTGAGGACCTGGATCCGGACTATGTCCCCAGGACTAGCAGACAAGATCGACCCCGAGTTACACGGGGCAGGATCATTAGCAGGAGCTGGAGTAGGAGCTGACACTGGAGCAGTACCAGATCCAGTAGACGATTGATCCCCGAGGGTATCTTCTGGGTATAGGCTTACCCATACTCAGTATTTGTTGTGGTTATCTTTATCCTTGTATCTTGACAGATGTATCAGACTCATTATCGGGTTATTTCTCCGAGTTTATATCATATTGAGATTGATCTTGCTTTATGATTCTGATATTGTTGTATTCATTTCTGTGGATGAGATTAGTATATTTAGACCATTATTGTTGTATTACAGCTTAAGTACGCCCCGATGGATCAACTAAATTGGGTTTGTCCATCGGTGTGTGCTGCTGGCCATTATCACGCGTCCGGTCCCTCGATATTTTGGGACTGGAGCATGACAGAGAATGAGGCACGCGTCCCTACATGAACTCACTCTGTGATGTGTAATGATACGTGTCAAGGCCTGGGGAGTCATACCGATAACTCCTTAACTTTATGTGGGTCCACTAGACACTAGGTCAGACACAAGTCCTAACATCAACGCCTTCGTTAACTGCACCCGAGTCTCTCTTGGACGCGCACAGTTATATAATATAAATATGCAACTAATAATACAAAATTTAAACAGTACAACAAGGCAAGGTATACTTGCCTGGCAAGAGAGAGCTGCAAAATGTAACGTCTAGATGTCAAACACCAATAGTCAAAAACTACGGTCCCAGAATGAACGTCTTCGGATGCTGAAATAAACATCACCAACGTTCCCAGAATAAGCGAGATAGCTAGAAACACTACCCTTTCGTCCAATTTGGACACAGGGGCAAAACGGTAATTTTGGGTCAAAACGGGATCCATATGTGGCCCACTTTGCACCGAAAAATGTGCCAGGGGTAAAGGTCTCTAAATGGGATAAATTATAGGTCAAATAAACTCTAAATATTGGTATATCCAAATATGGATTTCGGTGAGCCAGACACAATTTCGCCCAAAAAGTCAACCGTAGGGCCCGCCAATAGGCGACTTGGTCAACTGTCTTAGAATTACGAAAAAATTGGGTCAAAAGACCAGCGCAATACCACGAGTCCAGTGGCACCAGTTTCGTCGCATTCTGACAAGCGTGTACTAAATGGCGCGGGATTTTACCAAAGTAGTGATACGGGGAATTTCTGCGGATATGGGCTGATTTCGACGCGCACACGCGTCCGAATTAGTTTCCGCAAAATTTTACACGTCTGGGTATACCGTTTGCGCCTTTTAGTATGCTTGGTACGTGACGGGGCGGTCCAGTTTGGCGGGGCACGCTCCGTATCACAAGTTTGGTAGGTTTCAAAAATAGGTTTTTAATAATTTTTAACCTAATTTAATTTTACATACAACAACAAATAAAATAATATAATTGACAGAAAATAATCTAGGTTAGGTGGTATTCGCATAGCAAGAAGAAAAACTAAATTCGGATCTCTGTGGTGGGAGATATGAGTCTTTAAACAGGGGTGGTTGCAATAGTTGTTCTGAGATTAAAAGTTATCATTTTTCCTCGACTTTACCTCAGTTTTTGCCTATGGTTACGCGCTGTTCGAAGTCAACTAATATACAGATTTGGAAGGGAGATGGGTCATGAACATACCGGTGAAGACGAGGTTGAGTTTGGTCGAGCGATGGCACGAAAAACGAGTCATGAACAGAGCTTCGTTGCTGTTCAAAATCTGTCGTTTTAGCGCGTGGCGGTTGACGCGGTCGGCCGTACGGGCGAACTCCTGCGGGTTTGCGGCAGTGCTCAGGTGAACGACATGGTCGCAGGGTTGAATAGAGATTAGGTTTTTGGGTTTCGGACGTATATATATAAAGAGCGCGCGGGGGGGGGGGGGGGGGGGTCGAATAGGCTACGCGGGTTTGCTTTGCAGCAGCTGCTGCGGTTGCTTAATAGCGGGCCGGGGGTGCACAGCGGGTTGGGTATTGGGATTAACGGGTAGGTTAGGGTATGGGTTTGAGTATAATAACATTTATTAGTTCTTTTTCTTTCTCCTTTTTCTTTTCTAATATTTTCTATTCTTTTTTTTATTCTATTTATATTATTCTATTTCTTTTCTTTTCTATAAACTATCTCTCTCTCTCTCTCTCTCTCTCTCTCTCTATATATATATATATATATATATATATATATATATATATATATATATATATATATATATATATATATATATATATATAATTCTAAAAATTTATTTTAGAGCATACAATTAATCTATCAATTGTACACAAGGTCTCCTACATGTAAATAATTAAGGAAAAATTATAATTGCTCTATAAATCCTCTAAAGCACCAAACACCTAGCATAAAAATTCAATAAATTCTATTTCTCTTAATTAGCTAATAAATTCTATAAATCAATTAAATAATTAATTAAATAATTAATATAGTTTTCAGAATTAGGGGTTTTATATTCTACCCAACTTATAATAATTTCGTCCTCAAAATTAAACTAGGGTAGGGTTTCTCTATCTAATCTCACTTGATCACTATCTAAAAGGATTCTCCTCACGTTTAATAATGTGGTTTCTACCCAACTTATAATTTACCCATCGATCACCTAAGGCTATACATCTAAGAAATATTCCTCAAATTATTTATTCATGTTATGCAATTCCTCAAAAGTTTTAACACCAAACATATCACCTATGATATGTCATTAATTACGAAAATAATCATCAAGTAATGTGATTGGACTATGGGGCATATCTAGTACTATCCGTGTATCAACTTATACCAAGCACGAGGTTTCGTCTTTTCGAAATAAGGGAAGACAGAAAACAATAATAAAGAGTTCAAGGGGATAATAGAATATAAGTATGGAGGCCAAGGCATTTTAGAGAATTCAAATGGAAATTGTCAAGGCAATCGTGGATTAAAATCCTATTTTGGTAAATTCCTATTCATATGCTCATATCAGTACAGTTATGTAATCGATACGATATGCTCATACACGTCTATGGGTAAGTATATTCGTCTACTAGTCGACTATATATCTCAATCCACGTAAAGTAGTTTTGCGAAGGGCGAACCAAGCGCACTAAGGTTAGCTAGACCTTAATACACTAATTCTGTAATGTATTAGTGTGTATACCCAATAATATATATATCATGATCAAGCTCGATAAAAGAGTAAGCTTGCAAAACTAGGCTATAATAGCAGCATGAGTCAAGGTAGTACATAAATTATAAGTACGCTAGATTATGATGAGAGAAGTTACAAAATATTTTAAGTTCACAAAGAAGATAAGACTCTACAATCTCTACAGTTGTCATAAAAACTCCGTGTCTAAGTTGCTAGTCGACCAAATAGGGGCATGAACCTCTAAGTTCTATATTCCGAATAAACACTATCGTCTTATGCTAGCATACAAGTAATACCATTCAGTTATACTTCATTAATGGGTCGAAAGGAATATGTGTTACTAGGTTGTGAGGCATACTACCAAACTTAAAAGTATAAACAAATACTGCGACTGTCTTAAGGGGATTCTATAAAATAATCTTGCACTTGTAATTAAAGCAGAAACTCTTATTAGGGTTTACGAGAAAAATATCTTGGTACTTATATTAGGGTATCCTATTGCATTATATAGGTAATGGTCATCTTAAGTCTTAGTCATAGTGCTTATAGAACATGTGTCAATAGTAAGAATGGAAGGGTTACTGGCTCTCAAGTGAAATAGGATATAACTTGTATCGAGATGGGGGTACAAATTATGTGATTTAAAACTAAGGTATAACCATAGAATTTATAATCTAAATGAATACTCAACTATTAAGTTCTAACTACCAAGCACAGAAATTCAAAATTCAAGATTAACAAACTATAATTCTAGCAATCTATATATCTATCATAAAAGAATACACTTAGCCTACAATCAGAAGGATCAGGTGGCACAAATTAAAAGATGAAAAAAATAAAACATAATTACTCGTCGCATAATAGTGAGCGCTAAGTTTTCAGAGGAACAAGATTGAATTTAAATAGAAAGTCTCTAGATAATATCATGGTTTTCTAAGGGGGAGGTGGTATGCTAATCTCTGTGTTCGAGGCATGACCAAGGAAATTGTTCTATTTATTCCTCTTGGTTTCCTAAGGTACTGTATGCTTAATAACAAGAAAAAAATCTAAATATATAGTTATAATATTATCTCACTATGAAAGTTAGGTTTAGACCTAATATTTAACCTTGGATTTCTATTGGTTCCTCAATACTAGGGTCAAACACTATGGTCAAACTTCTAACTAACTCTAAAAGTGTCTATACTACTCTCAAGTCCTTCATAACTATATCAAGGGGTAATGGTCAATCAGTCTATAGGTAAGGTATGCTAGGGTTCATTAGATATTCTAAACTTAGTGATGTATCAATATCTAGTTATACTCTTAATAGGAATATTACCCTAATTATCATCTAGCAACAAGGGTTCCTATATTCTAGGAGAGGCTATACTCAGAACTATTAGGGAAGCACATGAATCAAGCATGATGCAATTATTTAAAGAGAACGGATTGGAAGGAAGGTGAATCATAGTCAATTGTGGATGAGATCCTATACTCTAATCCTAGGTGCAGGCTTGCTCGGTAGAGTAACATAACCGAGACAATATGCTCTAGACCTGCATGGGCCACCACTAAAAACATGTCACGCCTCAGTCCCAAAATACGTAGGACTAGGACACGTAAGCATGCCAACCGCATGTATATGGCAACTCCAATATATGGAAACTATAACACACGCGTACGCTGTATAATGAATGATAATTCACAAGTGGTATATCTATCACAAGTCACAGGGTATAACTAAATGCCAACCACAGAAATCAAATAGACATAAATAACCAATATCTATGGAACTAGATCTCAATATAAAGTATCTAATGATGGTAGTCAGATGGAAACAAATCCACTACCGAATTAGAATATAGAATAAACAAGATAAATACAATATAAGTACAACATCTAACAATCACGAAGCTCAAAGAGAAGACCTCCTCGAAATATACGTAGCAAGTCCGGATCTGCGCTCCTGCGAATACTAACATCTACACCTGGAAAGGGACCAGGTCCTCAGAGGGACATAACAAGATACATAGAAGCATACCATAAAGTAAATACTGTGAAAACTCAAGGGTGAACTAACCAGCTAAGTGAAATACACTTTGAAGACAACCTTGGTACGTATGGGTAGGTGAAAGATATAAAGCATAGCGTCGAGCCAGAGGCTAAGTACCTGGCATTAGCTGTAAACTGGATGCCAGGAGTATATGCTGACTATATCACCGATCATGATAGCGCGCAGCTAGTAACCTCTGCCGGATGTATCGACAAGCATATACGCCCATAACCGGGTAACACTGGCCCATAACCGGGTAACACTGAGGCTTACGGCCCCACAGTTTACTCTGAAACTACGGCAGCCAAATATCTGTCCCATACGCCTACTAATTGTCTTTCCCGCCCAATGTCAATGTACAAGTCACGAACACGACGTTGACATCTTATAGTATAATACAAGTTTCTAAAGAAATAAATAACTAAGCTAAATACCGTCACACGTGCTGCTCACACCGATAGCCAGTCGAAAATGAGGTACGCGTCCCTACATGAACTCACTCTATGACGTGTAATGATACGTGTCAAGGCCTGGAGAGTCATACCGATAACTCCTCAACTTTAGGTGGGTCCACTAGACACTAGGTCAGACACAAGTCCTAATGTCAACGCCTTTGTTGACTGCACCCTAGTCTCTCTCGGACGCGCACAGTTATATAATATAAACATGCAACTAATAATACAAAATTTAAACAGTACAACAAGACAAAGAATACTTGCCTGGCAAGAGAGAGCTGCAAAATGTAACGTCCAGATGTCAAACACCAAGAGTCAGAAACTACGGCCTCAGAATGAACGTCTCAGGATGCTGAAATAAACATCATCAACGTTCCCAGAATAAGCGAGATAGCTAGAAACACTACCCTTTCATCCAATTTGGACACAGGGGCAAAACGGTAATTTTGGGTCAAAATGGGGTCCACATGTGGCTCACTTTGCACCAAAAAGCGTGCCAGGGGTAAAGGTATCTAAATGGGATAAATTATAGGTCAAACAAACTCTAATGTCAGTACGAACTCAACGGTATGTCCAAATGTGGATTCTGGTGAGCCGGACTCAATTTTGCCCAAAAAGTCAACCGTAGGGCCCGCCAATAGGCGACTTGGTCAACTATCTCAGAATTACGTGAAAATTGGGTCACAGGACAAGCGCGATACCTTGAGTCCAGTGATGCCATTTTTGTCGCATTCTGACGAGCGTGCACTAAATGGTGCAAGGTTTTACAAAAATCACGATACGGGGAATTTATGCGGATACGGGCTGATTTCGACGCGCACACGAGTCCGAATCGGTTTCCGCGAAAGCCCATACGTCTGGGTATACTGTGCGCGCCTTTCAGTGTGCTTGGTATGCGACAGGAGGTCCCGTTTGGCGGGGCACACTCCGTATCACAAGTTTAGTAGGTTTTAAAAATAGGTTTTTAATGATTTTTAACCTAATTTAATCTTACATACAACAACAAATAAAATAATGTAATTAATAGAAAATAATATAGGTTAGGTGGTCTTCGCATAGCAGGAAGAAAAACTAAATTCGGATCTCTGTGGTGGGAGATACGCGTCTTTAAACAGTGGTGGTTGCAACAGTTATTCTGAGATTAAAAGTTATCGTTTTTTCTCGACTTTACCTCGGTTTTTACCTATGGTTATGCGCTGTTCGAAGTCAAATAATATACAAATATAGAAGGGGGATGGGTCATGAACATACCGGTGAAGACGAGATCGAGTTTGGTCGAGCAATGGCGCAGGAAACGAGTCGTGAACAGAGCTTCGTTGCTGTTCAAAATCTGTCGTTTTAGCGTGTGGCGGTTGACGCGGTCGACCGTGAGGGGGAACTCCGGCGGGTTTGCGGCGGCGCTCAGGTGAACGGTGTGGTCGCAGAATCGCAGGGTTGTATTGAGATTAGGGTTAGGGTTTTGGGTTTCGGACGTATATATATAAAGAGCGTGGGGGGGGGGTCGAATAGGCTACGCGGGTTTGCTTTGCAGCTGTTGTTGTGGTTGCTTAATAGCGGGTGGGGTATTGGGATTAACGGGTAGGTTAGGGTATGGGTTTGGGTTTAATAACATTTATTAGTTCTTTTTCTTTCTCCTTTTTCTTTTCTATTTTCTTTTCTAATCTTTTCTATTCTTTTTTTTCATTCTATTTCTATTATTCTATTTCTTTTCTTTTCTATAAACTATAAACTATAAACTATATATATATATATATATATATATATATATATATATATATATATATATATATATATATAAAATTCTAGAAATTTATTTTAGAGCATATAATTAATCTATCAATTGTACACAAGGTCTCCTACATGTAAATAATTAAGAAAAAATTATAATTGTTCCATAAATCCTCTAAAGCACCAAACACCTAGCATAAAAATTCAATAAATTCTATTTCTCCTAATTAGCTAATAAATACTATAAATCAATTAAATAATTAATTAAATAATTAATACAGTTTTCAGAATTAGGGGTTTTACATGAGGTGAGATGGATGGGACGGTAGACGTAGCACTTTCTGCCTCGGCTCTTACTGTATCTTGTTCGGACAGCAATGGAACACTACCCCAAGCGTAGGAGACTGCGTCTTCTTTATGAGGGTGGCCCCCAGTATTCTCAGCACCCGTTTCCTGGGAATCTCCATTGTCTCAGAATGCTGGATTATCGTAGAGTTCCGTGGGATTGTGACCCCCAGCTTCTGCAGTCATCTGGGGTCCCGAAAAAGAGCTACCCCCAGTGGTTGGAAGCTTCTTCTTTGACTGGGTGCTTAGGAAAATACCCTATGTAGGTCCTGTTGCTTGTCCTCCTTGGACCCATCTCCTCGACACGTTGGTCAAGAGTGACGGACTAGAGGTCCTGGACTTCCTACCTTCATTCGCGAATAGGGCCTTCGAAGCCGAATAGCATGAGACGAAGGACTCCTCCTCCTTCTCTGGTACTTGTACCTAATCTCTTGGCTGATGTCAGTTATGTGCCTTTGGTTGCAGTAGATAGAATGTCGACCACCTGTTTACAGGTACTGCTATTTAATTACATCAACAATTAATGATAACGCTGGCATAGTGATGCCCCAAAAGGGCTATTTCATATATCGTGGTCGCTTTCCTCGTTTTGTGCTTGTGATTGATCACGTTGCGCAAGTCACACGAGGGATGATTTACCTTTATACCCTTGTCATGAACACATGGGCGTGTAGGTGTTATTTTTTCTCCCTGACTTAGGTTTCGTGGAAGAACTTTTCCCCAGTCGTCAGCGGAAGACTTTTAAGATTGACCCAGTCCACTTGCCGCTACGGGCTGGATACGTGGGTCAGTCTTGTATAGCTTTTTGTTTTAGGCATGCATAACTGTCAGCGATGCCAGTTGACGGTCCGCCTGACGAGCAGTTGCTTGGACTTGGCGATCTTGCACTGCCTTTGACTTCTTCGTTCTTGTACGCGTTGGTGCATAGTATGAAGAGTCCAAGTTTAGGTTTTTACCATTCTCAGCATGGCACATCGGATTACTGTTGCATGATATTTGGTTGAAAACAAAGGTTTTGTTGCTGATAGGGCCGCATGCGGCCATTCGCCTGCGACCGACTATCGGTGCCGCATGTGGACTTTTTTCTGCGGCTATAGACTTTTGCGGCTTCTTCTGTTATCGCATGGAGCATGTCTCAGCACCCGAACTTCTGGCATCGTAGTGTTTTTCTCTGCCAGAGTTTGGACGCTGAGCGCTTTTTTCGACTGCCGTATGAACAGGGTCAGCCTGAGTGGACGCATGATGTGCATCTGCTGCAACAGGGAGAGAAACGGGGGAGCGCATGCTCCGCAGTTGGGTGAGACGCATCGACCTTCGCTACCTATGTCCTGCGGGTCTTTTTAGGCTATTCTTGCCTTGGAGAAGGACTCGTGCTATCCCTGGAGAGCATGTTCTAGAATGCTTGCTGGTCGAAGCGTACCACCAGTATTCTTTAGGTTGAGCCCAGCTTGGCTGCATCAGACCGCATCACCACCTTCTCATCAAAGGAGAAGGATCTCCCAACAGAGTCGTCATCTTGTTCGCCATTAAATTTAAAAGTCTAAAAGAGCTTGATTTAATCAACAAACTAAAGAAAGTACAAAGAGGTCATAGACAGACAATCTAAGTATATTTTTTTATTATGGGGGGTGACGATGGAGATTAAGTACTACAGTGACTCTTTTACTCCGTTGACGGTTCGATGCGGAAGCTCTTTTCTGTTCTATCTCCTATGCATGTTGCTCGTTTGGGGGTAGTTTGGTCTTTCTGAAGCAGAAAAAAATCCAGCCTTTAGAATATTCAAGTTGCTCCTATTTATAGCCATCGTGCTGATGGGCCATAGGTGCCGCATATATCTCTGTTTGGTGGTCGTATAAGGCCCCTTCAACAGAATATGATTGCAACTGTAGCCGCATGCCATGGGCAGATTGCCACGTGGTAACCCATTGTGTGCGTGACTTGGTCAACTGGACACGTAGTCAGCATTGATCGTTCAAGAAATCTTCTTCAGTTGTAACAGAAAAGATCCTATGAACCGAGAGCCGCATAACATCATGGCCGCATACAGGCTCTAGTTTGGCCTTGGTCGGATGGACAATTTAGTTGTATGACATTGTTGCCGCATACATGCTCTTGTTTAACCTTGGTAGGATCGACACTCTAGCCGCATGATGGTGAGGCCTCATCGGTCTTCTAGCCGCATACGTGATCTCGTTTGGCCTTGGTCGGATGGACACGCTGGCCGCATGATGGCGAGGCCACATGGGTCTTATAGCTGCATACGTGCTCTCATTTGGCCTTGATTGGATGGACACTCTGGCCGCATGATGGAGATGCCATATGGGTCTTGTAGTCGCATATGTGAGGACACGTAGCATGACGCATCTGTCGAGGCTCTTAATGCATGATGCGACTTTCTATCTTTTTTTATGCTGCCTTTATACTAGTCTCGAAGCACTCAGAAATTTATGTTAGTCATCCTCTGAGGCTTTTTATGCTCTTATACGGCTCCAAGGGACATGAGCGGTATATGGCTCCAAGGGGAATGAGCAGTATGCGACCTGCAGAATTTTCATGATTCGATAACTTTTTTTGTACGCGACTGCCCAGTTTTAGTCGTTTGCGCACCAACCGTACTTTTGTGTGTTTTGTGCGCCAACTTGCTTTGTGCGCCTACTGTTTCCTGCGCACGTTGAGCCCTGTAGATGTGGCCCTATATGCACTTGTTATTTTACTTGTTAATTAGATTACCTTTTCCTTGATCACCTTATTATACGTTGGATAGAATAAGATGCGTAGTTCAACTCGGGTGACGTTCTACAATCCCCGTCCTTGCTTGGTTTAAGGATTGTGGATCTGATCTCGAGGGGTTCTCGTACTACTCTTATTCTCATTCATCGATATAATAAAGTGACAAATTGATTTGACCAGTATTAGACTATTTGTCCTGAATAATTTGCTATCTAATAACTTTTCCATGAACTAGATACTAGACCTTGTTCCTGCCCTGACTATTATATCCATGCTGATACACTTGATCGCACCGAGAGTGCTACTTGATATATATAGTGACCCGTCGTGCCATATACTCCTGCTACGCGATATATGTTATTATTTCCATGCATGGATCTGGTAGTTGAACAGTGACTTTACCGTGGCTAGATAGTATTGATTGTTGTATCACACTTGGGTGAATCCAGATTAAACTTTCGAGTGACAATATAAATTCGTACCAAGAGTGCCCGTACTTAAGGTACAACATATAAGAAGGAATATTCATGTGACAGCGGAATGAGATTTTAACTAACCTAGGGTTAACTAGGCAACTTAATTGTAAAGCATTGAGAGGGAACGGTATCTCGGGATCGTGCATGTCGAACCACCCTAAATTATTTGGGAGTAAAGGCTGGCCACCATGGATACTGTATATCATCTGCACTAGTGGAGTGCATTATCTAATTTAATTATAGACTGAGCCAGTATATTTCTTATAGAAAGCCTGAAACTATTACTGATTATTAATTAGCTCAGGGTCCTTGCAAGGGACTGGTGCATCTTTACATATATTCTTACTTGTATATCATTGGTTCAGCCAGCCCTGCTCGATTATGGCATGATCTGAGGATACTCATATATTGCATTACTGGGAAAACCAGGTATCATATATCAAACCGTAATACATGATTGACCGTCTAATTTTCTTGTATAGGTGCCTAGCAAAGGAAAGTGGGCTATCATAGCATGATGATTCAACCCATGTCCTTGTTTGGTTGTTGGGTTACGCTGTTGTGTTATGATACGCCTGAAGCTATATTATTTTCTCCTATTATAACTCTCCATGTTTATTGTGACTTCTGTTGAGTGGAATTAGGGACTGTCACGCCCCAATCCCAAAATATCGAGGGACTGGACACGTGGCAATGGCCAGCAGCACACACCAATGGGCAAACCCAATTTAATGGACCCATTAGGGTGTACTTAAGCAGTAACAAAAATAAGTAGGTCCAATGATACAAGTCACAGTCTACTCTAATCTCATCCACAGGATATAAACACAAATTAAATGCCAGAATAAATCAAAATAAATAAAATCTAACATGTCTCAATAAAAGTGTCTCGGGAAACAACCCGAGAATAAGTCTGATACATCAATGCAATAGACATGAAATAAAGTAACTAGAAACAGAAATAACTGAGTATATGAAGCCGATACTCAGGAGAAGTCCTCTGGCACGATCTTATCCTCGGGTTCTGGTACTGCTCCGAGAAGTGCTCCTGTTCCGTATACCTCAGGATAGATATCCTCTGCTAACCCTGGGGACATAATCCAGATCCAGGTCCTCAGGGGACATAGCAAGGTACAAAATAACTCATGCCCAAAATAATACAGTGCAGCAATAAATGAACAAAAGGGTAAACTATATAACCATCTATGTGAAATACAAGTTGAGAGCATCACTAGAACTCAGGCTAAGACCACTACAAGCTCTGTGTATGAGAGCCTGTAGCAGTGATACTATGTAAGTTACTATGTACTTTACTATGTAGTGGCCTATATATATAAAATCAGCCTGTAGCCTGTGTGTCTCTCCCCACCCAATGTAATCATACGTCTCATGTCCACGATGCCTCATATCCATGTCACGCAAGATCATTACTAATGCAGCAAGTCATATAATAATTTATAAATATAAAGTCTATGTCATAAATCCTGCAACCTACACAGAATCACCTTGAATATTTTAGGAAGATTCTGTCACATGAATAGTGTCAGGTGTCCTGAGGTATGACGTACTTGATTATGCAAGCACGAAGATATATAAAGTGTCTCGATATCCATCTCTAGTGACGTTACCCGACACCGCGTACGGCATCGACACCCGAATGTTATTCAGATGCTAAGCAATGTCACACGGTCCTAGGTTGAACATTTATATCAAGATTATATACATATGTACAAAGAACTCAAGCAAATATTATAACAGGAATCACTGCGAGTTGGCAAGGTACACTTGCATGGTGTTTGGTTTTTAACTTCTGTTCTGGTACCCGTAAAATCTCCAAGAACATCTCCGGATGATGAAACAAACATTGCCATCATACTCAGAAGATATCAAATAGCTAGAATCGCCTGTCCTTGAGTCCAATTTGGACACAGGGGCAAAAGTGACAATTTCTGGTCAAAGCGGGGTCCACATGTGGCCCGCTTCGTACCGAAAAACGTATCAGGAACAAAGTTCTCCAAATTCGTCAAACTTAGTGTCACAAGTCCAGAACGATGATACGAACCCAACGAAACTTCCAGAATTGGATTCCGATGAGCCGATCACAAAATCGCCCGTCAAATGGAGTCGCAGGGCCCACGATACGTGATTTTGTCAACGTTCTCGATGAGGCGGTTGCTGCTGCTGCGGCTGCTGCTGGAGACGGAGGAGAAAGGAGGAGGAGAGGGCGGCGGAGCGGGGTCGTCGTGGAGGAGGGGAGATGGCTGGGGAGCTGCGGGGCTGAGGTGGTCGAGGAGAGGGCAGCGAGGCGGAGGAGATCGACAGGGGGAAGGGCGGTGGCGGAGGCTTACGGTGGTCGAGGGTTAGGGTTCAGGCGGCGGAGGCTCGTCGAGTCGGGGGGGGTTTATATGGGGCGAGGGGAGATAGGCGGCGGGTGAGGCAGAGGAGAGGGGTTCGTGGTCCGGGCAATGCGGAGGGGGAGGCGGTTGGCCGCGGGCGAGGCGGAGGGGCGTGGCTGGAAGACGCGGGCGGCCGAAAAATACGGGGGTCGGGGTCGTGCGGGTGAGGGTTCGGGTCGGGCTGGGTAGGTAGGATCCGACCCGTTAGGGTCTAGGGCGGTCCGGTTCGGTTGGACCGGGTTCAGCCCGGTTCAGTCCGGTTTGAGCCCGGTTCAACCCGGTTCAGTCTTGGTTTAAATAAAACAGGGTTTTTAGGGGATTAAAAATGTTTTCGGGGTCCAATAAATTCCAAAAAAATTATCCTATGTCCAATATTTTATTTTACATCCAAAAATATTATTTTCATAATATTTTAATATTTTTTAAAATCATTTAATTTCATTTAAGTCCAAAAAACCTAGATTTTAATTAGTGAAAAATTACCGAAAAGTTTTCAGAAAAATTGCGAAAATTTATTTTAAAAATCCTGAAAAATCAGGGGGTTTACAATCTACCCCCTTAAGAGGATTACGTCCTCGCAATCAAGGAATAACCGGTCAACAGAGATGACAATGTTGCAAGCATTGTTCGAAACATAACACCATCAAGAATCATGATCAAAGAGGATAATAGGAATAAAGGTTTAGGCAAGACACCTAGGAAAAATATCATTTCCCTAAAAATGAAAGTTATACAATTTCCAGAGTGAAGGAAATCTCGAAAACTATAGTTTTAGAAAAACTAGGTTATCACTTTATAAAACATACTAGGTTATTAGCAAGATTAAAATTACCAGGTTAAGGGTAAGGTCACGAACCAATAGGCACGAGCTAAAACAAGACTAGAATAATTACGAATCACTTACGCGCATTAGCTACTCCACGAGTCTACGCGTTCTCTACGATCATCGCAAAAGCTTGTCCGCGTTCTTGTGGTGTCCTCTACTGTTGTTGGGCCTGCTGCAAGAGTGCTACTTGAGGTGCCATGGATGGCCTCGGCTGATATCCTTCCGGTGCTGGTGAAGCTTGTCGATTTACTATTGGTGCTCCTTCTCGAGGCTTAGGTCAATCCCTCACTAAATGCTGATTGGATCCGCAAGCTAAATATAATCCCAATTTATGTCGGCATTCCTTCTCAACATGGCCTACCTTGCCACAGTAGTGACAAGAAGGTAGGATTAGGGATTTGGATGCAGCTCCCTGTGGTGCTTGATGCAGATGAGGTTTCTTTGCAGCTTCTACATGCGATGCTCTGCTGGTGCTGATGTGAAAGGCCGCTTCAGGTTGGACTCTCTCCTGGTGACGTGCTCCATGCATCGGGCTGCAGCAAGGACGTCCGTGTAAGAAGTAGGTGCAACGGATCCGATCAGTCTCTGTAGCTCGAAGTTTAGTCCGTCGAAGAACTTCTCAGCCTTCTCTTCTTCTGTCGGGATCAGGGTTGGGGCGAAGCGACTTAGACGAATGAACTCCGTATTGTACTCTTCCACTGTCATCTTGTCTTGAGTGAGGCGATTAAACTTGTCCCAAAGTTCCGATCGAGCAATAGATGGAATATACATCTCCTGGAAGAGTCTAGAGAACTCCTCCCAAGTGACTCGGTCTGGTTTGAGCCGTGTCTCCTCAGATAGCCACCAGTGATGCGCATTGTCCGTCAACTGCATCCTGACAGCAATCATCCAACGCTCTCTTGGAAGCTCAGCTGTTTCTAATTGATGTTGAGTGTTTGTGAGCCACTCTTGAACTTCAGTGGGCTTCTCCTTGCCTGAAAAGGTGCGGGGCTTCAGTTGGCGAAAATTAGTGATAGAGCCCGTCGATGGCCGTTGTCACTACCACATTTTAGGAAAAAGGGTATTTTAGTAATTTCCTATTTAAATAAATATTGTGCATGGTAAATAATTAATTGTTGTATTATTTAATTGTTGTGAGATATTATTACATTATTTTGGACTTATTTCTAGTGGACCCAACTAGTTTAGTTTGGACCCATGGACCAACATGAATTAATTGGTTAGACTTGGCCCATTTAGAAAGCCCATAGTTAAGGAGATGGATTAAATTAATTAAATGATTAGACTAGAAGCTTCCTTCCTTAATTATTTCTTCATGAGAGGCCCCAAGGGGTACATTGGACATTTCATAATTACTTGGGGGAGGGGCATGGCCGGCCTATATAGGGAGGGGGGGAATTTCTCTCTCCTCTCATTTCATTTCAATTCTAGATCTAGAAAATTCCCACTACCAAATTCCCTCCATTCCCAATCCAATTCCCTACCAAATTCATTCCAAATTCTTCCCAATTCACCATTAGAGAAGAAGAAAGCAAGGATCTAGAAGAAGGAAGCAAGGATCTACAAAGAGGAGCAAGGATCTACAATTTGGAAGCAAGTTCATCTCAATTGGAGGTTTCATTGGGAATCCATCTCCCAATAGGTATAATTCAGATTTTCCCATTTAAATAGCTTCTAAATCTGGGATTTAATCATGTAAAATCAACCTATATGTATGTACTACCCATAGGACTTTGTTTTGTGTTCATAGGAGACCCATGGAGAAAGTTATGGTGCTTTTTGTATCAATTTTGTTGGAATTCCGAATTTACATTTTGTTGTGTGTGTCAATTGATCCTATAGATCAATTGGACAATGAACTTTGTGTTTGAGGCTAGTGTCGTGTCCATATTGGGATACTTGTGGTTCGTGTCCCAACTATTTGGTGATACGTGTCATTTGGGGGTTTTCCTCCGACACGGGGCTTTGAACATGTCGTATTTTGACACGGACACATAGATCTACTTTTGACACTTTGATTTGTTCGTAAATATTATTTGTGATTTGTTTGTGTCCTTCGGGGTGCAATTGGTTGTGTGTTGGACTCGTGTCGCATGCGTATCCTAGATCTAGTGGGATAAGGTGTGATACTCTCCAATTTAATGTGTTTATGTGTAGATCTAATTATGTATGGTTTAAATTCTTATTTTATAATATGTATATATATATGGAGATTATATGTTTATTTTTGCGTATTTATTATAGTAATTATTGTAGCATGGATCTATATTTTGTGTGTGCAAATAGTGTACAAAATAATATGTAGCTTCTTGTATAATATATATGTACTACTTATTAATAATATATTTTGTACATAAAATGTTTTATAAAACATATTGTATGTTTAATTGTGTAATTATATTATTTATAATTATTATGTAATTGTTTGGATATTAATGTTAAGTATGTACATTAATAAGTCCTTTGTGTTAATATTTATTTATTAAATATTTGAATGTATAAGTTTATGTTTATATTAATATACATATATATGTATAGTTTTATTAAAGGTTTTATATATGTATATATATTGTTTTATATATTCTGTTTATTTATATAAATATTATTGTTTTATATATATTCTGTTTTTATATATATAATTATATTTATATAACTAGTTTTTAGCGACAGTGCATTAATGACAGTGAAACTGTCATTAATTGACCGTTTTAATGAGCAGCCGCTGTAGCCGCTGTAACCGCTCTGCATTAATGACGTTTCTGTCATTAATGACTGCGGGCGGGATTCAACAGCATTTGGCGACAGTTTCGGTGACAGTTGTTTAACTGTCACCAATTGTTCAGCAGTGTGTATATCACACACGGTTTTTCTGCGACAGTTTTTAGTGACAGTCAAGACTGTCACTATAAGCTATTTTATTTTAAATCTTTGTTTTAACCCCCTGTTTTCAATGACACTTTGGCAGTTTATTTATATTATATATATTTATTGTTATATATATATATATATATATATATGGGTGTTTTGTGAGGCATATAATTATTATATTTATAGTATTTAATTATATGGATATTGGTTTACATAGATATTATTTATGATATATAATTTTTGTATTATTAAATACTTTGTGTAGATTCTTTTGGAATCTAATTTGATTCCTAAAATCATTGTATTTTATTTCTATATTATATTTTAGATATTTTGTGAGGTTGACCTAGGTTTGACCATGTTTGACTTTAGTTGACTTTAGAGTTGACCGTAGTTGACTTTTGACTTAGAATTGACTTTTTGGCCTAGAAGTTGTCTAGTTTGACTTGTTCTCTTTCCGGGACCTTGTTTTAATGTTGTATTCCATATCTAGGTCTTCGAGGCACCGAGTCAGACATTTGTGAGACTGTTCATTGGACTTCAGGCGAGTACATTCTCTGATAGTTTCTCATTTATGATATCCTCTATGTTCGTTGTATCTAGTGTAGATTTACATATTTCTCTCGACACTATGGTTACACGGATTGGTATATCCGGATCTCGTCATGAGATGTTATTCCTTGGTATATGGTGTATATGGTGCAAGTATTGTTTCATTGGTTATCTTGTGCATGTACAGACACCGATTCTCGGGGAGACTAGCTATCTTCTTGGGGAATCTCGTGCCATAACGTACCGTGGTTGGATCTATTATACCAGTCGGGGGTGGAGAGTATTAGTATAGATATGTGATCAAATCCCTATTGAATAAAGTCTTGTTTCTTGAATAGTGTTGGTCATACCCAGCACGTATGATTAGCCAGGCCGCATTGCATCTTGCCCAAGCCGATCACATGTTAAGCTGTACTCACACACTTAGTCATTAGTATTATTGTTCCACCAGCATATTGTTCATTATTGTATTTCTGTCCAGTATTTCCTTATTGTCTATACATTTCTTGTATCTATTTATGCATCTTGTTTATCCACAGCTATTTACTGTTACATAGTTTTTATCATTGTTTGAGAACTGCTATTAGGGTTGTACTCTGCTCCTTCCTGACTGGAAATATTTTTCCAGATGACACTGAGGAGTACCCTACCTACTATGGACCCCAGGATGTTGTGGGTTTAGATTCTGAGACCCTGGCTCAAGAGGGACTTATCCCAACTGAGACAGTTGACCCTGGAGTGTAGCTTTATAGTTTTGTAGTATTCTTTGTACTGGATTTGTCTCCAGCTTTTGTTGTTATTCTTCAGACTCATTGATGTATTATTTTAGACTCATGAGTTGTATTGTGACTATTCATTTCTTTATCTGATTCGTGCTCATTTCCATCTTAGTTCTGTGATTGAGTATTTTATCATTATTGGTGGTTCATTATATTAGATAGATTATCTAGACAGCGTTCTACCGCCGATTCTGCGGCGTAGGCTGGGCGTTGTTTTCGACTAGTACCCTTACACCGGGTGCGGGTCGTGACACGTTTTTGGTGGTGGCCCATGCAGGTCTAGCTTCACAAGTATGTGATGTCGTGGTAGTGCGACAACTTAGTTGTACTACTGCGAGCCTGCAATAGGATATAGGATATAGGCTGAGATACTCAATCACATCTAGGAAAATTCTTTTGATTCAACTATTCTCCTTTGACATTGATACTTGATCCCTTAAACTTGTCCTTTCCTTGATATCTTACATCTTGTGCCATATTGATTCTTTCTTTCGCTTTGTCTCAGGATGCCGCCTAAGACTAGATCACAGCAGGGGAGAGCAGTTTCTGAGAGGTCTGCGACATCCCGAGGGCCTGCACCAGTCACTTCTCCGGTGATTGGAGTGTCAGCTGCTTTCGGAGGTCCACCTCCTACTCAGAGGACTGTGCCAGCTGTATCTGAGGGGCTTCCACCTCCACCTCCTGTGCCAGCAGAGGCGTCACAGATGTTTACTCTGTTTCGTGAGATGCTCGAGGCACAGAGGGCTCAGTCAGAGGCACATCAGAGGCAGACCGACGTTCTACGGCAGGGCATCGAGAGTGCTCATCAGCTTGCTCGTGCTGTAGTTGAGAGAGGAGTTCCGATCCAGCAGCAGGTTGTTCCTCAGGTTGCTCAGCTTCGGCCAGGCAACATTCAGGACTTCAAGAAACTGGAGCCTAGGGTTTTCAAGGGGACGGAGGGCATCGTCTATGCTGATGATTGGCTCGAGGACATTGAGCGTCTTATGAGGGTGTCCCGTCTTTCTGAAGATCTGAAGGTTGAGGCGGTAGGACTTCAACTGTTCGACGTCGCTCGTACTTGGTTCAGGAATGAGCCGGTTCTAGTTGACGCAGGACAATCTTGGGAGGTATTCAAGGACCTTTTCAAGAAGAAGTTTTTCGCCCGGATAGACAGGCTTGACTTAGGGAGACAATTTGAGAGTCTCATTCAGGGAAGCATGTCTGTGGAGGAATACGCTGCGGAGTTCGGTAGGCTGAGCCGATTTGCAGAGTACTTGGTGAGAGAGCCGGAAGTTCGAGCTATTCGTTTCCGAGAGGGTCTAAACTGGGAAGTGAAGATTCTCATTCCGTCCTTTTATGAGACATACTCGGAGATACTTGCGGAGGCACGCAAGGTTGAGCGGGATCTGGGTTTGAAGACTAAAAGAGACCGTGATTCTTTTCTGGGGGCCAACAGCAGTGCAGTATCTGCCAAACGTCCTCATTTCCAGTCCAGACCTTTCCAGCAGCCACAACAGAACCAGACTCCAGCTAGAGCGCCTTTTCACCAGGCACCTCAGCAGCAGAGGCAGTTACAGCAAGCTCCATGCAACTACTGCAAGAAGCCCGGCCACATCTGGGAAGTTTGCAGGAAGAGGCTAGGAGTTTGTTTGTATTGTGGTACTGAAGGGCATCAATTGAGGGAGTGTCCTCGTCGTGCAGTTCAGGGAGCAGCTCCAGCTCCGAGGGCACAGATGAGACCACCTGCAGCACAGCCGAGGGGACCGCTTCCGACACAGCAGCAGCGTTTTGTCCAGCATCAACAGCAGGGAGGTGCTCGGCAGGGACGAGCGTTTGCTATGACCGTCGAAGAGGAGGAACCCACCGGAGATGTTATCGCAGGTTCTATTCTTCTTGATTCCATTCCAGCTTTAGCTTTGTTTGATAGTGGTGCTTCCCATAGTTTTGTATCTGTTTCTTTTGCTCTAAAGCATGGTTTGGTAGCTGAGTCTTTGCTTAGGACTTGCAAGATCATGACCGGGGGAGGCATTATCCTGGTTAATGATATTTGCAAGGATCGGAGAGTTACTTTGGGAGGCCGGGAGTTGAGTGCGTGTCTACTTGTAATGCCACTTCCGAGCTACGATATTGTACTCGGGATGGATTGGTTGAGTAGGCACCGTGCTAGCATAGATTGTAGAGGAGGTAGAGTTTTGTTTGGTCCGCCAGGAGAGCCAGAGTTCGAGTTTGCTAGAGGAGCTGCAGAGCAGGGAGAAGGCATTATTTGTGGAGCTATGGTGGAAGACAAGGAGTTGCCACATCCGTTGATAGCAGAATTCTTGGATGTGTTTCCTGAGGAATTGCCAGGATTGCCGCCAGATCGAGATGTTGAATTTTCTATAGACTTGGTGCCAGGTGCAGAACCAATTTCGCAGCATGTCTATAGAGTAAACAACAGCGAGCTGGTTGAGTTGAAGAAGCAGGTGGATGAATTGCAGGATAAGGGGTTTATCAGATCGAGTTCTTCACCATGGGGAGCCCCGGTATTGTTTGTACCGAAGAAGGATGGATCAGTGCGCATGTGCATTGATTACAGGGCTTTGAATAATCTCACTATCAAGAATAAGTATCCTTTGCCACGGATTGATGATCTGTTTGATCAGTTGAGTGGTGCGAAGGTGTTTTCTAAGATAGATTTGAGATCAGGCTACCATCAGGTGAAGGTGAAGCCGGAGGACATACCGAAGACTGCTTTTAGAACTCGGTATGGTCAGTACGAGTTTATGGTGATGCCGTTTGGTTTGACTAATGCGCCGGCGGTATTTATGAACTTGATGAACAAGGTGTTCCACCAGTACCTTGACAAGTTCGTGGTGGTGTTCATCGACGACATACTCATATACTCGAAGACACCGGAGGAGCATGAGGAGCATTTGAGGATTGTGTTGGATGTGCTGAGGAAGGAGAAGCTGTATGGGAAGTTGTCCAAATGTGAGTTTTTCTTGGACAAGGTGGAATTCTTGGGGCATGTTGTGACTGGTGATGGTATTTCAGTGGATCCGAAGAAGATTTCAGCAGTGGAATCTTGGAAGACTCCGAGTTCGGTAGCAGAGATCAGGAGTTTCTTGGGATTGGCAGGCTACTACAGGAAGTTTGTGCAAGATTTTTTGAGGATTGCCGAGCCGATGACCAGACTCACAAGGAAGGATGTGGAGTTTGTTTGGACGGAAGATTGCCAGGCTGCTTTTGAGGAGTTGAAGAAGAGGTTGACGTCTGCTCCTATTTTGACGTTGCCATCAGGGTCCGGAGGTTTCACTATTTATAGTGATGCATCGGGAAAGGGTTTAGGTTGTGTTCTTCAGCAGCATGGGAAAGTGATTGCCTATGCATCCAGGCAATTGCGTCCTCATGAAAAGAACTATCCTACCCATGATTTGGAGTTGGCAGCTGTCATATTCGCCCTGAAGTTGTGGAAACATTATTTGTACGGAGAGCGTGTGGAGATCTTCACAGACCACAAAAGCTTGAAGTACGTTTTCACGCAGAAGGAGTTGAACATGAGACAGCGTCGGTGGTTGGAACTGATGAAGGATTTTGATATCTCTTTGCAATATCATCCTGGGAAAGCCAATGTAGTTGCCGATGCTTTGAGTAGGTATCCGGTAGCTATGTTCTTGACGCAGGATCGATATTTGTTGGAAGACTTAGAGAGCTTGGGCATTGAGGTGATTGTTCCTGGATGTGCTATGCAGATGTGGGGATTGCAGATACACTCAGATTTGATGGACAGGATCAAGGCAGCACAGTATGATGATGTATCTCTGAGAAGTATCAGAGCTCAGGTGAGAGCTGGATTGGAGGATGATTTCACTATTGCAGAGGATGGATCTTTGAGGCATGGAGATAGATTGTGTGTGCCTAGTGGGGAGTTGCGTGAGGAGGTGTTGCAGGAAGCGCATCGCTCTCAGTATTCCATGCATCCAGGTGCTAACAAGATGTATCGGGATATGCGAGAGAGTGTGTGGTGGTATGGCATGAAGAGGGAAGTGGCACAGTTTGTATCCAGATGCTTAGTGTGCCAGCAGGTGAAAGCCGAGAGGCAGAGGCCAGGAGGTTTACTTCAGCCATTACCTATTCCAGAGTGGAAGTGGGAACACATTACTATGGATTTTGTGTCCGGACTACCACGATCTCCAGGAGGGAAAGACGCGATTTGGGTCATTGTTGATAGATTGACCAAGTCGGCCCACTTTTTGCCTTTCAAGGTGGGTTTGTCTACGGAGAAGCTGGCAGAGATGTATGTGAGGCAGATCGTTAGGATACATGGAGTTTCCGTCAGCATAGTCTCGGATCGGGATAGTCGTTTCACTTCTCATTTCTGGAGGAGTTTGCAGGAGAGTTTGGGCACTCAGCTCAAGTTCAGTACTGCATATCATCCCCAGACAGATGGGCAGTCAGAGAGGACTATTCAGACTCTCGAGGATATGTTGCGCACTTGTGTACTAGATTTCGGGGGTTCTTGGGAGGATCATCTCCATTTGGTAGAGTTTGCTTACAACAACAGTTACCAGGCCAGTATAGAGATGTCACCTTTCGAAGCTCTATATGGTCGGAGGTGTCGTACTCCTTTGTCTTGGGACGATGTTGGAGAGAGAGTTTTGCTTGGGCCAGAGATGGTTGTGGATGCAGCGGAGAAGGTTCAGTTGATCAGAGATAGACTTCGGGTGGCGCAGGACAGACATCGGCATTGGGCCGATAGCCATCGGAGACCTTTGGAGTTCGAGGTATAGTTTAGATTTTGTTTTGTGCTTGTTCTTGATTGTTTGTTATAGATTAAGTTCTTAAGGTGGTGTTTTGTTCTAGGTGGGTGGTTTGGTGTTTCTGAGGATTTCTCCGACACGAGGCACGATTCGCTTCGGTGGAGGCGGAAAGCTTAGTCCGCGATTCATCGGACCTTTCACTATTCTAGAGAGGGTCGGTGCAGTTGCTTATAGACTAGACTTGCCACCTACATTGGAGGGAGTGCACAACGTGTTTCATGTGTCGCAGTTGAGACGATACGTGGCAGATCCTAGTCATGTATTGGATCACTCAGAGATAGAGGTGGGCCCTACTCTTAGCTATCCAGAGCAGCCAGTTGGGATTCTGGATCGGAGAGAGAAGGTGCTGAGGAACCAGACTATTCCTTTGGTGCGCGTCGCATGGAGGCATCACTCTCCGGGGGAGTCTACCTGGGAGAGAGAGGATGACATGCGAGAGCGTTATCCATATTTGTTTGTACCTTGAGGTATGTTATTTCTAGTTATGTTCTGTTCATTGTTATGCTCTGTTCATTAGTTAGTTGTGATTCTTTAGTTATGTTCTGTGATTTTCTGGGGGTAGTTTTCGTCTTTGAATTTCGAGGACGAAATTATTTTAAGGAGGGTAGACTTGTCACTACCACATTTTAGGAAAAAGGGTATTTTAGTAATTTCCTATTTAAATAAATATTGTGCATGGTAAATAATTAATTGTTGTATTATTTAATTGTTGTGAGATATTATTACATTATTTTGGACTTATTTCTAGTGGACCCAACTAGTTTAGTTTGGACCCATGGACCAACATGAATTAATTGGTTAGACTTGGCCCATTTAGAAAGCCCATAGTTAAGGAGATGGATTAAATTAATTAAATGATTAGACTAGAAGCTTCCTTCCTTAATTATTTCTTCATGAGAGGCCCCAAGGGGTACATTGGACATTTCATAATTACTTGGGGGAGGGGCATGGCCGGCCTATATAGGGAGGGGGGGAATTTCTCTCTCCTCTCATTTCATTTCAATTCTAGATCTAGAAAATTCCCACTACCAAATTCCCTCCATTCCCAATCCAATTCCCTACCAAATTCATTCCAAATTCTTCCCAATTCACCATTAGAGAAGAAGAAAGCAAGGATCTAGAAGAAGGAAGCAAGGATCTACAAAGAGGAGCAAGGATCTACAATTTGGAAGCAAGTTCATCTCAATTGGAGGTTTTATTGGGAATCCATCTCCCAATAGGTATAATTCAGATTTTCCCATTTAAATAGCTTCTAAATCTGGGATTTAATCATGTAAAATCAACCTATATGTATGTACTACCCATAGGACTTTGTTTTGTGTTCATAGGAGACCCATGGAGAAAGTTATGGTGCTTTTTGTATCAATTTTGTTGGAATTCCGAATTTACATTTTGTTGTGTGTGTCAATTGATCCTATAGATCAATTGGACAATGAACTTTGTGTTTGAGGCTAGTGTCGTGTCCATATTGGGATACTTGTGGTTCGTGTCCCAACTATTTGGTGATACGTGTCATTTGGGGGTTTTCCTCCGACACGGGGCTTTGAACATGTCGTATTTTGACACGGACACATAGATCTACTTTTGACACTTTGATTTGTTCGTAAATATTATTTGTGATTTGTTTGTGTCCTTCGGGGTGCAATTGGTTGTGTGTTGGACTCGTGTCGCATGCGTATCCTAGATCTAGTGGGATAAGGTGTGATACTCTCCAATTTAATGTGTTTATGTGTAGATCTAATTATGTATGGTTTAAATTCTTATTTTATAATATGTATATATATATGGAGATTATATGTTTATTTTTGCGTATTTATTATAGTAATTATTGTAGCATGGATCTATATTTTGTGTGTGCAAATAGTGTACAAAATAATATGTAGCTTCTTGTATAATATATATGTACTACTTATTAATAATATATTTTGTACATAAAATGTTTTATAAAACATATTGTATGTTTAATTGTGTAATTATATTATTTATAATTATTATGTAATTGTTTGGATATTAATGTTAAGTATGTACATTAATAAGTCCTTTGTGTTAATATTTATTTATTAAATATTTGAATGTATAAGTTTATGTTTATATTAATATACATATATATGTATAGTTTTATTAAAGGTTTTATATATGTATATATATTGTTTTATATATTCTGTTTATTTATATAAATATTATTGTTTTATATATATTCTGTTTTTATATATATAATTATATTTATATAACTAGTTTTTAGCGACAGTGCATTAATGACAGTGAAACTGTCATTAATTGACCGTTTTAATGAGCAGCCGCTGTAGCCGCTGTAACCGCTCTGCATTAATGACGTTTCTGTCATTAATGACTGCGGGCGGGATTCAACAGCATTTGGCGACAGTTTCGGTGACAGTTGTTTAACTGTCACCAATTGTTCAGCAGTGTGTATATCACACACGGTTTTTCTGCGACAGTTTTTAGTGACAGTCAAGACTGTCACTATAAGCTATTTTATTTTAAATCTTTGTTTTAACCCCCTGTTTTCAATGACACTTTGGCAGTTTATTTATATTATATATATTTATTGTTATATATATATATATATATATATATATGGGTGTTTTGTGAGGCATATAATTATTATATTTATAGTATTTAATTATATGGATATTGGTTTACATAGATATTATTTATGATATATAATTTTTGTATTATTAAATACTTTGTGTAGATTCTTTTGGAATCTAATTTGATTCCTAAAATCATTGTATTTTATTTCTATATTATATTTTAGATATTTTGTGAGGTTGACCTAGGTTTGACCATGTTTGACTTTAGTTGACTTTAGAGTTGACCGTAGTTGACTTTTGACTTAGAATTGACTTTTTGGCCTAGAAGTTGTCTAGTTTGACTTGTTCTCTTTCCGGGACCTTGTTTTAATGTTGTATTCCATATCTAGGTCTTCGAGGCACCGAGTCAGACATTTGTGAGACTGTTCATTGGACTTCAGGCGAGTACATTCTCTGATAGTTTCTCATTTATGATATCCTCTATGTTCGTTGTATCTAGTGTAGATTTACATATTTCTCTCGACACTATGGTTACACGGATTGGTATATCCGGATCTCGTCATGAGATGTTATTCCTTGGTATATGGTGTATATGGTGCAAGTATTGTTTCATTGGTTATCTTGTGCATGTACAGACACCGATTCTCGGGGAGACTAGCTATCTTCTTGGGGAATCTCGTGCCATAACGTACCGTGGTTGGATCTATTATACCAGTCGGGGGTGGGGAGTATTAGTATAGATATGTGATCAAATCCCTATTGAATAAAGTCTTGTTTCTTGAATAGTGTTGGTCATACCCAGCACGTATGATTAGCCAGGCCGCATTGCATCTTGCCCAAGCCGATCACATGTTAAGCTGTACTCACACACTTAGTCATTAGTATTATTGTTCCACCAGCATATTGTTCATTATTGTATTTCTGTCCAGTATTTCCTTATTGTCTATACATTTCTTGTATCTATTTATGCATCTTGTTTATCCACAGCTATTTACTGTTACATAGTTTTTATCATTGTTTGAGAACTGCTATTAGGGTTGTACTCTGCTCCTTCCTGACTGGAAATATTTTTCCAGATGACACTGAGGAGTACCCTACCTACTATGGACCCCAGGATGTTGTGGGTTTAGATTCTGAGACCCTGGCTCAAGAGGGACTTATCCCAACTGAGACAGTTGACCCTGGAGTGTAGCTTTATAGTTTTGTAGTATTCTTTGTACTGGATTTGTCTCCAGCTTTTGTTGTTATTCTTCAGACTCATTGATGTATTATTTTAGACTCATGAGTTGTATTGTGACTATTCATTTCTTTATCTGATTCGTGCTCATTTCCATCTTAGTTCTGTGATTGAGTATTTTATCATTATTGGTGGTTCATTATATTAGATAGATTATCTAGACAGCGTTCTACCGCCGATTCTGCGGCGTAGGCTGGGCGTTGTTTTCGACTAGTACCCTTACACCGGGTGCGGGTCGTGACAGCCGTCGAGCTGATAGATTTGCCTGCTCCAGTGCCGTCACTATGCTATTTCTCAGATTTGCTGTCTCATGACGTTGAGCCTCTTGATGAATCTGTTGTTGAGCTTGCATCATTGTACAGAACATTTGGAATATTTGTTGACCATCCATAGGCTGTCCTGGCTGGAAGGGAGGCATCTATGGGGTAAACTACGGCGGGGGTGGAATATCGTCTCGTCGAAATCTTGAGGTAGGATGACCTGCTTGATGGCTTTGTTGAGCTGATTGACCTTCACCCACTGGTGTCACTTCATCGTCGTAGGTGACATCTGCAACTTGTGGTGTTCCTGCGGGAGTCTCATCTCATGCTTGTGAATCCATTACTCTGTATCCAAAATAAACTATGAGAAGCGTACAGAAGATTTAAGGCAGGATGCAAGTAAATTTTTTTTGAAGTCGATATAGAGATCAAGAACGATTCAAGCAAGTGGATAAGAACCTAAAAACTTATCCAATTCTTATTGCAGGCTTGCTCGGTCCCTAAGTTAAAACCAAAGCAATTTAGTCGTAGACCTGCATGGGCCACCACAAAAATTATGTCATGCTCCAATCCCAAAATATCGAGGAACTGGACACGTGGCAATGGCTAACAGCACACACCAATGGGCAAATCCAATTTAATGGACCCATTAGGGTATACTTAAGCTGTAACAAAAATAAGTATGTCCAATAATACAAGTCACAGTCTACTCTAATCTCATCTACGGGATATAAACACAAATCAAATGCCAAAATAAATCAAAATAAATAAAATCTAACATGTCTCAATAAAATTGTCTCGGGGAATAACCCGAGAATAAGTCTGATACATGAATGCAATAGACAGGAAATAAAGTAACTATAAACAGAAATAACTGAGTATATGAAGCTGACACTCAGGAGAAGTCCTCTGGCACGATCTCGTCCTCGGGTTCTGGTACTGCTCCGAGAAGTGCTCCTGTTTCGTACACCCCAGGATAGATATCCTCTGCTAACCCTGGGGACATAATCCAGATCCAGGTCCTCAGGGGACATAGCAAGGTACAAAGTAACTCATGCCCAAAATAATACAGTGCAGCAATAAATGAACAAAAGGGTAAACTATATAACCATCTATGTGAAATGCAAGTTGAGAGCATCACTAGAACTCAGGCTGAGACCACTACAAGCTCTGTGTCTGAGAGCCTGTAGCAGCGATACTATGTAAGTTACTATGTAATTTACTATGTAGTGACCTATATATATAAAATCATCCTGTAGCCTGTGTGTCTCTCCCCACCCAATGTAATCACACGTCTCATGTCCACGATGCCTCATGTCCATGTCACGCAAGATCATTACTAATGCAGCAAGTCATATAATAATTTATAAATATAAAGTCTATGTCATAAATCCTGCAACCTACACAGAATCACCTTGAATATTTTAGAAAGATTCTGTCACATGAATAGTGTCAGGTGTCCTGAGGTATGACGTACTTGATTATGCAAGCACGAAGATATATAAAGTGTCTCGATATCCATCTCTAGTGACGTTACCCGACACCGCGTATGCCATCGACACCCGAATGTTATTCAGACACTAAGCAATGTCACATGGTCCTAGGTTGAACATGTATATCAAGATTATATACATATGTACAAAGAACTCAAGCAAATATTATAACAGGAATTACTGCGAGTTGGCAAGGTACACTTGCCTGGTGTTTGGTTTTCAACTGCTGTTCTGGTACCCGTAAAATCTTCAGGAACATCTCCGGATGCTGAAACAAACATTACCATCATGCTCAGAAGACATCAAATAGCTAGAATTGCCTGTCCTTGAGTCCAATTTGGACACAGGGACAAAAGTGATAATTTTTGGTCAAAGCGGGGTCCACATGTGGCCCACTTCGCACCGAAAAATATGTCAGGGGCAAAGTTTTCTAAATTCGTCAAACTTACTGTCAACAAGTCCAGAACGATGATACGAACCCAACGGAACTTCCAGAATTGGATTCTGATGAGCCGATCACAAAATCGCCCGTCAAGTGGAGCCGCGGGGCCCACGAAACGCGACTTTGTCAACGTTCTCAGAATCGCACCAAACTTGGGTCAGAGGACCAGCATATTGCTATGAGTCTGATGGCGTAAGTTTCATTTCGATCCGACGTGTGTACACAAAGTTACAATAAGATTCAGAACAGGCCGATATGGGGCGTTGTCGGCGGATACGCGTTGATTCCGGTGTGCACGCACATCCAAATCAACTTTCGCAAAATTCCACACGTCCGTATTAACGGCGAGCACCTTTCGGTGAAGACCGCACGCGACCAAGTCATCCCGTTTGGAGGGGTGCACTCAATTCCGGGAGAAAATGGGGTATTTATTTTCCTGATTTTGGATCACGGTTCACGATCGTCACAGGATGCGACACACCGAGCGGGTTGTACGGGCATCGAGAGGGTCACACAGGGTTCACGTCATAACAGACGGAACAGAAAACGGGGTAATGCGGAGAGAGAAAAGAGTACATGAACAGGGCTCTACGAAAACCGAATTTCTCGTGTCCGCGAGGCGACACGAGATAATACGACACTGTGTTATGCCCTAGGGTTAGGGTTAGGGCTCGCCGGGGCTGCGACGGCCGGAGGGAGGAGGAGGCGGCCCCGAGGTAGCGCTACCGGAGGCGGCGGAGTGCGGGAAGGCGGCGCCGGGGCTCGCGGAGGCAGCTGCTGTTGGAGACGGAGGAGGAAGGAGGATGAGAGGGCGGCTGAACGGGGTCGTCGTGGAGGAGGTGAGATGGCTGGGGAGCTGCGGGGCTGAGGTGGTCGAGGAGAGGGCAGCGAGGCGGAGGAGATCGACAGGCGAAAGGGCGGTGGCGGAGGCTTACGGTGGTCGAGGGTTAGGGTTCAGGCGGCGGAGGCTCGTCGAGTCGGGGGGGGTTATATGGGGCGAGGGAAGCTGGGCGGCGGGTGAGGCGGAGGAGAGGGGTTCGTGGGCCGGGCAGCACGGAGGGGGAGGCGGTTGGCCGCGGGCGAGGCGGAGGGGCATGGCCGGAAGACGCGGGCGGCCGAAAAATGCGGGGGTCGGGGTCGTACGGGTGAGGGTTCGGGTCGGGTCGGGTCGGGTCGGGTCTGGCTGGGTAGGTAGGATCTGACCCGTTAGGGTCTAGGGGCGGTCCAGTTCGGTTGGACCGGGTTCAGCCCGGTTCAGTCCGGTTTGAGCCCGGTTCAACTCGGTTCAGTCTTGGTTTAAATAAAACAGGGTTTTTAGGGGTTTAAAAATATTTTTGGGGTCCAATAAATTCCAGAAAAATTACCCTATGTACAATATTTTATTATACATCCAAAATTATTATTTTTATAATATTTTAATATTTTTAAAATCATTTAATTTTATTTAAGTCCAAAATACCTAGATTTTAATTAGTGAAAAATTACCGAAAATTTTCCAGAAAATTTACAAAATTTATTTTAGAAATCCTGAAAAATCAGGGGATTTACAGGGACATATGATGTTGTGGCATGATAGTTCAACCCATGTACTTGTTTGGTTGTTGCGTTACGCTGTTGTGTTACGATAAAATGTGGACCGAAACTATGACGCATAATATTTTAGCTTGACCATAATCAAGGGACGTATTCTATCTTGATATGATAGTGCACTTCTTGTCCTTGTTTGGTGAAGGGATGTCATATCATGTCATGGATGTGACATATGCCATTGATTGTTGGCTCATACATCTTATGCTATAGATCTGGTTTTATTTCTTTATTTTGTTCTTCCTTTGTGATACTTGCTATTTGGGGTCTGACCACACTGATTTTGCATGGCCATGTTTAGAGCCAGCACCGGAGGATCAAGCGTACTTCTCCCTCACTGATGGCACGCACCAGAAGGATAGCTGTTGAGGGTCACAAGTGGGTTTCTTGTTTCACTGCTCATCTTTTGTAAACTATATTCTTTTGGGAGTTTAGCCAACTGGCATTTATTAGTCGGCAAATCTGGACACTAGTTTCCTACATGATTGTATTTATACTCAGACTGTAGCTGACTCCTTGTCATGTATAATGTTGATTGTGTATTTGGTATATTATTTTGTATATCTAGATCTCTAGAACATTCTGATGCGGCATTTGGGACGCCTTACAGCTTATTCTGAAATGTTCTATGTTATTGCTACTTGATTTAACGATTGAGATATAAAAGTTCTTGACCCTAGAAGACTTGATTTTAGTATGCACCCCTCGTCTCTAGACGGCCTTAACATATTGCGGGTTATTTTGGTATTTCGTAAGGTGTGGTTGGCTGAGTCATTCCCCCGCTCTCTAGTATTCTGGATTTGGGGTATAACAAGGTTTTAGTGGTGGCCCATGCAGGGCTGTATTTATTTTCAGACTTATGGGGTGGCTAGGTCATAGGATGTCTCAATCAAACATGTTCCTCCTTGAAATCCTGAATTTGTCTCCTCGAAACTCAGTTTGAGTTCTGTACTATTGGTTCCTCAATCCTTTCTCGTCCAGTTCTTGATTTATCTTGTGTCTTTTTTTAGGGCTTCTTCAACATCGGTGGGTGGAGTACAAGAAGTTTTAGCAGGACAAGGATCGGTTGGCCCCAGCGAGAGGCAATACCTGTACCTTGAGGGATCAGGGTAGAACTAGCAGATGAGCAATTTGTACCAGAAGTTTCAGTACCCCTGATCATACTAGTAGTACCAGTAGTACTTGATACATCGGTATTATTAGAAATTATATGAGGAATGAGGATGACGCAACAACATCAACAGCTTCAACAGTAAGAGCAGAATGTCTTGTTGAATTAAGGATTATAGATAGCCTTGGAAAGAAGTATTATAACAGATTCAGAGGCATCAGTGAGATTCTGCCGACTCAACCCAAAATACTTTGATGGAACGGAGGACGCCATTACTATAGATGCTTGGCTACAAAATATCAAAACAATACTAACAGCGGCAAAGGTTCCAGCCGAGGAACAAGTTGATCAGGTCCGATTTCAACTCCAAGACCTTGCTAGAGATTAGTGGGCAGCAGAAAAAGTTGGATTCAAACAACCTATTTAATAAGACAACATCAAGGCCCGTTTCAGGGTTAAGTATTTTGGAGTGGTAGCACAATATGAGCTATAACAGAGATTTATCAACCTCAAACAGTCTAAAATAACAGTGGATGGCTACGCGATGGAGTTCTGTTGGCTTAACAGATTTGCTACGAAGATGGTAGCAACATAACCAGAAAAGGGCGATGAGGTTCCAGTATAGACTTCATCTAAAGATTTAGCAACTGGTAAAGGGAAATAACTACCTGACTTTCGATGAAGTATTGATCGCATCTAGGCGACATGAGATAACAATGCAGAGGTTAGCTTCAAGGACGGGAGGCTAGAAGAGGTCTCATGCACAAAATGGATAAGAAGGACAAGCACAACGAACATCGGCACCATCTTCTAGCGTTCGCATTCATGACACAGTGCCAAGAAGGCCAGTATCATCGACAACAACAACACCATCTCGGCCGAACCAGCCGAGGCAGTAGTAGCAATAATGATTGGGAGTCCCAGTCGGATGTACATATTATGGCAAGGGATGCCATACGAAATATATGTGTAGAGTAGCGCAAGGATTGTATCTATGATGTAGCAGTCCAGATCATATGATTGCCAATTATCCTATGATACAGTGGATTGAAGGACCAACATAGCGGTTAGCACTGCCAGCACCAGGGACAGCTCAGTATAGGGGAACAACAATGGCAATTAGGCCATTGGCTCAGCCTCCATTTTCGACACAAACTCAGATGTACAACCAGTAGAGGAATCAAAAGTATGGGCAGCAGAGGCTACACCGCGTATTCAAAGAGCACCGCAAGGCCAAGGGCAAGCTTTTACCCTATCTTTGGAGGAGGCCTTGGCATCAGGTGATGTGGTGGCAGTTAACATTCTTGTTACATCTTTTCCTGCCATTACTTTATTTGATTTGGGAGCATCCCATTCATTTGTATGTGCACGATTTATGACATATATTGGATTGGAGTTCGAGGCATTGCCAGAGGGGCTGAATATACTCATTGGTAATGGACTCGTAGGAATCATTAGAGTATGTGTAGCGTGTCCAATCGTAGTATGAGGACATTCATTGCCTAAAAAGTTGATCGAGTTTCCTTTGGGTAACTTCGACGTTATTTTAGCCATGGACTGGTTGAGAGACAGTCATGCGACGATAGATTATCGTAGGGATAGAGTTTTGTTTAACATCCCGGACAAGAAATAATCTATCTTCAACAAGACGGTGAAGGATCAGCATGAAGGTGGCATTGCAGCAGTAACAGGAGTTAAAGGTCAGTTTTCCAAAATAATTAAAAAAATTCTTGATGTATTTCTGGAAGAGCTTCCCGAATTATGCCCAGTAAGAGAAGTAGAGTTCTGCATAGAGTTAAAAAGGGAGCATAGCCTATTTTCAACAAGGTCTATCAGATGTCACCGATAAAACTTAACTAGTTGTATCATCATGTAGAAGAATTGAAAATAAAAAAGTTTATTCGGGCTAGTGTATCACTATGGGGAGCACCAGCGCTTCTAGTAAAGAAGAAAGATGGGTCGACACGGTTGTGTATGGACTATAGGAAGTTGAATGCCTTAACAGTGAAGAACAAGTATCCATTGTCTAGGATTGATGATTTGTTTAACCAATTGAGTGAAGTAAAAGTATTTTCCAAGATAGACCTTCGATCAGGATATTATCAAGTGAGAGTCTAGGAGCAAGATATACCGAAGACGATATTTCGATCTCGATATGGGAATTACGAATTCTTAGTTATGCCATTCGAATTAACTAATGCACCAGCAATATTCTTAGATTTGATGAATCATATCTTCATGCCAAACCTATATCAATTTATAATGGTATTCATAGACTACATTCTTGTCTACTCCAACAGTGAAGAAGACCATAAAAGACATCTTCGAAAAGTGTTGCAAGTTCTGAGGGAGCATCAGTTATATGCTAAACTCAGTAAGTATGAGTTCTAGTTAGATCATGTATCATTCTTGGGGCACATCATCTCAGGAGCAGGAGTATCAGTGGACTCCAAGAATATTGAAGCAGTAGAGAATTGGCCAGTCCCCAAAGATAGTAGCAGATGTGCAAAGTTTCTTGGGATTAGCGGGATATTATCGAAGGTTCATGGCAGACTTTGCACGGATTTTATCACCAATGACTCGTCTAACCCGCAAGGAGGTAAAGTTTGTTTGGTCGGTAGAGTGCCAAGCAGCATTTGAGAAGTTGAAAGAGAAGTTGATATCAGCACCGATCCTTACACTTCTAGTAGGATCAGGAGGATTCACGGTTTACTATGACGCATCTGGGAGAAGACTTGGATGTGTATTGATGCAACACGGAAGGGTAATAGCTTATGCTTCTCGACAGCTTCTAGATCATGGGAAAAATTATCCAATACATGATTTGGAATTGGCAGCAGTAGTATTTGCTCTCAAATTAGGGAGACATTACTTATACTGTGATCGGGTGGAGATATTTACAGAACATACGAGTTTGAAGTATATATTCACTCAAAAGGACTTGAACATGAGGCAGAGGAGGTGACTAGAGTTGTTTGGTGATTATGATGTGAAACTTCAGTACCATCCAGGCAAGACAAATGTATTGGCAGATGCTTTAAGTAGGAGGGGCAGCGCATTCATCTTGACAACTCAGAAGCGTATTCTAGAAGATCTTCAAGATATGGGCATCGAGGTAGTGTTACCTCAAGAAACAAGAGTGTTAGTCAGACTTCAAATACTGTCAACTTTGGGGGAGAGGATCAAGTCTGCTCAAGTAGAAGATTCTCAATTCAAAAGCTTAGGGCAGAATGTGAGTCGGGTCTTAGAAAGGAATTAAGAATTCACGAAGACGGAACACTCAGATTTGGAAACCATTTTTGTGTGCCAAGTGGAGATATCCGACAAGAAGTGATGACCAAGGCACCCAGTTTCCAGTACTCTATTCATCCCGGAGGCATGGAGATTTACTATAATGTCAAGCAATATTTTTGGCAGAAGGAATAAAAAAAGAAATAGCTCGGTTCGTTTCATAATGTCTCGTGTGTCAACAAGTGAAGGTAAAAAAACAGAGACCAGCAGGATTGTTACAATCCCTGCCTATTCCAGAGTGAAAGTAGGAATATATTACGATGGACTTTGTGACCGGTTTACCTAGATCCCCTACTGGATGTGATACGGTTTGAGTGGTAGTAGATCGATTCACGAAAGTGGCACATTTTCTCCCCTTCCGAATAGGGAAGTCCACAGAGCAGTTAGCAGAGATGTACATATGGCAGATAGTGAGGCAACACGGAGTCCCAACGAGTATAGTGTAAGAGATTCAGTACCGCGTATCATCCTAAGACAGATGGGAAATCAGAGAGGATGATCCAAACTTTGAAAGATATGTTACGGGCTTGTACCTTAGACTTTGGTGGGTCTTGGGAAGGTCATCTCCACTTAGTAGAATTCTCTTACAACAACAGTTATCAGGCCAGCATACAGATAGCTCCTTTCAAGGCATTGTACGAAAGGAAGTACAAATCACCCATAACATGTGATAACATTGGTGAAAGGAAGATATTAGGGCCTGAAATGATCACTCAAACATTTAGAGTAGTTAAGAAGATCATGGAGCGACTTTGGGTTGCACAAGATCATCATCGTCATTGGGCAGATCAACATCGTAGGTTGTTAGAGTTTTCTGTCGATGACCACGTATTTTAGCAAATTTTGCCTACTTGTGGAGTCATTAGATTCGGGGTTCGCGAAAAGCTTAGTCCACGATACGTAGGACCGTTCAACATTCTCGAGAGGGTAGGGGATGTTGCTTATCGTCTTGCCCTTTCGCTTTCGCTCCGTAAAGTGCATGATATATTTCACGTGTCTCAGTTGCGTAGGTATGTCTCAAACCCGAGTCATGTCCTCGATTACTCTGAGTAAGTCGTTGGTACCAATTTAACTTACGAGGAACAACCCATGTCTATTTTGGATCAGAAAGTGAAGGTACTCAAGAATCGGACTATCCATCTTGTTCGTGTTGCTTGGGGCCACCACTCCTTGGGGTAGTCGACGTGGGAGCGCAAGGATGATATTCGATCTCGGTACCCGCACCTATTCGACTCATAAGGTATATTTCCTTTGTATGCCTTGCATCTTTCATTCTGTGATCAGCAAGCACTCATGAGAAATGATGCTACTTTGCTTTATTATATGTGTTATTATACTTGCTTATTTATATGTGTAGATTGCTTATAGTTAGTTTATAGCTTGCCTTGATATCTCTACCTAGCCTTCAATTTGAATTCTGAGGACATAATTTTTTTTTAGGTGGATAGAGATGTCAGCCCCCTTTCCGGCGCACTTTGGTGTCTTTGGCGCATGTTGATTGCTTGTCCGGTCTTTTGTTTAGACCAAACTCGTAAGTTGTGGAGAAGAGTGGGTTTGGTTAGGTTGGTGGCATGTGTGGTTAGGATGGGTTTGAGTAATCTAACGGTCCACATCTCAAAATAAACCTATATATATTCCCATTTTTCTCTCTCTCTACTCATTATTTCTTTTCCATTTCTCTTCCTCCGTAGGCAAGTACATCTTGCACAAGAGAAGAACCATGGATTTATGTATGCTTTTTATTCTTAATAATTCATGTTTGTTTCTAGCTCATGTTGTTGGGACCAAGCACCACTTCATCTTTAATACTTGTCGTTCTTAATTTTCTTGGTTGGAATTGCATGGACCCGAGTTTGGGTCTATGGGTTCACTTTTATTTTCTTGGGGTTGATCTCCCAAAACTTTATGTTTTACAAATCTAATTAGCTCATAGTATAAAACACCATATTTTATGTAATTTTGCTTTTGCCTGTGCTTGTTTCGAGTCCAGCTAAGTTCAGTGCTGCAACTTGATACATTACGTTTACCAAATGGCTTACTGGAGAAGAGGAACAGTGCTCTGTGAAGAGTATGCAAGATAAACAACTTTGACGTAGAAATATGTATGTTTCACTTTGGGCGCATTGGTGTGTTGTTCCAACTCTTCATGCATACTAATCATACTGAAATTAGTCTCCTAACAAAAATGCGCCAGTCACACTCCTTGAGTCAGTGGCACACTTTTGAGAGAAAACTCAGTTGGCGAACTTTAGTGCGTATTAAATCACAGTTCTCCCTAGAAAATCAAGGAAAAGTGCGCCACATTCAGTCTGCACACTTTCTTCGTGTTGGAAATATGGCGTACTTTTCCTCTGTTTCGTCAACTAGCGTACTTTGCTTATTTTGGGTAGCTCGTGCACTTTTTTCCTCTTCGTTTTCTCAGGAACAAAGCTTTGGCTGGTTCTCGATTTCTGTGTTATTGATTTGTGTGCTCCTCGACTGACGAGTTTCTCGAATGTCGAACTTTGACCTCAGATTGTGTGTTTTGTCTTGTAGTTAGCTTGCGCGCGCACTTTTCCTAAAAGTGCGCTTTATTCTTGTCCGCGTACTTTTGTCAAGTAGGCCATCCTTTGTAGCTCGTGTGTCAACTGCTTTGTGCGCCACTGCCCAGTTTTGGTCGTTTGTGCGCCAACCTTACTTTTGTGTGTTTTGTGCGCCAACTTGCTTTGTGCGCCTACTATTTTCTATACACGTTGGGCCCTGTAGATGTGGCCCTATATACACTTGTTATTTTACTTGTTAATTAGATTACTTGTTTCCTTGATTACCTTATTATACGTTGGATAGAATAAGAGGCGTAGTTCAACTCGGGTGACGTTCTTCAACCTGTCCTTATTTTGTTTAAGGATTGTAGATCTGATCTCGAAGGATTTTCGCACTACTCTTATTCATATTCATCGATATAATAAAGTGACAAATTGATGTGACCAGTATTAGACTATCATGTCCTGAATAATTTGCTATCTAATAACTTGTCCATGATCTAGATACTAGACCTTGTTCCTGTCCTGACTATTGTATATGTGCTGATACACATGATTGCACCGAGAGTGCTACTTGATATATATAGTGAGTCGTTGTGCCACATACTCCTGCTACGTGATATATGTTATTATTTCCATGCACAGATCTGGTAGTTGGACAGTGACTTTAACCGTGGCTAGATAGTATTGATTGTTGTATCACACTTGGGTGAATCCAGATTTAACTTTGGAGTAACAATATGGATTTGTATCAAGAGTGTCAGTACTTAAGGTACGACATATGAGAAAAATATTCATGTGACCACGAAATAAGATTCTAACTAACCTAGGGTTAACTAGGCAACTTAATTGTAGAGCATTGGGAGATAATGGTATCTCGAGATCGTGCATGTCGAACCACCCTAAATTATCTGGGAGTAAAGGCTGGCCACCACAGATATTTTATATCATCCGCACTATTGGAGTGTAGTATCTGATTTAATTATAAGACCGAGCCAGTATCTTTCCTATAGAAAGCTTGAAACTGTTACTGATTATTAATTAGCTCAGGGCCCTTGCAAGGGACTGGTGCATCTTTACATATATTCTTGCTTGTATATCATTGGTTCAGCCAGCCCTGCTCGATTATGGCACGATCTGAGGATACTGATATATTGCATTACTGAAAAAACCTAGAGATCGTATATAAAGCCATAATACATGATTGACCGTCTAATTTGCTTGTATAGGTGCCTAGCCAGAAAAGTGGGCTATCGTAGCATGATGATTCAACCTATGTCCTTATTTGGTTGTTGGGTTGCGCTGTTGTGTTACAATACTCCATGGACTGAAGCTATATTATTTTCTCATATTATATCTCTTCTTATGTATTGTGACTTATGTTGAGTAGAATTAGGGACACAGGCTGTTGTGGCATGATAGTTCAACTCATGTCCTTGTTTGGTTGTTGGATTGCGTTGTTATGTTACGATAAAATGTGGACCGAAACTACGACGCAAAATATTTTAGCTTGACCATAACCAATGGACATATTCTATCTTGATATGATATGGCACTTCCTGTCCTTGTTTGGTGAAGGGGTGTCGTATTATATCATGGATGTGACATATGCCATTGATTATTTGCTCATGCATCTCATGCTATAGATCTTGTTTTGTTTCTTCATTTCATGCTTGCTTTGTGGTACTTGCTATTTGGGGTCTGCCTCCACTGGTTTTGTATGGCCAGGTTTAGAGCCAGCACCCGAGGATCAAGCTTACTTCTCCCTCACTGATGGCACACACCAGAAGGATGGCTGTTGAGGGTCACGAGTGAGTTTTTTGTTTTACGGCTCATTTTTTGTAAACTATATTCTTTTGGACGTTTAGTCAACTGGCATCTGTTACAAATCTAGACACTAGTCCCCTACATGACTGTATTTATACTCAGACTGCAGCTGACTCACTCTCATGTATACTGTTGATTGTGTATTTGGCATATCATTTTGTATAGCTAGATCTCTAGAACATTCTGATGCGGCGTTTGGGATGCCTTACAACTTTATTCTGAAATGTCCTATGTTATTGCTACTTGATTGAACGATTGAGATATAGAAGTTCTGGACCCTAGGAGACTTGATTGTAGTATGCACCCCTCGTCTCTAGACAACCTTAACACATTACGGGTTACTTCGGTATTCCGTAAGGTGCGGTTGGCTGAATCATTCTTTCGCTCTCCAGTATTTTGGATGTAGGACGTGACAAAATACAACAAATGCGTGTATAAAATTTATAATTTTTAATATAATTTAACCACCATCCTAACTTTAGGTCTCTTATTCAGTTTGATTTTGGCTTAATTTCGATCTTGTTTTGATTTTTTAGAATTTTAGTTTATTCGATTTTGACTATTTCGTTCAGTTGAAACCAAACGCAAACCCGGAGGTAAGAGTAAAGAAAGAATGATCTGTGGGTGAGGGCGGGAGGTATAGTAAAGAAAGAATGAGTCGAACTCAATGGGGGTGAGGCATGATAGTCTCGCAAATAATTCCCATGTTGTTCTAGAACAAAATAAACGTTAGAACATGAAATCACCGAATGTAGGCACCTGGTCAGAGTATACAAACAAATGCAATAAGTAGTTGCAATAAGTAGGAGAGTAATCTCCTAGCCGATGCAGGACTATCTAAGTATCTGACATAATCTCATCATTGTAAACATTTTTTCGTCTTTTTCTTTTTCCACAATTATAAATAGGCACTACATTGACTCCTTAAACATGAATTTGGTCAACGTTGTCCCAACAATGGAATTATTGTTTCGATACAAATTCATTACATACTTAATTTTCTCCCTTGGTCATCCTTTCCGAGAAAGCTGAAAAATCTAAAGTTGAAAGCGCATATTAATATTTTTTTATGTTTATTAATTATTGCTCCTTCTCGAGACTTAGGGCAATCTCTCATTGAATGCTGATTGGATCCGCAAGCTAAACATAATCCCAATTTATGTCGGTATTTCTTCTCAACATGGCCTACCTTGCCACAGTAGTGGCAAGAAGGTAGGATTAGGGATTTGGATGCAGCTCCCTGTGGTGCTTGATGCAGATGAGGTTTCTTTGCAGCTTCTACATGCGGTGCTCTTGCTGGTGCTGATGTGAAAGGCCGCTTCAGGTTGGACTCTCTCCTGGTGACGTGCTCCATGCATCGGGCTGCAGCAAGGACGTCCGTGTAAGAAGTAGGTGCAACGGATCCGATCAGTCTTTGTAGCTCGAAGTTTAGTCCGTCGAAGAACTTCTCAGCCTTCTCTTCTTCTGTCGGGATCAGGGTTGGGGCGAAGTGACTTAGACGAATGAACTCCGTGTTGTACTCTTCCACTGTCATCTTGTCTTGAGTGAGGCGATTGAACTTGTCCCAAAGTTTCGATCGAGCAGTAGATGGAATGTACATCTCCTGGAAGAGTCTGGAGAACTCCTCCCAAGTGACTCGGTCTGGTTCGAGCCGTGTCTCCTCAGATAGCCACCAGTGATGCGCATTGCCCGTCAACTGCATCCTGACAGCAATCATCCAACGCTCTCTTGGAAGCTCAGCTGCTTCTAATTGATATTGAGTGTTTGTGAGCCACTCTTGAACTTCAGTGGGCTCCTCCTTGCCTGATAAGGTGCGGGACTTCAGTTGGCAAAAATCAGTGATAGAGCCCGTCGATGGCCGTCGAGCTGATAGATTTGTCTGCTCCAGTGCAGTCACTATGCTATTTCTCAGATTTGCTATCTCATGACGCTGAGCCTCTTGATGAATCTGTTGTTGAGCTTGCATCATTGTACAGAATATTTGGAACATTTGTTGACCATCCATAGGCTATCCTGGCTGGAAGGGAGGCATCTATGGGGTAAACTACGACGGGGGTGGAATATCGTCTCGTCGAAATCTTGAGGTAGGACGACCTGCTTGATGGCTTTGTTGAGCTGATTGACCTTCACCCACTGGTGTCACTTCATCGTCGTAGGTGACATCTGCAACTTGTGGTGTTCCTGCGGGAGTCTCGTCTCATGCTTGTGAATCCATTACTCTGCATCCAAAATAAACTATGAGAAGCATACAGAAGATTCAAGGCAGGATGCAAGTAAATTATTTTTGAAGTAGATATAGAGATCAAGAACGATTCAAGCAAGTGGATGAGATCCTAAAAACTTATCTAATTCTTATTGCAGGCTTGCTCGGTCCCTAAGTTGAAACCAAAGCAATTTAGTCGTAGACCTGCATGGGCCACCACAAAAATTATGTCATGCTCCAATCCTAAAATATCGAGGGACTGGACACGTGGCAATGGCTAGCAGCACACACCAATGGGCAAACCCAATTTAATGGACCCATTAGGGTGTACTTAAGCTATAACAAAAATAACTAGGTCCAATAATACAAGTCACAGTCTACTCTAATCTCATCTACGGGATATAAACACAAATCAAATGCCAAAATAAATCAAAATAAATAAAATCTAACATGTCTCAATAAAATTGTCTCGGGGAATAACCCGAGAATAAGTCTGATACATCAATGCAATAGACAGGAAATAAAGTAACTATAAACAGAAATAACTGAGTATATGAAGCTGACACTCAGGAGAAGTCCTCTGGCACGATCTCGTCCTCGGGTTCTGGTACTGCTCCGAGAAGTGCTCCTGTTTCGTACACCCCAGGATAGATATCCTCTGCTAACCCTGGGGACATAATCCAGATCCAGGTCCTCAGGGGACATAGCAAGGTACAAAGTAACTCATGCCCAAAATAATACAGTGCAGCAATAAATGAACAAAAGGGTAAACTATATAACCATCTATGTGAAATGCAAGTTGAGAGCATCACTAGAACTCAGGCTGAGACCACTACAAGCTCTGTGTCTGAGAGCCTGTAGCAGCGATACTATGTAAGTTACTATGTAATTTACTATGTAATGACCTATATATATAAAATCAGCCTGTAGCCTGTGTGTCTCTCCCCACCCAATGTAATCACACGTCTCATGTCCACGATGCCTCATGTCCATGTCACGCAAGATCATTACTAATGCAGCAAGTCATATAATAATTTATAAATATAAAGTCTATGTCATAAATCCTGCAACCTACACAGAATCACCTTGAATATTTTAGAAAGATTCTGTCACATGAATAGTGTCAGGTGTCCTGAGGTATGACGTACTTGATTATGCAAGCACGAAGATATATAAAGTGTCTCGATATCCATCTCTAGTGACGTTACCCGACACCGCGTACGCCATCGACACCCGAATGTTATTCAGACACTAAGCAATGTCACACGGTCCTAGGTTGAACATTTATATCAAGATTATATACATATGTACAAAGAACTCAACCAAATATTATAACAGGAATCACTGTGAGTTGGCAAGGTACACTTGCCTGGTGTTTGGTTTTCAACTGCTGTTCTGGTACCCGTAAAATCTTCAGGAACATCTCCGGATGCTGAAACAAACATTACCATCATGCTCAGAAGACATCAAATAGCTAGAATCGCCTGTCCTTGAGTCCAATTTGGACACAGGGGCAAAAGTGATAATTTCTGGTCAAAGCAGGGTCCTCATGTGGCCTACTTCGCACCGAAAAATGTGTCAGGGCAAAGTTTTCTAAATTCGTCAAACTTAGTGTCAACAAGTCCAGAACGATGATACGAACCCAACGGAACTTTCAGAATTGGATTCCGATCAGCCGATCACAAAATCGTCCGTCAAGTGGAGCCGCGGGGCCCACGATACGCGACTTTGTCAACGTTCTCAGAATCGCACCAAACTTGGGTCACAGGACCAGCATATCGCTACGAGTCTGATGGCGTAAGTTTTATTTCGATCCGACGTGTGTACACAAAGTTACAATGAGATTCAGAACAGGCCGATATGGGGTGTTGTCGGCGGATACGCGTTGATTCCGGTGTGCACGCACATCCAAATCAACTTTCACGAAATTCCACACGTCCATATTAACGGCGAGCACCTTTCGGTGAAGACCGCACGCGACCAAGTCGTCCCGTTTGGCGGGGTGCACTCAGTTCCAGGAGAAAATGGGGTATTTATTTTCCTGATTTTGGATCGCGGTTCACGATCGTCACAGGATGCGACACACCGAGCGGGTTGTACGGGCATCGAGAGGGTCACACAGGGTTCACGTCACAATAGACGGAACAGAAAACGGGGTAACGCGGAGAGAGAAAAGAGTACATAAACAGGGCTCTACGGAAATCAAATTTCTCGTGTCCGCGAGACGACACGAGATAATACGACACTGTGCTATGCCCTAGGGTTAGGTTAGGGCTCGCCGGGGCTGCGGCAGCCGGAGGGAGAAGGAGGCGGCCGCGGGGTAGCGCTGCCGGAGGCGGCGGAGCGCTGGGAGGCGGCGCCGGGGCTCGCGGAGGCGGCTGCTGTTGGAGACGGAGGAGGAAGGAGGAGGAGAGGGCGGCGGAGCGGGGTCATCATGGAGGAGGTGAGATGGCTGGGGAGCGGCGGGGCTGAGGTGGTCGAGGAGAGGGCAGCGAGGCGGAGGAGATCGACCGACGAAAGGGCGGTGGCGGAGGCTTACGGTGGTCGAGGGTTAGGGTTCAGGCGGCGGAGGCTCGTCGAGTCGGGGGGGGTTTATATGGGGCGAGGGGAGCTGGGCGGCGGGTGAGGCGAAGGAGAGGGGTTCGTGGGCCGGGCAGCACGAAGGGGGAGGCGGTTGGCCGCGGGCGAGGCGGAGGGGCATGGCCGGAAGACGCGGGCGGCAGAAAAATTCGGGGGTCGGGGTCGTGCGGGTGAGGGTTCGGGTCGGGTCGGGTCTGGCTGGGTAGGTAGGATCTGACCCGTTAGGGTCTAGGGGCGGTCCAGTTCGGTTGGACCGGGTTCAGCTCGGTTCAGTCCGGTTTGAGCCCGGTTCAACTCGGTTCAGTCTTGGTTTAAATAAAACAGGGTTTTTAGGGGTTTAAAAATATTTTCGGGGTCCAATAAATTCCAGGAAAATTATCCTATGTCCAATATTTTATTATACATCCAAAATTATTATTTTCATAATATTTTAATATTTTTAAAATTATTTAATTTTATTTAAGTCCAAAATACCTAGATTTTAATTAGTGAAAAATTACCGAAAAATTTTCAGAAAATTTACGAAATTTATTTTAGAAATCCTGAAAAATCAGGGGGTTTACAGGGACATATGATGTTGTGGCATGATAGTTCAACTCATGTACTTGTTTGGTTGTTGGGTTACGCTGTTGTGTTACGATAAAATGTGGACCAAAACTTTGACGCATAATATTTTAGCTTGACCATAATCAAGGGACGTATTCTATCTTGATATGATAGTGCACTTCTTGTCCTTGTTTGGTGAAGGGATGTCATATCATGTTATGGATGTGACATATGCCATTGATTGTTGGCTCATACATCTTATGCTATAGATCTGGTTTTATTTCTTTATTTCGTTCTTTCTTTGTGGTACTTGCTATTTGGGGTCTGACCACACTGATTTTGCATGGCCATGTTTAGAGCCAGCACCGGAGGATCAAGCGTACTTCTCCCTCACTGATGGCACGCACCAGAAGGATAGCTGTTGAGGGTCACGAGTGGGTTTCTTGTTTCACTGCTCATCTTTTGTAAACTATATTCTTTTGGGAGTTTAGCCAACTGGCATTTGTTAGCCGGCAAATTTGGACACTAGTTTCCTACATGATTGTATTTATACTCAGACTGTAGCTGACTCCTTGTCATGTATAATGTTGATTGTGTATTTGGTATATCATTTTGTATATCTAGATCTCTAGAACATTATGATGCGGCATTTGGGACGCCTTACAGCTTATTCTGAAATGTTCTATGTTATTGCTACTTGATTTAACGATTGAGATATAAAAGTTCTTGACCCTAGAAGACTTGATTTTAGTATGCACCCCTCGTCTCTAGACGGCCTTAACATATTGCGGATTATTTTGGTATTCCGTAAGGTGTGGTTGGCTGAGTCATTTCCCCGCTCTCTAGTATTCTGGATTTGGGGTATAACAAGGTTTTAGTGGTGGCCCATGCAGGGCTGTATTTATTTTCAGACTTATGGGGTGGCTAGGTCATAGGATGTCTCAATCAAACATGTTCCTCCTTGAAATCCTGAATTTGTCTCCTCGAAACTCAGTTTGAGTTCTGTACTATTGGTTCCTCAATCCTTTCTCGTCCAGTTCTTGATTTATCTTGTGTCTTTTTTTAGGGCTTCTTCAACATCGGTGGGTGGAGTACAAGAAGTTTTAGCAGGACAAGGATCGGTTGGCCCCAGCGAGAGGCAATACATGTACCTTGAGGGATCAGGGTAGAACTAGCAGATGAGCAATTTGTACCAGAAGTTTCAGTACCCCTGATCATACTAGTAGTACCAGTAGTACTTGATACATCGGTATTATTAGAAATTATATGAGGAATGAGGATGACGCAACAACATCAACAGCTTCAACAGTAAGAGCAGAATGTCTTGTTGAATTAAGGATTATAGATAGCCTTGGAAAGAAGTATTATAACAGATTCAGAGGCATCAGTGAGATTCTGCCGACTCAACCTAAAATACTTTGATGGAACGGAGGACGCCATTACTACAGATGCTTGGCTACAAAATATCAAAACAATACTAACAACGGCAAAGGTTCCAGCCGAGGAACAAGTTGATCAGGTCCGATTTTAACTCCAAGACCTTGCTAGAGATTAGTGGGCAGCAGAAAAAGTTGGATTCAAACAACCTATTTAATAAGACAACATCAAGGCCCGTTTCAGGGTTAAGTATTTTGGAGTGGTAGCACAGTATGAGCTACAACAGAGATTTATCAACCTCAAACAGTCTGAAATAACAGTGGATGGCTACGCGATGGAGTTCTGCTGGCTTAACAGATTTGCTACGAAGATGGTAGCAACATAACCAGAAAGGGCGATGAGGTTCCAGTATAGACTTCATCTAAAGATTTAGCAACTGGTAGAGGGAAATAACTACCTGACTTTCGATGAAGTATTGATCGCATCTAGGCGACATAAGATAACGATGCAGAGGTTAGCTTCAAGGACGGGAGGCTAGAAGAGGTCTCATGCACAAAATGGATGAGGAGGACAAGCACAACGAACGTCGGCACCATCTCCTGGCGTTCGCATTCATGACACAGTGCCAAGGAGGCCAGTATCATCGACAACAACAACACCATCTCGGCCGAACCAGCCAAGGCAGTAGTAGCAACAATGATTGGGAGCCCCAGTCGGATGTACATATTATGGCAAGGGATGCCATACGAAATATGTGTGTAGAGTAGCGCAAGGATTGTATCCATAATATAGCAGTCCAGATCATATGATTGCCAATTATCCTATGATACAGTGGATTGAAGGACCAACATAGCGGTTAGCACTGCCAGCACCAGGGACAGCTCAGTATAGGGGAACAACAATGGCAATTAGGCCATTGGCTCAGCCTCCATCTTCGACGCAAACTCAGATGTACAACCAGTAGAGGAATCAAAAGTATGGGCAGCAGAGGCTACACCGAGTATTCAAAGAGCACCGCAAGGCCAAGGGCAAGCTTTTACCCTATCTTTGGAGGAGGCCTTGGCATCAGGTGATGTGATGGCAGTTAACATTCTTGTTACATCTTTTCCTACCATTACTTTATTTGATTTGGGAGCATCCCATTCATTTGTATGTGCACGATTTATGACATATATTGGATTGGAGTTTGAGGCATTGCCAGAGGGGCTGAATATACTCATTGGTAATGGACTCGTAGGAATCATTAGAGTATGTGTAGCGTGTCCAATCGTAGTATGAGGACAGTCATTGCCTGCAAAGTTGATCGAGTTTCCTTTGGGTAACTTCGACGTTATTTTAGCCATGGACTGGTTGAGAGACAGTCATGCGACGATAGATTATCGTAGGGGTAGAGTTTTGTTTAACATCCCGGACAAGAAATAATTTATCTTCAACAAGACGGTGAAGGATCAGCATGAAGGTGGCATTGCAGCAGTAACAGGAGTTAAAGGTCAGTTTTCCAAAATAATTAAAAAAATTCTTAATGTATTTCTGGAAGAGCTTCCCGGATTATGCCCAGTAAGAGAAGTGGAGTTTTGCATAGAGTTAAAACCGGAGCATAGCCTGTTTCCAACAAGGTCTATCAGATGTCACCGATGAAACTTAACTAGTTGTATCATCATGTGGAAGAATTGAAAACGAAAAAGTTTATTCGGGCTAGTGTATCACTATGGGGAGCACCAGCGCTTCTAGTAAAGAAGAAAGATGGGTCGACACGGTTGTGTATGGACTATAGAAAGTTGAATGCCTTAACAGTGAAGAACAAGTATCCATTGTCTAGGATTGATGATTTGTTTAACCAATTGAGTGAAGTAAAAGTATTTTCCAAGATAGACCTTCGATCAGGATATTATCAAGTGAGAGTCCAGGAGCAAGATATACCGAAGACGATATTTCGATCTCGATATGGGAATTACGAATTCTTAGTTATGCCATTCGAATTAACTAATGCACCAGCAATATTCTTAGATTTGATGAATCATATCTTCATGCCAAACCTATATCAATTTATAATGGTATTCATAGACTACATTCTTGTCTACTCCAACAGTGAAGAAGACCATAAAAGACATCTTCGAAAAGTGTTGCAAGTTCTGAGGGAGCATCAGTTATATGCTAAACTCAGTAAGTGTGAGTTCTAGTTAGATAATGTAACATTCTTGGGGCACATCATCTCAGGAGCAGGAGTATCAGTGGACTCCAAGAATGTTGAAGCAGTAGAGAATTGGCCAGTCCCCAAAGATAGTAGCAGATGTGCAAAGTTTCTTGGGATTAGTGGGATATTATCGAAGGTTCGTGGCAGACTTTGCACGGATTTTATCACCAATGACTCGTCTAACCCGCAAGGAGGTAAAGTTTGTTTGGTCGGTAGAGTGCCAAGCAGTATTTGAGAAGTTGAAAGAGAAGTTGATATCAGCACCGATCCTTACACTTCCAGTAGGATCAGGAGGATTCACGGTTTACTATGACGCATCTGGGAGAAGACTTGGATGTGTATTGATGCAACACGGAAGGGTAATAGCTTATGCTTCTTGACAGCTTCTAGATCATGGGAAGAATTATCCAATACATGATTTAGAATTGGCAACAGTAGTGTTTGCTCTCAAGTTAGGGAGACATTACTTATACTGTGATCGGGTGGAGATATTTACAGAACACAAGAGTTTGAAGTACATATTCACTCAAAAGGACTTGAACATGAGGCAGAGGAGGTGACTAGAGTTGTTTGGTGATTATGATGTGAAACTTCAGTACCATCCAGGCAAGACAAATATATTGGCAGATGCTTTAAGTAGGAGGGGCAGCGCATTCATCTTGACAACTCAGAAGCGTATTCTAGAAGATCTTCAAGATATGGGCATCGAGGTAGTGTTACCTCAAGAAACAAGAGTGTTAGTCAGACTTCAAATACAGTCAACTTTGGGGGAGAGGATCAAGTCTGCTCAAGTAGAAGATTCTCAATTCAAAAGCTTAGGGCAGAATGTGAGTCGGGTCTTAGAAAGGAATTAAGAATTCACGAAGACGGAACACTCAAATTTGGAAACTGTTTTTGTGTGCCAAGTGGAGATATCTGACAAGAAGTGATGACCAAGGCACCCAGTTTCCAGTATTCTATTCATCCCGGAGGCACGGAGATTTACTACAATGTCAAGCAATATTTTTGGCAGAAGGAATAAAAAAAGAAATAGCTCGGTTCGTTTCATGATGTCTCGTGTGTCGACAAGTGAAGGTAAAATAACAGAGACCAGCAGGATTGTTACAATCCCTGCCTATTCCAGAGTGGAAGTAGGAACATATTACGATGGACTTTGTGACCGGTTTATCTAGATCCCCTACTGGATGTGATACGGTTTGAGTGGTAGTAGATCGATTCACGAAAGTGGCACATTTTCTCCCCTTCCGAATAGGGAAGTCCACAGAGCAGTTAGCAGAGATGTACATATGGCAGATAGTGAGGCAACACGGAGTCCCAACGAGTATAGTGTAAGAGATTCAGTACCGCGTATCATCCTAAGACAGATGGGAAATCAGAGAGGACGATCCAAACTTTGAAAGATATGTTACGGGCTTGTACCTTAGACTTTGGTGGGTCTTGGGAAGGTCATCTCCACTTAGAAGAATTCTCTTACAACAACAGTTATCAGGCCAGCATACAGATAGCTTCTTTCGAGGCATTGTACGGAAGAAAGTGCAAATCACCCATAACATGTGATAACATTGGTGAAAGGAAGATATTAGGGCCTGAAATGATCACTCAAACATTTAGAGTAGTTAAGAAGATCATTGAGCGACTTTGGGTTGCACAAGATCATCATCGTCATTGGGCAGATCAACATCGTAGGTTGTTAGAGTTTTCTGTCGATGACCACGTATTTTAGCAAATTTTGCCTACTTGTGGAGTCATTAGATTCGGGGTTCACGAAAAGCTTAGTCCACGATACGTAGGACCGTTCAACATTCTCGAGAGGGTAGGGGATGTTGCTTATCGTCTTGCCCTTCCGCTTTCGCTCCGTGAAGTGCATGATGTATTTTACGTGTCTCAGTTGCGTAGGTATGTCTCAAACCCGAGTCATGTCCTCGATTACTCTGAGTAAGTCGTTGGTACCGATTTAACTTACGAGGAACAACCCATGTCTATTTTGGATCAGAAAGTGAAGGTATTCAAGAATCGGACTATCCATCTTGTTCGTGTTGCTTGGGGCCACCACTCCTTGGGGTAGTCGATGTGGGAGCGCGAGGATGATATTCGATCTCGGTACCCGCACCTATTCGACTCATAAGGTATATTTCCTTTGTATGCCTTGCATCTTTCATTCTGTGATCAGCAAGCACTCATGAGAAATGATGCTACTTTGCTTTATTATATGTGTTATTATACTTGCTTATTTATATGTGTAGATTGCTTATAGTTAGTTTATAGCTTGCCTTGATATCTCTACCTAGCCTTTAATTTGAATTCTGAGGACATAATTTTTTTTTAGGTGGATAGAGATGTCAGCCCCCTTTCCGGCGCACTTTGGTGTCTTTAGCGCATGTTGATTGCTTGTCCGGCCTTTTGTTTAGACCAAACTCGTAAGTTGTGGAGAAGAGTGGGTTTGGTTAGGTTGGTGGCATGTGTGGCTAGGATGGGTTTGAGTAATCTAACGGTCCATATCTCAAAATAAACCTATATATATTCCCATTTTTCTCTCTCTCTACTCATTATTTCTTTTCCATTTCTCTTCCTCCGTAGGCAAGTACATCTTGCACAAGAGAAGAACCATGGATTTATGTATGCTTTTTATTCTTAATAATTCATGTTTGTTTCTAGCTCATGTTGTTGGGACCAAGCACCACTTCATCTTTAATACTTGTCGTTCTTAATTTTCTTGGTTGGAATTGCATAGACCCGAGTTTGGGTCTATGGGTTCACTTTTATTTTTTTGGGGTTGATCTCCCAAAACTTTGTGTTTTACAAATCTAATTAGCTCATAGTATAAAACACCATATTTTATGTAATTTTGCTTTTGCCTGTGCTTGATTTCGAGTCCAGCTAAGTTCAGTGCTGCAGCTTGATACATTACGTTTACCAAATGGCTTACTGGAGAAGAGGAACAGTGCTCTGTGAAGAGTATGCAAGATAAACAACTTTGACGTAGAAATATGTATGTTTCACTTTGGGCGCATTGGTGTGTTGTCCCAACTCTTCATGTGTACTAATTATACTGCAATTAGTCTCCTAACAAAAATGTGCCAGTCACACTCCTTGAGTCAGTGGTGCACTTTTGAGAGAAAACTCAGTTGGCGAACTTTAGTGCGTATTAAATCACAGTTCTCCCTAGAAAATCAAGGAAAAGTGCGCCACATTCAGTCCGCACACTTTCTTCGTGTTGGAAATATGGCGTACTTTTCCTCTGTTTCGTCAACTAGCGTACTTTGCTTATTTTGGGTAGCTTGTGCACTTTTTTCCTCTTCGTTTTCTTAGGAACAAAGCTTTGTCTGGTTCTCGATTTCTGCGTTATTGATTTGTGTGCTCCTCGACTGACGAGTTTCTCGACTGTCGAACTTTGACCTCAGATTGTGTGTTTTGTCTTGTAGTTAGCTTGCGCGCGCACTTTTCCTAAAAGTGCGCTTTATTCTTGTCCGCGTACTTTTGTCAAGTACGCCATCCTTTGTAGCTCGTGTGTCAACTACTTTGTGCGCCACTGCCCAGTTTTGGTCGTTTGTGCGCCAACCTTACTTTTGTGTGTTTTGTGCGCCAACTTGCTTTGTGCGCCTACTATTTCCTATACACGTTGGGCCCTGTAGATGTGGCCCTATATACACTTGTTATTTTACTTGTTAATTAGATTACTTTTTTCCTTGATCACCTTATTATACGTTGGATAGAATAAGAGGCATAATTCAACTCGGGTGACGTTCTTCAACCTCTGTCCTTATTTTGTTTAAGGATTGTAGATCTGATCTCGAGGGATTTTCGCACTACTCTTATTCATATTCATCGATATAATAAAGTGACAAATTGATGTGACCAGTATTAGACTATCATGTCCTGAATAATTTGTTATCTAATAACTTGTCCATGATCTAGATACTAGACCTTGTTCCTGTCCTGACTATTGTATATGTGCTGATACACATGATTGCACCGAGAGTGCTACTTGATATATATAGTGAGTCGTTGTGCCACATACTCCTGCTACGTGATATATGTTATTATTTCCATGCACAGATCTGGTAGTTGGACAGTGACTTTAACCGTGGCTAGATAGTATGTTGTATCACACTTGGGTGAATCCAGATTTAACTTTGGAGTAACAATATGAATTTGTATCAAGAGTGTCAGTACTTAAGGTACGACATATGAGAAAAATATTCATGTGACCACGAAATGAGATTCTAACTAACCTAGGGTTAACTAGGCAACTTAATTGTAGAGCATTGGAAGATAATGGTATCTCGAGATCGTGCATGTCGAACCACCCTAAATTATCTGGGAGTAAAGGCTGGCCACCACAGATATTTTATATCATCCGCACTATTGGAGTGTAGTATCTGATTTAATTATAAGACCGAGCTAGTATCTTTCCAATAGAAAGTTTGAAACTGTTACTGATTATTAATTAGCTCAGGGCCCTTGCAAGGGACTGGTGTATCTTTACATATATTCTTGCTTGTATATCATTGGTTCAGCCAGCCCTGCTCGATTATGGCACGATCTGAGCATACTGATATATTGCATTACTGAAAAAACCTAGAGATCGTATATAAAGCCATAATACATGATTGACCGTCTAATTTGCTTGTATAGGTGCCTAGCCAGAAAAGTGGGCTATCGTAGCATGATGATTCAACCTATGTCCTTATTTGGTTGTTGGGTTGCGCTGTTGTGTTACAATACTCCATGGACTGAAGCTATATTATTTTCTCATATTATATCTCTTCTTATGTATTGTGACTTATGTTAAGTGGAATTAGGGACACAGGCTGTTGTGGCATGATAGTTCAACTCATGTCCTTGTTTGGTTGTTGGGTTGCGTTGTTATGTTACGATAAAATGTGGACCGAAACTACGACGCAAAATATTTTAGCTTGACCATAACCAATGGACATATTCTATCTTGATATGATATGGCACTTTTTGTCCTTGTTTGGTGAAGGGGTATCGTATTATATCATGGATGTGACATATGCCATTGATTATTTGCTCATGCATCTCATGCTATAGATCTTGTTTTGTTTCTTCATTTCATGCTTGCTTTGTGGTACTTGCTATTTGGGGTCTGCCTCCACTGGTTTTGTATGGCCAGGTTTAGAGCCAGCACCCGAGGATCAAGCTTACTTCTCCCTCACTGATGGCACACACCAGAAGGATGGCTGTTGAGGGTCACGAGTGAGTTTTTTGTTTTACGGCTCATTTTTTGTAAACTATATTCTTTTGGACGTTTAGTCAACTGGCATCTGTTACAAATCTAGACACTAGTCCCCTACATGACTGTATTTATACTCAGACTGCAGCTGACTCACTCTCATGTATACTGTTGATTGTGTATTTGGCATATCATTTTGTATAGCTAGATCTCTAGAACATTCTGATGCGGCGTTTGGGATGCCTTACAACTTTATTCTGAAATGTCCTATGTTATTGCTACTTGATTGAACGATTGAGATATAGAAGTTCTGGACCCTAGGAGACTTGATTGTAGTATGCACCCCTCGTCTCTAGACAACCTTAACACATTACGGGTTACTTCGGTATTCCGTAAGGTGCGGTTGGCTGAATCATTCTTTCGCTCTCCAGTATTTTGGATGTAGGACGTGACAAAATACAACAAATGCGTGTATAAAATTTATAATTTTTAATATAATTTAACCACCATCCTAACTTTAGGTCTCTTATTCAGTTTGATTTTGGCTTAATTTCGATCTTGTTTTGATTTTTTAGAATTTTAGTTTATTCGATTTTGACTATTTCGTTCAGTTGAAACCAAACGCAAACCCGGAGGTAAGAGTAAAGAAAGAATGATCTGTGGGTGAGGGCGGGAGGTATAGTAAAGAAAGAATGAGTCGAACTCAATGGGGGTGAGGCATGATAGTCTCGCAAATAATTCCCATGTTGTTCTAGAACAAAATAAACGTTAGAACATGAAATCACCGAATGTAGGCACCTGGTCAGAGTATACAAACAAATGCAATAAGTAGTTGCAATAAGTAGGAGAGTAATCTCCTAGCCGATGCAGGACTATCTAAGTATCTGACATAATCTCATCATTGTAAACATTTTTCCGTCTTTTTCTTTTTCCACAATTATAAATAGGCACTACATTGACTCCTTAAACATGAATTTGGTCAACGTTGTCCCAACAATGGAATTATTGTTTCGATACAAATTTATTACATACTTAATTTTCTCCCTTGGTCATCCTTTCCGAGAAAGCTGAAAAATCTAAAGTTGAAAGCGCACATTAATATTTTTCTATGTTTATTAATTATTGTTATCAAAACTTATAAATATTTTAATATTTATTAGAGATAATTTGCATGTTAATTTTTTAATGATGTCAAGATAAGTAATTTTTAGTTTCTTGGTGCTTTGATAAACATGTATTAAAATTTTTCTAAATTTTTTCCTAAAATTTATGTCCTTGTTTAAAATTATGATCATATTATAAAAATCGCTGAAAAAACGAACTACCAAGTAAGAACCACCGAATCGAGGTTCTTACTGAAATTCGTTGAGCTCCTAGGAGTTTCTAACTTCTAAGTAACAAAGTGATCCCAGACATCAACAAGGAAATAGTAAGCCATCAGTTTATCTAGTGGCTTTTGGTTAAATATATGGGAATCATCCAATTGTTTGGTACAACATATGACACCTTACAATGGCAACAACAATATTATATACTATTGATATGGTATGTTGGATGTCATATTTAAGTATAGTATAAGCACATGGAAATATCCTGAGGACATATTTGGGATGCCAGAATATGTCACAGGATATTCCATTATGAGATTATTGTCATAATGATTGAGATCATTGTATTAATGACTGTAAGGCTATATAATGCCAATGAGACAATCAATAAAATCATCAACTAATTTTAACATGGTATCAGAGCCAGGTTTCCACAAACCCTAGCCGTCACCAAGCTTCCACAAACCCACAGGAGGATTTCCTAGATCTCCTCCACCGAACTCTTCTACACCCCCCTTCTTCCCTTCTCCGTCCTTCGCAGGCCGTCCTTCGCTGTTGTTGCCCCGTCCCGCTACTGTTGCGGCTACTACTGCTGCTGCGACTGCTGCTGTTGCTGCGACGGCGGCTGTGACATGCGTGCTGCCGCCTCCTCCGCACCAGCACGAGACAGCGCCTAATAGGGATGCCTAGATCTGAAAAAAAGGGGACATGTTCGGATCTAGGAGCGGACGACGAGGACGAGCGTGACTCGTAGAGCGGACGTGACGTGATTGGATAGACGACGCATCGATGGAGGAGATCATCAAGAAACTAGATTCTGCAGAGGTGGCGACGTTGATAAAGTTGTTGACAATGTCGGCTGGTGAGAACACGACACGAACGTCGTCAGAGTTGAAGCTTCCCTCCATCGATATGAAATTAGATGGACCAGCCACCTATCTGAGTTGGTCACGGCGGGTGAGAAGAACCCTCGCAGAAAAAAATATGGAGGGGTTCCTGACGGGAGAGACGACAGAGCCGGACGAGGGCTCAACAGGACGCGATGAGTGAAAGTCCACTCATATGGTGATCTACATCTGGCTTCTCAACTCCTTAGTCCAGTCTATTGCCGCCACAGTAGACGGTATTGAGATGGTGAAAGATGTGTAGGAGAAGTTGAGAAGGACCTATGATGGTGTGGGGAACAACTTACGGGTCTTCCAGATAAAGGGGGAGATTGATGACACCGTACAGGGAGAGAAGACGGTGCAGGAGTATGCCACGGAGTTGGAGCATCTATGGTTGGATTATGATCACTCCTCAGATCGGGCGAGCTGCGGGGACCCTAAGTGTAAGGAGAGACAGGTGTGTCTGCAGGAGAGGACGATGAAGTTCCTCAAAGGGCTGACTGCAGCTTTCCAACAGAGGACGGCCCTACTTCTAGCCCAACCAAAGATCCCTAGCCTTGAGGAGGCTATCTCAGCCATGATCCAGCAGGAGACACGCATCAGGCTGCAAGCCGGGACAGGTGGTCCTCCCGAAGCAAAGTCAGCACTAGCGATCACCAGCTCAGGTAACACAGGATCTAAGGGAGAGCCCTGGCAGCATAACAGGCAGTGCTACAACTGTGGGAAGATGGGTCATCATCGGTATGCTTGTACCAAACCACCTAGGGAGGGAGATTCAGGTGGTGGACGAGGACCGTTCGGCGGACGAGGATATAATGGAGGACGTGGTCGTGGTCGAGGGGGTAGACGAGGCGGCCGAGGAGGTTATCGGGCGAACCTCCTGATATCAGAGGGGAACGGAGAAGCTGATGGCACCTTTAATGTGGAGGACCAGGCACTGGGAGACATGAGGAGTAGAACAGAGGAGGCGTCCACCTCATTCTTTGTTAGGGGCAACGCTGCCATGTATGCCCATCCATCAGAAGGTACTGACGAATCACTTGCCCTTGCGTCTATCTCTTTCCTTAAATCATTAGACTGGATTATCGACTCGGGAGCATCTCGGCATATGACGGGGAATGATAGTGAGTTTTCTTCCTACACTCACCTAGCATCAGCAGACAGCAATCAGACAGCTGATGGCACTTTCCAGCCAGTGGTCGGTAAGGGTACTGTTAATTGTACAGGTTCAGTAAGATTATCCAATGTTTTACATGCTCCATCATTTCCAGTCAGTCTCTTGTCCATTAGTTCTATAATCCTCCAACTTAAATGCATTGTTTCTTTTGATATTCCTAAGGTGACCTTCCAGGAGAAAGGGACAGGACGAAGACTTGGGACTGGCACATGGCATGAGGGACTGTGGTACCTAGATCGAGAAGGACTGGACTCAGCATTGGTATCTATGGCAGAGAAGGCTGGCATGGAAGGACTGCAGCAGAGGACTGAGGATACCTTGATACTCCATCATCGGAGGATGGGACATTCTTCCTTTGATACTCTAAGTAAGTTGTATCCAGAGATTTATGCAAAAACAAATAAAGAGAAATTAGTATGTGATGCGTGCGAGTTAGAAAAATTTACTAGGAGCTCATATGTTGGCACGGGTCATAGGAGCACTTTTGCTTTTGAGGTAGTATATTCTGATGTCTGGGGTCCATGTGCTACTAACACTATGAATGGTTATAAGTACTTTGTTTCTTTCATTGAGTGTGCCTCTCGTGTTACCTGGTTATATTTGATGAAAAATAAGAATGATGTACCTGCTTGTTTTCGGAATTTTCATAAGCATGTCCAGACTCAGTACAAAGCAGTTGTGAAGGTACTGAGGTCTGACAATGGAACGGAGTATACCAACAAGACGCTTGCAGAATACTTGTCAGCACACGAAATACAGCATCAGACCACCTGTGCATACACACCAGCACAAAATAGAGTTGCAGAAAGGAAAAACAGGCACCTTCTGGAGGTCGCAAGAAGTATGATGATCGACATGAATGTCCCACAGAGTCTGTGGGGGCATGCAGTGTTGACAGCAGCTCAACTCATCAACAGGATGCCCTCGAAGGTCCTCGGATGGAAGTCCCCATGTGAGGTATTACAAGGCAATAATAGTGGGATACTCCCACTGAAGGTGTTTGGGTGTGTGTGTTTTGTGAAGGACAACAGGCCATCAGTTGGGAAACTTGACCCTAGAGCGGTCAAATGTATCTTCGTAGGCTACTCGGCGACCCAGAAGGGGTATGTGTGCTGGAGTCCAGTAGAGAAGAAGAAGTTTGTCAGTATGGATGTCCACTTTCGGGAGCATGAGCCATACTACCACCAGGACGGAACTTCACACAACACGCCTAATACTGCCAGTATTAGGCGAGAGTGGGAGATGGAGAACTTGGTGGTAACCGATTTAGAAGTTTGGCATGGAGGCACGGAGAAGGGACAAGAAGGCGAAGGTATTAGGCCTACGGCTCAGGGAGAGTTACTTACCAACAGCAGGAGAGAGAAGCAAACTACAGGACCAGTACTGACAGTGCCAGTGCCAAGTCTCTTGCCTGCGTTCGTCCCAACTCCTGAGGCACCGACACCAACCCCCCTTCAGGTGATACCCCCTCCTTCACAAGATATCATTACTCCTACTTCTACTCCTCCCACACCACTATCTGTACGGAGGACCACTCGCAGCAATGCAGGAAATCCTCCAAACAGATATGGTTGGGATATTGCTCAGTTTGTTTCTTATGACCATATCCCTTCTTCTCATGGAGCATTTATAGCATCTTTGGATAGTATTACTGTACCTAACAATTGGCAGGTTGCCAAGAACGATCCAAAGTGGAAAGCGGCAATGCACGAGGAGTTGGGAGCTCTGGAGAAGAACCACACTTGGGAGCTTGTGAGACTGCCAGAGGGGAAGAGAGCAGTTGGATGCAAGTGGGTCTTTACCGTGAAGCAGAACCCAGATGGATAGGTTGAGCGCTATAAAGCTCGACTAGTAGCCAAAGGATACAGTCAGACGTACGGCATCGACTATGACGAGACCTTTGCACCAGTTGCAAAGATGAACACTGTCAGGACTCTGATTTCTCTGGCAGCGAATGGTGGATGGAAGCTACACCAACTGGATGTGAAGAATGCGTTTCTTCACGGAGCTCTAGTGGAGAAGGTGTACATGGAGATACCACCAGGATTTGGCACCAATCAGACAGTAGGCAAGGTCTGCAGGTTGAAGAAGTCCCTCTATGGACTGAAACAGTCTCCTCGAGCGTGGTTTGACAGACTCAGAAGGGCGATGATAGGGATGGGATATCAGCAGATCAATGCTGATCATACTGTGTTCTTCCGTCGGAGTGGAGGCCACATCACCATGCTTGCAGTGTATGTGGACGATATGATTATCACAGGAGATGATGAGCAGGAGATCGTCCAACTCAAAGGAAAGCTTTGCAAGGAATTCGAGGTGAAGGATCTCGGCCTTCTTCGGTACTTCCTTGGGATTGAGATTGCTCGAGAAGCAGAGGGGATTGTTCTCTCTCAAAGGAAGTATGCACTGGACCTTCTCACAGAAACTGGGATGTTGGGGTACAAACCTGCAGCGACACCAATAGATCAGAGGTTCAAGATTGATGCTGAGGCTGGAGAACCAGTTGATCGGGACAGATACCAGAGACTGGTTGGCAAGTTGATCTATTTGAGCCACACACGTCCTGATATCTGCTTTGCAGTTAGTGTGGTGAGCCCAGGGCCGGTCCTGAGCTCACAGGAGTCCGGGGCGAACTTTCAAAATGAGGTCCCATACATAATGTTAAAAAAATAAAATAAAAGTAAAATAAAAAATATGCCTCCACCAAGATTTGAACTAGGAACCTCTTGTATGCAGGTCTAATGTAATAACCACTACACAACAATTGTTTTGTGATAAGAATGGTCCATGGTAAATACTAGTTATATTTTCGGTACAAAATTATTTATATATTTAAAAAAAAAATTTGGGCCCTTCTGGCCTATGGGGCCCTGGGCGGTCGCCCTGTCCGCCCTGGGCCAGGGCCGGCCCTGGGTGAGCCGCTACATGCATGACCCACGGAAGGGTCATATGGATGCAGTGTACCAGATTCTGAGGTACTTGAAAGGTGCTCCCGGGAAGGGACTAATATTCAGGAAGAACAATCACGTGAGCATCGAGGGCTACTGTGATTCTGACTGGGCTAGTTGTGCTGATGAAAGGAGGTCTACCTCAGGATATTGCATATTTGTAGGAGGTAACTTGGTCTCCTGGAGGAGTAAGAAGCAGTCTGTGGTGGCCAGATCGACAGCTGAAGCAGAGTACAGAGCTATGGCCTTGGGAGTTGCAGAGCTGCTATGGTTGAAGAATATGCTGGTGGTGCTGAAGCTGGATCAAGGAGCCAAGATGAAGCTGTGGTGTGACAATCAGTCAGCTATTAGTATCGCCAACAATCCAGTACAGCATGACAGGACCAAACACATCGAGATTGATAGATTCTTCATCAAAGAGAAGTTGGATAGTGGATTACTGGAGCTTGGCCATGTTCCAACCAGGGATCAAGTAGCAGATGGACTAACCAAGGTACTCGCCTCAGTGAGCATGATTAGAGGATGTGACAAGATAGGCTTAGTGAATATCTTTCACCCATCTTGAGGGGGAGTGTTGATATGGTATGTTGGGTGTCATATTTAAGTATAGTATAAGCACATGGGAATATCCTGAGTACATATTTGGGATGCCAGAATATGTCACAGGATATTCCATTATGAGATTATTGTCATAATGATTGAGATCATTGTATTAATGACTGTAAGGCTATATAATGCCAATGAGACGATCAATAAAATCATCAACTAATTTCAACATATACATGCCTTCAAATATCTAACAAGACTATTCAGTACACACATGAAATATTACCACATAGATTACCCCCAATCAATATATGTACAATGAACACTAGCGCATAATTTCCTGAAGAACAGCTTTTGAACATGGAATTGTGGGACATCCATCTCGTCTCTGTTTCTCCAGATATAGGCAACAAAGGGCATGACCTGCAACTCTCCACGCAAAGCTATATCTACCAACCTTGACCTTATTGGCATGGTCATAGACGACGTGATATATAGCATGGGCGTCATCAAATATGTCTTGCCTTCTCCTTTCGGTCTGTTCAAACTCTTCAGCATCATATAGCAACTGAAAATGTTCAATTTAAATCAGAAATATAGAACATTGTAATCATTCTCAACACACACATTCGATGAAAACTAGTATGCTCACCCTCTTATATTTCTGGATAATTTCACCAGTCATGTCTTTGGTATTTCCATCCAGCGACAAGGCTTGTGCCATCTCTTGTCTGTACTTGCAAAAATGTTTTTCCCATACTTCTATACAAGATTGAGGCGGCATCTCACTGAAGTAAGGAAGCTTCTGTATTTCTGCACAGTTATCAATAGGATGACTGTAAACTAAAAGGATCAATAGAAAACGAAAGCAAGCATGGCTCTCTCTCTCTTTGTCTAAAACATCACACAGCTCTTGACGTTATCCACAATTATTCATCAAATAGCTGATTCGAGTCGATTATTACCGGAGTTCTTAAAGCAGAACAGGAAATAAATAATGGTTTATTGTCAACTGCCATCATGACCTATAGTAAACAATTTTCAAGATCACAAATTCAATAACCTTATAGTACATACAAGTAAATCATTTTTATAATATTATAAGAGTAGGGCAGCAAATGAACAAAGCAGTTCGTGAGCTCGACTCAGCTTGTCTTTTGTTAGCCAGTCAAGCTTGAAAATGAAAATGAGCTCGATTTCCTTAACCGAGCATGAACATAAGGAAGCTTGGCTCGAGAGATCGCGAATGAGCTTAACTTGCGAAGGTCAATGTACTAATTTTCGGAAATGGAAGATCATTTAGTATGCATAAGACGGGACATATGACTGGAGCAATTAAGGTTCCGGATGAAGCTAATGAGGAAGTATATGCAAAGTAGGGGGGTAAGATGGGTATGTCCTTACATATTTGCCGCTTTGTTGGTTTTGATACATGGTTTATTGATTTGGGTGCCTCAGATTATATGACATGAAAAATCTTATTTTACTGAATTGTCTCCTCCACCACTGTCTTGTGCTACTAAGGTCTATGGTGAAACTTTTTCTATATTAGGATCATGGTCTATTCGTATTATCCCTACCTTAGAACTTCATAACGTTTTATATGTTCATGACTTGTCTCATCATTTAATCTCTCTTCCACAGTCGAATATAGAATCTCAGTGCAGTGCTCCGTAACCTTTTATCCTATGTATGTGATTTTCCAAGATCTTCTAACCAGGGAGATAATTAGTTGGGGGATATCGGAGGTGCAGGTTCTCCATCTGGATTAGATGTATGCGTAGGACAAACCAAGAGCACAGTTCCGAGTCATTTTGACTTCGAGTTCTGCCAAGCAGAGTGAGACGATGTTGTGGAATCGCCTTTTCTGACATTCTAGTGTGATGGAAAAAAAATCACGCCTACTTTGTTTATCGGTGTGGATGAGTCTTAAATTGAGAGACTTGTTTTGGCAAAAAGTCATTGTGCTACTTATTCTCCAAGTACTTCCGGTAAGTGTTTCATTCCTTTTGAGTTAATTCATTCTTATGTTTGGGGACCTTCTAAATAGTCTACTATGTTAGGTATGAGATATTTTGTGTTGTTTATTGATGATTGTACAAGGTTGTCATGGATAGTCCTTATTAAAATCAAAGACAAAGTATTTCCAGCCTTTCAAGCATTTCGTACACTTATCCAAACACAATACAACCTCATTAAGTTTTTCGTTCCGATAAGGGGAGGGGGATATGTGAATCACCTTTTTAGAGAGTTTTTCGTTCCGATAAGGGGAGAGGGATATGTGAATCACCTTTTTAGAGAGTTTTTCCAAACTCATAGAATTGTCTATCAAACCACTTATCCACAAATACAAGAACAAAATGGGGTCTCATTGAAAAAACCCGCCATCTTCTGGATATAGCTTATATGCCTAATTATATCTTGGAGGGTATTGTACAAGCCTCCTTCCATGTTATCAATCATCTCCTATCTAGTGTTCTCCAGTGTAAAAATTTCTTTTGAGGTCCGTGTCTCATGTTTCCATACCATTATTCCATAATCTTTTTGTCCGTGTCTTTGGTTGTGTTGTTTTTGTCTATGTACCTAAGAACCAGAGGTCCAAGTTGGATGTCCGGGCGATTAAGTGTCTTTGTTGGCTATAGTGGCTATCAGAAAGGGTACAAATACTTCCATCCACCAAACCAGAAGTATTACGTCACAATGAATGTGACATTCTACAAAGACGTGAGCTATTTTCATCTACTGACACTACTCTTCAGAGGGAGAATTAATATTTTAAAGAGTTTGTATCATGGTAAAGAAGAATAAATGTAGGAAGGAGGAATGCAGGCATAAGGTATTTCAATGGAATGTATGGAAGTTCTCGACCCGTCGAACCGAGACACATAAGCTATAGACACGTCGCGGTCAGTTTTGACCATATATGATTATATTCGTGAATGTTAAAAGCAAGATGCGAAGCTTATTAGCTTTTATTTTGTTCCTACTGAAGAGTCTTATACAAAGTTCTTACAAGAAAACTTTTTATAACTCACTGGGCACGTTGAGCATGATCGATGTTTATGCTCTAACTTGATGGGGGATATTAGCCCAAGTAATGATAATATTTATATATGATAAGAATATATTGTGTTACCATATAAGAATACAATCATATATGGTAGTAGTAGTGTTGGATGTAATCTCTATATATAGCCTTCAATGTGAGTTGAATAAACATCAAAAACATTACTCTCAAATACATCTACAAGTTCTATATTTGAATTGGTATCAGAGCAAAGATCCTTAGAGGTCCGTCTCTTTCTTTCAATATAATCGTTTCTTAAATTAGTTTCTGGTTAAGAACTTCTTTCCTAGAACAGTACTGATTCGACTAGTTGAGTGTTTTCTACGACCCGTCAAAATATGTCGGTCTAGTAGATTCCGCTGTAATTTTTCAATAAGTGATGCAAAAGAAGACTCTTCTAAGATCGATGAAGTCCAAAAGGTCGAGGTCTCTGTCAACAACTCGGATTCATGTTATGGATCATTTGGAGGTACGAAGCTCAATGGTACTAATTTCCAGACATAGAAGAATATTATGTCTATCTATCTTCATGGTATGCTAAAGATGAGGCATATGACTGGAGCAATCAAGGCTCCGGATGAAGCTAATGAGGATGCACATGCAAAGTGGGAAGTTGAGATGGTATGACCTTACATATTTGTGGCTTTATTGATTTTGATACTTGGTTCATTGCCTCAGATCATATTACTTAGGATATAACTTATTTTTACTGAATTGTCTCCTCCACCAGTGTCTTGTGTTACTAATGTCAATGTCATATATTAGGAACATGGTCAATTTGTATTACCTCTTTCTTAGAACTCCATATTATTTTTTATGTCCATGACCTCTCACTATTTAATATCGCTTCCACAGTTGAATATTGAATCTCAATGCTCCGTAACCTTTACCCTATGTATGTGATTTTCCAAGATCTTCTAACTAAAGAGATAATCGGTCGGAGGTATCTGAGGGGCAGGTTGTTCCATCTAGATCAAATGCGTGGGAGAAACCAGGAGCACAGTCCCGAGCCGCTTTGACTTCGAATCATGACAAGCTGAGTGAGATTTGGTTGTGGCATTTCCATTTATGACATCCATCATTTAGTGTCATGAAACAAATCCATGCCTACTTTGTTTATCGGTATGGATGAGTCTCTCTTTCATTGTAAGCCTTGTTTTGGCAAAGTCATCGTGCTACTTATTCTCCAAGTACTTCCAATAATTGTTCCATTTCTTTTGAGTTAATTTATTCTAATGTTTGGGGACCATCTAAAGAGCCTATTGTGTTAGGTATGAGATGTTTTTGTGCTATTTATTGATGATTGTACAAGGTTGTCATGGATAGTCCTTGAAACCAAAGATAAATTATTTCAAGCCTTTTCGTACACTTAACCAAATACAATACGATAACACCATTAAAGTTTTTCATTCTGATCACTTAACACCATTAAAGTTCTTCGTTCCAACAAGGAAAGGGGATATGTGAATTACCTTTTCAGAGAGTTTTTTCCAAACACAGAGAATTGTCTACCAAACAACTTGTCCACAAACACCAGAACAAAATGGGGTGTCTCAAAGAAAAAATCGACATCTCTTAGATATGGCTCGTTCCATTCTTTTTAGTGCTCATATGTCTAAATATCTTTTGGGGGTATTCAAGCATCCTCCCATCTTATCAATCGTCTCACATCTAGTGTTCTCCAGGGTAAAATTTCTTTCAAGGTCCGTGTGTTATACCATTATTCCATAATCTTTCAGTCCATGTCTTTGGTTGTATTGTTTTGTCCATGTACATTAGAACCAAAGGTCTAAGTTGGATGTCCTGGCGATTAAGTGTGTCTTTGTTGGCTATAGTGACTATCAGAAAGGGTACAAATATTTTCATCCACCAAACCGAAAGTATTATGTTGAATGGATGTGACCTTCTACGAAGACATTAGCTGATGAATTTTTTTCCATCTACTAACACTACTCTTCCGGAGGAAATTCATATTTTGAAAAGTTGTATCATAGTAAAGAAGAAGTGCATGAAGGAGGGAACACATACAAAAGGTATTTCAACAGATCATATGAAAGTTCTCGACCCGTCAATGGGTCGTATGAACGTTCTCGATCCGTCGAATCGAGACACGAAAGCTACAGGAGCCCAACCGATAGTTTTGACCCGTTAAACCGAGTTTCGACCTGTCGAATATGGTGGTCGATCCTTCGAACTTGAGTCCAGAAGGTACAGAAGCAATATTAACTTTCTAGAAGAATTTCTTGACGAGTTGAAATGAAACCTTCAACCCGTCATATCCCTTTACAGTCGAGAACGAAGAAAATTCAATTGAGTTGAATGTCGCTGAAGATATTACTACCCCCTCATTTATCATTCCTACCCTTGATCCCCAGCTCTCTGGTATTGAAGACCGTCCCTCTGAGGTATGTACACACATTGATACTAATAATTACAAGTCTAGGAATAAAAAAAATGTGTCTACTTGTGGTCAGACAACCAAAAAAGTATGAACGCACTGTTAATGTAAAATCAAAATACCAAGTGGCCAACTATGTGTCTACCCAGGGATTGTCTAAATCATATTAATCATTTGGGAATCATATATATGTTGTATCAGTACCTAACAAAGTACATGATGCATTGGGAGATCCGAAATGGTCAAAAGTTATGGAGGAAGAGATGAATGCACTGCAGAAGATAATACTTGAGAATTTGTACCTCTTACACATGAAAAAAGAAGTTGGTTATCGTTGGGAAGTACAGTGAAGCATGATGCAGATAGATTGGTGAACAAGTATAAGATGCAGCTTGTTGCAAAGAAATTCACTCAAACGTATGACATAGATTATGATGAGACGTTTGCACCGCTTGCCAAGATGAACACTATCCGTGTCTTGCTATCGGTTGCTGCTAGATTGAATTGGTCACTCCGATGTGAAGAATTCCTTTCTCTATGGCGAGTTGAAAGAAGAGGTGTATATGAGTGTTCCACTTGGATATATAACTTCCTTCTTTAGTGACTTTGTGTGCAGACTGCACAAATCATTGTATGACCTTAAGCAGTCATCTCGTGCTTGCTTGATTTGGAAGGTTTTCACATTCCAAGCGTAGGTTCGGGTATAAACAAAGTAATTCAAATCATACTTTGTTTCTCAAGCATCAAGAAAATTTAATTATTTTGATTATCTATGTTGATGATATGAAAATTACTAGTAATGATACTGTTGAGATTGGCAAGCTACAATTACAGTTAGCTTTTGAGTTTGTGATGAAGGACTTGAGTGGCCTCATATACTTCTTAGGGATTAAGGTAGCTAGGGGGAGAGAAGGGAACTTCTTGCGTCAACAAAACTATAAACTTGATTTGCTAGCTGAGACGGGTATATCAGACTGTTAGCCTATTGATACTCGTATTGAGCAGAATCATCGCCTAACAAAGTACCCAGATCAGGTTCCTACTGATCGAGTTCCTTATCAAAGATTAGTTGGGTGTTTGATTTATTTAGTTTATACTAGACCAGATGTAAGTTACATATGCAGTGAGTGTTGTCAGTCAGTTTATGCACAATCCTACTAAGAGCCATATGGATGCTGCTTTAATTTTTTTGAGATTTTTGAAGCCAGCTCCAGAAAGAAGAGTGATGTTTTCTAAGCACAACAATGTTTTGGAAGTATATGGTTTTACATATACAGATCTCTATTTTTGCACTCTCTCCAAGCTGGGTTTCATTAACGTATACACTCCAGCTTGCGGGAGTCACAGGGTAGTTAGTGTGCTAGGCAATTATGCTCATATTTACTTTCACTTTAGTCTCACATTGGATAGGCACTTAAAAGGGACACTCATCTACTACTATAAATATGTACTTACAACCACCAACTAATCTTTATCCCATTGGATTGAACTCCTATTCTGAACATGTTTCAACAATAGTTCATGCTGTTTGCTAAAACAAAATGCTAACCAATGTGACTAGCGTTTAATGTTAGCAAACGAATGCAGGTTCTTTATAAAAAAATTATGTACCAAGAAACCATGAAAATGCTGGACTGTAACTCATAACATTAATTGGCCGTTAACAGGAGCATGCTTTAGGATTTACTTAAAGATGGCAGAACCAATTCTTGCATGAACATGCAACAATGTTTATGATAGGACGAGTAACTTACCGGTGAATGGAGGATCTTCTTGTTGCATTTCATTCACCTTATCATAAATCATTCCCAGTACGGATGTTGAATGATAGGAATTCTCTCTCTCCATAAAATGTGGATAAAATTCAGCCCTTAGCTGATTTGGAACATTGACCTAATTTTTAAAGATAAAAAATTACCACATCATGTAAAATTAGTAATGAAAATATGCATATGAAACAAAAGACCAAAGATCACATGGAGCAACTCAATAAGTTATGAAATAAGTTGCATAAAAGCTATAGCCATTCTTGATCAACTTTGCTCCAGTGAAACATCTAATGAGATGAAATAAGTTATGATTAAAATATAGAAAGTAAACCAAAATGAAACGCATAAAAGCTACTAGAAAAATGCAATGCCATACCTTATGACATTCTCTCTCTCTCTCTCTCTCTCTCTCTCTCTCTCTCTCTCTATATATATATATATATATATATATATATATATATATATATATATATATATTATCACATTTTAGGGCCGGCTCCTCCTCCCCTCAATTCCCTTCCCCGTTTTTTCTCCTCCGCCGGAGCGGCCTCGGCTGCTCCCCTTTCGCTTCGGCCTCTCCCTCCTCACCTCCTTTTAGGTCATGCTCCGCTTCTCCCTCTCCCCCACTCCCCCCTCGATGGTGGATCCCGCCCCCTCCCCTCCGCCTCCGGCTGAAAAGCTCTCTTTCGCTGCAGCAGTGTCCGGTAGAGGTGCGGCTAAGACTCCCGCCCCAGGCTTGGTGGTAGCTGGTCTGCCCCCAACCCCGTTCCCGCCGATACCGCTGCGACCCCCTTCCTCCTTTGAAGGAGAGCCGGCGGTATCGTTCTTGGTTGCTGACGTCGCCGTTCTTAGCTCCCCTTTCCGATTCACGCTTGTTGGGAAGTTTTTCTGCTCTCGTCCGTGGGTCGATGTGGTGAGGAAGGCTTTTGCCGGCCTTTCTTTCTTTGGACCCATCGCGGTCGGCTTTCTAGACACGAGGCACTTGCTGATTCGGCCCACTCTTGAAGCTGATTTCCTGCGGATCTGGGCAAAAGACCTGTGGTTCATCGCAAACGCCCCTATGCGGGTGTTTCGGTGGTCGCCATCTTTCTCCCCTCGCGTCGAATCCCCAATTGCCCCTGTGTTGCTGTCGCTTCCCAGTTTACCTTCGTTCCTCTTCGAGAAGTCGGCTATGTTCAACATCGTTCGCAGTATCGGCACTCCGCTCAAAATCGACATGGCAACTGAGATCATCTCCAGGCCCAGTTGTGCCCAGATTCAGGTTGAGATGGACATAAGCAAACCGATGCCTTCGAGGATTCACATCGATTTACCGGAAGAGTGCAGTTATTGACAACCTGTCGAGTATGAATCATACCCGGACTTCTGCACCCTCGGTTATCACCAGGGCAACTCGTCTATCTCGTGCAAGATGCACCAATTCTCCAGACACGCTCATGCTCCTAAGGAGGATTCATCTTCCGCATTCGTCGTGCAAGGAGCATATCAGGAACCGAGTACTCAGTTGAAGGGGAAAGTCGGTTTCTCCCATTTCCCACCCTAATGCTAGCTCTTTATCTCTATCAGGGGGATACTTTCCAGGCCACTCCCCCCTGAACGAGGTCCCTGTCCAGGCCTCCACCAAGTAGCCGAAAGCTCAGTTCCTAGAGCCCCGCAGATGAAAGACACCGTAGCTATGTTTTAAAAAGCGCGCTTAAGCGATTTTTGATACCTTGACGCCTCGCTTAGGAGAATCTCGCTCCAGAAAAGCGTTGGACGCTTAAGCGGCGCTTAATAGCACCTCGTCTTAGATGCCTCCCCTCACGGATTGAATATATATATATATATATATATATATATATATATATATATATATATATATACCGAACCGAAAGCTGAAGCTTATGTATAAATATCTATTTACATGTATATATATGTATCTATGTATAAATATCTATGTATCTATGTATAAACTGTTGATATGGTATGTTGGGTGTCATATTTAAGTATAGTATAAGCACATGGGAATATCCTGAGGACATATTTGGGATGCCAGAATATGTCACAGGATATTCCATTATGAGATTATTGTCATAATGATTGAGATCATTGTATTAATGACTGTAAGGCTATATAATGCCAATGAGACAATCAATAAAATCAACTAATTTCAACATGGTATCAGAGCCAAGTTTCCACAAACCCTAGCCGTCACCAAGCTTCCACAAACCCACAGGAGGATTTCCTAGATCTCCTCTACCGAACTCTTCCACGCCCCCTTCTTCCCTTCTCCGCCCTTCGCAGGCCGCCCTTCGCTGTTGCTATCCCGTCCGCTACTGCTGCGGCTACTACTGCTGCTGCGGCTACTACTGCTGCGACTGCTGCTGCTGTTGCGACGGTGGTTGTGACATGCATGCTGCCGCCTCCTCCGCACCAGCACGAGACAGCGCCTAATAGGGATGCCTAGATCTGAAAAAAGTGGGGACATGTTCGGATCTAGGAGAAGACGACGAGGACGAGCGTGAGTCGTGGAGCGGACGTGACGTGATTGGATAGACGACGCATCGATGGAGGAGATCATCAAGAAGCTAGATTCTGCAGAGGTGGCGACGTTGATGAAGTTGTTGACGATGTCGGCTGGTGAGAACACGACACGAACGTCACCGGAGTTGAAGCTTCCCTCCATCGATCTGAAATTAGATGGACCAGCCACCTATCTGAGTTGGTCACGACGGGTGAGAAGAACCCTCGCAGAAAAAAACGTGGAGGGGTTCCTGACGGGCGAGACGACAGAGCCGGACGAGGGCTCAACAGGACGCGATGAGTGGAAGTCCACTCATATGGTGATCTACATCTGGCTTCTGAACTCTTTAGTCCAGTCTATTGCCGCCACAGTAGACGGCATTGAGATGGTGAAAGATGTGTGGGAGAAGTTAAGAAGGACCTATGATGGTGTGGGGAACAACTTACGGGTCTTCCAGATAAAGGGGGAGATTGATGACACCGTACAGGGAGAGAAGACGGTGCAGGAGTATGCCACGGAGTTGGAGCGTCTGTGGTTGGATTATGATCACTCCTCAGATCGGACGAGCTGTGGGGACCCTAAGTGTAAGGAGAGACAGGTGTGTCTGCAGGAGAGGACGATGAAGTTCCTCAAAGGGCTGACTGCAGCTTTTGCACAGATGACGGCCCTACTTCTAGTCCAACCAAAGATCCCTAGCCTTGAGGAGGCTATCTCAGCCATGATCCAGGAGGAGACACGCATCAGGCTGCAAGCCGGGACAGGTGGTCCCCCCGAAGCAAAGTCAGCACTAGCGATCACCAGCTCAGGTAACACAGGATCTAAGGGAGAGCCCTGGCAGCATAACCGGCAGTGCTACAACTGTGGGGAGATTGGTCATCATCGGTATGCTTGTACCAAACCACCTAGGGAGGGAGATTCAGGTGGTAGATGAGGACCGTTCGGCGAATGAGGATATAATGGAGGACGTGGTCGTGGTCGAGGGGGTAGACGAGGCGGCCGAGGAGGTTATCGGGCGAACCTCCTGATATCAGAAGGGAACGGAGAAGCTGATGGCACCTTTACTGTGGAGGACCAGGCACTGGGAGACATGAGGAGTAGAACAGAGGAGGCGTCCACCTCATTCTTTGTTAGGGGCAACGCTGCCATGTATGCCCATCCATCAGAAGGTACTGACGAATCACTTGCCCTTGCGTCTATCTCTTCCCTTAAATCATCAGACTGGATTATCGACTCGGGAGCATCTCGGCATGTGACAGGGAATGCTAGTGAATTTTCTTCCTACACTCACCTAGCATCAGCAGACAGCATTCAGACAGCTGATGGCACTTTCCAGCCAGTGGTCGGTAAGGGTACTGTTAATTGTACAGGTTCAGTAAGATTATCCAATGTTTTACATGCTCCATCATTTCCAGTCAGTCTCTTGTCCATTAGTTCTATAATCCTCCAACTTAAATGCATTGTTTCTTTTGATATTCCTAAGGTGACCTTCCAGGAGAAAGGGACAGGACGAAGACTTGGGACTGGCACTTGGCATGATGGACTGTGGTACCTAGATCGAGAATGACTGGACTCAGCATTGGTATCTATGGCATAGAAGGCTGGCATGGAAGGACTGCAGTAGAGGACTGAGGATACCTTGATACTCCATCATCGGAGGATGGAACATTCTTCCTTTGATACTCTAAGTAAGTTGTATCCATAGATTTATGCAAAAACAAATAAAGAGAAATTAGTATGTGATGCGTGCGAGTTAGGAAAACTTACTAGGAGCTCATATGTTGGCACGGGTCATAGGAGCACTTTTGCTTTTGAGGTAGTACATTCTGATGTCTGGAGTCCATGTGCTACTAACACTATGAATGGTTATAAGTACTTTATTTCTTTCATTGAGTGTGCCTCTCGTGTTACCTGGTTATATTTGATGAAAAATAAGAATGATGTACCTGCTTGTTTTTGGGATTTCCATAAGCATGTCCAGACTCAGTACAAAGCAGTTATGAAGGTACTGAGGTCTGACAATGGAACGGAGTATACCAACATGACGCTTGCAGAATACCTGTTAGCACACGGAATACAGCATCAGACCACCTGTGCATACACACCAGCACAAAATGGAGTTGCAGAAAGGAAAAACAGACACCTTCTGGAGGTCGCAAGAAGTATGATGATCGATATGAATGTCCCACAGAGTCTGTGGGGACATGCAGTGTTGATAGCAGCTCAACTCATCAACAGGATGCCCTCGAAGGTCCTCGGATGGAAGTCCCCATGTGAGGTATTGCAAGGCAATAATAGTGGGATACTCCCACTGAAGGTGTTTGGGTGTGTGTTTTGTGAAGGACAACAGGCCATCAGTTGGAAAACTTGACCCTAGAGCGGTCAAATGCATCTTCGTAGGCTACTCGGCGACCCAGAAGGGGTATGTGTGCTGGAGTCCAGTAGAGAAGAAGAAGTTTGTCAGTATGGATGTCCACTTTCGGGAGCATAAGCCATACTACCACCAGGACGGAACTTCATACAACACGCCTAATATTGCCAGTATTAGGCGAGAGGGGGAGATGAAAAACTTGGTGGTAACCGATTTAGAAGTTTGGCATGGAGGCACGAAGAAGGGCAAGAAGGTGAAGGTGTTAGGCCTACGGCTCAGGGAGAGTTACTTACCTACAGCAGGAGAGAGAAGCAAACTACAGGACCAGTACCGACAGTGCCAGTGCCAAGTCCCTTGCCTGCGTTCGTCCCAACTCCTGAGGCACCGACACCAACCCCCCTTCAGGTGATACCCCCTCCTTCACAAGATATCATTCCTCCTGCTTCTACTCCTCCCACACCACTATATGTACGGAGTACCACTCGCAGCAATGCAGAAAATCCTCCAAACAGATATGGTTGGGATATTGTTCAGTTTGTTTCTTATGACCATATCCCTTCTTCTCATGGAGCATTTATAGCATCTTTGGATAGTATTACTGTACCTAACAATTGGCAGGTTGCCAAGAACGATCCAAAGTGGAAAGCGGCAATACACGAGGAGTTGGGAGCTCTGGAGAAGAACCACACTTAGGAGCTTGTGAGACTGCCAGAGGGGAAGAGAGCAGTTGGATGCAAGTGGGTCTTTACCGTGAAGCAGAACCCAGATAGACAGGTTGAACGCTACAAAGCTCGACTAGTAGCCAAAGGATACAGTCAGACGTACGGCATCGTCTATGACGAGACCTTTGCACTAGTTGCAAAGATGAGCACTGTCAGGACTCTGATTTCTCTGGCAGCGAATGGTGGATGGAAGCTACACCAACTGGATGTGAAGAATGCGTTTCTTCACGGAGATCTAGTGGAGGAGGTGTACATGGAGATACCACCAGGATTTGGCACCAATTAGACAGTAGGCAAGGTCTGCAGGTTGAAGAAGTCCCTCTATGGACTGAAGCAGTCTCCTCGAGCGTGGTTTGACAGACTCAGAAGGGCGATGATAGGGATGGGATATCAGTAGATCAATGCTGATCATACTGTGTTCTTCCGTCGGAGTAGAGACCACATCACCATGCTTGCGGCGTATGTGGACGATATGATTATCACAGGAGATGATGAGCAGGAGATCGCCCAACTCAAAGGAAAGCTTGGCAAAGAATTCGAGGTGAAGGATCTCGGCCTTCTTCGGTACTTCCTTGGGATTGAGATTGCTCGAGAAGCAGAGGGAATTGTTCTCTCTCAAAGGAAGTATGCACTGGACCTTCTCACAGAAACTGGGATGTTGGGGTGCAAACCTGCAGCGACACCAATAGATCAGAGGTTCAAGATTGATGCTGAGGCTGGAGAACCAGTTGATCGGGACAGATACCAGAGACTGGTTGGCAAGTTGATCTATTTGAGCCACACACGTCCTGATATCTGCTTTGCAGTAAGTGTGGTGAGCCGCTACATGCATGACCCACGGAAGGGTCATATGGATGCAGTGTACCAGATTCTGAGGTACTTGAAAGGTGCTCCCGGGAAGGGACTAATATTCAGGAAGAACAATCACGTGAGCATCGAGGGCTACTGTGATTCTGACTGGGCTAGTTGTGCTGATGACAGGAGGTCTACCTCGGGATATTGCATATTTGTAGGAGGTAACTTGGTCTCCTGGAGGAGTAAGAAGCAGTCTGTGGTGGCCAGATCGACAGCTGAAGCAGAGTACAGAGCTATGGCCTTGGGAGTTGATGAGCTGCTATGGTTGAAGAATATGCTGGTGGAGCTGAAGTTGGATCAAGGAGCCAAGATGAAGCTGTGGTGTGACAATCAGTCAGCTATTAGTATCGCCAACAATCCAGTACAGCATGACAGGACTAAACACATCGAGATTGATAGATTCTTCATCAAAGAGAAGTTGGATAATGGATTACTGGAGCTTGGCCATGTTCCAACCAGGGATCAAGTAGCAGATGGACTAACCAAGGGACTCGCCTCAGTGAGCATGATTAGAGGATGTGACAAGATGGACTTAGTGAATATCTTTCACCCATCTTGAGGGGGAGTGTTGATATGGTATGTTGGGTGTCATATTTAAGTATAGTATAAGCACATGGGAATATCCTGATAACATATTTGGGATGCCAGAATATGTCACAGGATATTCCATTATGAGATTATTGTCATAATGATTGAGATCATTGTATTAATGACTGTAAGGCTATATAATGCCAATGAGACGATCAATAAAATCATCAACTAATTTCAACATAAACCGAACCGAAAGTTTAAACTTATGTATAAATATCTATGTATAAATATCTAGACATATAAATATATCTATAAAGGTGTGTATATAAATATAAAGCTTATGTGTATATAAAGTATTTTACATGTAGGGAGAAAAAAAAATTCAAAAAAATAAAAAATAAAAAAAATTGAGGCACTAATTAAGCGCCACTTAAGCGCCATTAAGCGAGACGACGGCCTCGTCGCCTCGCCTCACGCTTAATACAACATAGCACCGTAGAGCACCTTGCTTTGGCTCCAACAGGGATACGAAGACAGCCGCTTCGCTCCGATGACCAGACAAGGGCAAATACAGTACCAGCAGAACGGAGAAAAAACATCATATCATCGGGCCCAGGCAGGAGAGGAGTCACATTTGTGAACCCTGTTACCATCCTCCTCAGACAACATCCAGTCGCTATCCCCAGAGAAACCCAAGCAGCTGAAGTGCCTCTCGGTCCCAGGAAGGACTCCACAGTTCAGGTCCTCTCACAAACCCAGGAGATAGGAGCACCAACGCTGGAGTTAGAAGGTGGAGAGCTCTTCATTTCTAATCGATGGGATACATTACAAAACCTTCAGGATCAGGATCCATACCTTCCCCCACCTCGGCTGTCCAAACCTCGGATTACAGCAAACCTGTTAAAAAAAGAAACAAACCAAAGAAATCGACTAACAACTACGCTATGTCCCTGCAATCCGCTGGGAAAAAATCTCAAACTTCCACCCCAAAATTTCAATGATCAGGATTATGATCTGGAACGCTAGGGTAATCGCCGGAAAACAAACAATCAACAGGTTAAAGTCTCTCAAAAAATTGCACAACATCTCTATTCTTGCTGTCATTAAAGAAAAAGTATCCCCCGGGAAAATTCACCAATACAAGCTCAAGCTGGGTTTTGACACGGCTATAGCATCCGACGACGACATCTGAATCTTCTTGAGCAAAGATTTCAACGCCACGGCTGTTGACTCTTTCGACCAAGCCGCTACCATTGTCATTGAACACCAGCAATTGGAGCATCCGACCCTCCTCACCAGTCCATGGAGAGTGCTCCACACGCATTTGCCGCAATCTATGGGAAAGGTTGGCTAACATCAAGGAGAGATTTTGTGACACCCCCTGGATTTCTGGGGGAGATTTCAACGCAATCGCAGCAATCGAGGAGAAGTCGGGCGGCCTACCACCGGAAGCGGGATCCATGTTAGAGTTCAACCAGTTCACATTTGAAGCTCACCTCTACCCTTTGGCTTACATAGGGAACGCAACCTTAGAGAAGGAAAACACAGACAGCTCTCCCGTATAGACCGCGTTCTAGTCAACCACTCGTGGTCCGACATGGTGTATAGTTCCTCTGTAATACATCTAAATAGATCCGAGTCCGACCAATGCCCTCTGTAATACATCTAAATAGAAAGAGCTTCAAGTTCAAGCACCAAAACTTCCAAGAGGTGGTCCGCAGCTCATGGGCCTCCGTTCATCACGACAACCTCATCACCAACGTCACGATAAAGATCAAGGCTACACGGCATGCATTAGCAGCCTGGAGCAGGAGGTGTTTTGGCGACATCTTCCAGGAGGCAAGGTCGGCGGAAGATTTGGTGGACAGGAAAGAGAAGGATTTCAAAGCAGCGGATACCACTCTGAACAGGTCGGAACTGAACGCAGCGAGACCCAATTTGAAGCTCAGGCTAGCCGCAGAAGAAGACTTTTAGAAGCAAAAAGCCAGAATCCATTGGGCGCTTGACATGGATCGGAACACCAAATACTTCCACGCCTGTGTTCGTAACAAACGAAGCCAACTATTCATTCATAAAATCTGTGACAGAGAAGGAAATTTGCTACATGCAAGAAGACATCCAAGCCGAAGCGGTAAATTACTATTCGAACCTTTTCCAAAAAGAGCCGGTGGTAGCTGATCTTGGGTTGTTAAACATCATCCCTCGCATTGTATCGGAAGAGGACAACGCCGACCTGTTACGGCCTGCTATGGAAGAGGAGGTTCACAGCGCCATGAAGGCTCTGAATAACGACAGTGCTCCAGGATCAGACGGCCTATCGGGAGATTTCTACAGATTATGTTGGGACACCATCAAGCTTGAGGTTGTCTACGCGGTGAACGCTTTCTTAGAAGGTCTTGAATACCCCAAGGCGATCTTGAGCACTCTGTTGGTGCTGATCCTGAAAGTATCAAACCCAGTATCTTTCACGGATATTTGCCCCATAAGCATGTGCAATTTTTCTAACAAGATTTTCTCCAAAATTATTGCAAACAGATTGGCGATCCTTCTTCCGAAGATTGTCTCTGAAGAGCAAAGTGGTTTCGTCCGTGGTAGATTGTGGACAACATCCTCCTTGCTCAGGAGCTCATAAGTGATATGGGAGAATACAATCGAGGTGGCAACATTGCGATAAAGGTGGACATGGAAAAGACATACGACAGGCTGGACTGGCAACTTTTGATTTGGGTTCTGCGTCGTTTCGGATTCTCCGAAGCTTTGATCGACATACTTTGGAGATAAGTGGGAAATACCTGGTTCTCGGAAATCATCAACGGAGCCACATCGGGATTCTTCAAATCCCACCGGAGTGTTCGCCCAGGGAGACCCGCTATCCCTAACACTATTCATCATCGCCACGGAGATCCTGAGCCGATATCTCAACGAAATGGGAAAACGGCCCAGCTTCATGAGATACCGCATCACCGGCAGCTGCCCATTGATTACTCATCTTTCATACGCGGATGATGTCATAATTTTCTCGGCAGGTGACAAGAGGGCTGTGAGGAATATAGCCAAGGCACTCCAACGATACGAGAAGAGCTCGGGCCAGAAAGTTAATAAGGACAAAAGTTGCATTTTGTGCATGAGTCTGCTTCCGAGGATCACAAAGGAGAGCATGCTTCTTCCACTGGTTTCATGGTAAAGGTTCCTCCTATACTTTACCTAGGATGCCCATTGGTATACGACAAAAGAAATACAGCTATGTTTGAGTTCTTGATGGACAAAATCAGGAAAAGGATTTCGGGTTGGCATAACAATTTACTTTCCTTGGGAGGGAGGCTCACCCTCATTCGTCATGTCCTCAGCTCGATGCCTATCTACATGTTGGCGGCCTGCCCCCTCGATACTTTTGGTTTTGTCCCTCTGGCCTTCTGCTTCCTGTTCGCGGAAGTTTTTGTAGGCGGTCTTTGGTTTCCGTGCAGATTGAATAATATTTCTTTTTTAGAATATAACATGATTTAATATACTAGATAAAAAAAATTATATATATATATATATATATATAGGGTAATGCTATAGAACCACCCGGATGGTTTCATATTATAGAACCATCCTATGTTACATGGGTTGAATTGTGATTAAGTGGTTAAGATTAAAAAGTGTGGACTCCACCACCTTTTAATCTCAACCGCCCAATCAAAATCCAATCCATGTAATATAGGGTGGTTTCATAATATGAAACCATCCGGGTGGTTTTAGATCATTTCTGTATATATATATATATATATATATATATATATATATATATATATATATATATATATATATATATACGTGCATTGCACGTATTTATTATTAGGAAAATTAAAAGACACTTATAGTCAAAATTTGTTCATTTGATTGAGTGGTTAAGATTAAAAAGTATGGACCCCACCACCTTTTAATCTCAACCACCCAATCAAACTCAATCAAAATCCAATCTATGTAACATAGGATGGTTTCATAATATAAAACTACCCGGGTAGTAGTTTTATATCATTATATATATATATATATATATATATATATATATATATATATATATATATATAATCATACACACTACTATATTTACAAACATGATTTAATATGCTAGCTAAAAAAATGCTATACATATATATTCTCTATTCTCTCTCTCTCTCTCTCTCTCTCTCTCTCTATATATATATATATATATATATATATATATATATACACTAGCATATATGTATGTGTATTGCACGTATTTATTATTAGAAAGATTAAAAGACACTTATAGTCAAAATTTGTTCATTTTTCAATGAATGAATGATGCTAAACAAAGTTTATTTTTCATTGCCTCCTTTTAAAATACTAATGCATTTAAGAGTTGTTGTAATTAGCAATACCAAAGGACAACCCTTATATTGACCTAGATACCCCTATTAAGCGGATGAAACATGAGATTTTCTACGGATACACCAGCTGTTCGGGAGAGACGCTGAGGCCGCGGTCAAAGAGGGCGGTAGCTCCATTTCAAACGAAGGCTTCTCCTCCCTCCCCTTTCAATCCCGAACAACTGATTCGAGAAGTTCAGAAGCAGCTTACGCAGGTTTTGGGGCCTAGCTCCTCGGCTAGGGATTATCTTGCTTGTTCGGCTCGTCTCCTTCTTGGTTGCAGCAGTGTAGTCTGGTCGCTTTTTTTTTTTGGTTGGGCTATTTTGGGTGTACAGAGGGGGCTTCTTTTGGGTTGTCTCCTGGGATTTTGGGTTTTGGCTTCTTTTAGTGCCTTGCCCTCTCGATACTTTTGATTTTGTCCCTCTGGCCTTCTGCTTCGTGTTCGCATAAGTTTTTAGGCTGTCTTTGGTTTCCGTGCATATTGAATAATATTTCTTTTTCAGAATATATATATATATATATATATATATATATATATATATATAAAATCATACAAAACTATATTTACAAACATGATTTAATATGCTAGCTAAAAAAATGCTATATATATATATATATATATATATATATATATATATAAAATCATACACACAACTATATTTACAAACATGATTTAATATGCTAGCTAAAAAAATGCTATATATATATATATATATATATATATATATATATATAAAATCATACACACAACTATATTTACAAACATGATTTAATATATATATATATATATATATATTAAATCATGTTTGTAAATATAGTTGTGTGTATGATTTTATATATATATATATATATATATACTCTCTCTCTCTCTCTCTCTCTCTCTCTATATATATATATATATATACTCTCTCTCTCTCTCTCTCTCTCTCTATATATATATATATATATATATATATATATACTAGTATATACGCACGTGCGTTGCACGTATTTCATATTACTTGAAAAAAAATAATAGTTTATTAAAAGAGCAACCGACAATTTCTTAATTTTATTATAGGTGGAAATATAATAGACAGAAGCATAAAAGTTGGGAGAAATTAAATGACGAAAATATGAAAGATTTCTCTTATCTCTTGGGTTCATGTGCCTACTTTGCATACATGCTTTATTAAGTTTTTTTTATTCTTCAAACTACCTACTTTACATGCATGCATATCTTTGTTTTATTAACTATCATTTCCCAAGTTGCCTCATGCATGCATACATACATTTAATACGTATTTAATTACTGTTTTTAATTACTTAGATATCCTTATCAAGGTTAATACATATTGAAATGTAATTAAGGGTATTTTTGGAACACAAAACTTTCACGGTGAAGCTTAGTTTTGGCATTATATAGTAGAATATATATATATATATATATATATATATATATATATATATTAAATCATGTTTGTATATATAGTTGTATATATATATATATATATATATATATATATATATATATATATATATTAAATCATGTTTGTATATATAGTTGTATATATATATATATATATATATATATATATATATACTAGCATATATGTACGTGCATTGCACATATTTATTATTAGGAAGATTAAAAGACACTTGTAGTCAAAATTTGTTCATTTTTCAATGAATGAATGATGATAAACAAATTTTATTTTTCATTGCCTCCTTTTAAAATACTAATGCATTTAAGAGTTGTTGTAATTAGGAATACCAAAGGACAGCTCTTATATTGACCTAGATGCCCCTATTAATTTAAATTAATCTTTTTAATTAGTAAATATAATAAAGGGTATTTTTGGAAAGAAAACTTCCACGGTGAAGCCTACTTTTGGTATTATATATACTAGTATATATGCACGTGCTTTGCACGTATATTGGAGTGAATGATGTTGATAGTTAGTTTATTTCTACTGCTTTTAATTATATAGGTTAATGGTTCAACCCTTCGAATTCTTTGGTAACAATTTAAAAGACTTAGCAAAGCATGAACCCTTTGATTTCCGTAAATGATTGTCATTATTGCATCTCTTAAATGGTTGTCAGTGGAATTTATTGTAGGTATTCTTTTTAATTACTAAATATGTTGAAGGGTATTTTTGGAACGAAAATTTTTCACGGTGAAGCCTAGTTTTGGCATTATATATATATATATATATATATATATATATATATATACATATATATAGAGAGAGAGAGAGAGAGAGAGAGAGAGAGAGAGTGTACAAGAAAATATCTCCATGATAAAAAGATACCAACTATTAGTATGACCAAAAAGAATTTTCCAGGAGAGAATTCATTGGAATTGTAGAGGCTCTGTTGCCCAAAACAAAAACTGGATTAAGTTAAAAGAACAAACCTTTGTCCCACTTTTGCTAGCGTCCAAGGCATCATAGTAAATATTTACTAATTGGAGCAATTTCCCAGTTAACCGTTTCTTTTCCTCGGCACAAATGTTTGGTGTCAATAGCCGATCCATGAAGACAAGCCAGGAATCCGATGCTGAACTCATGGCAGTACTGGTATAGAAAGAACAAACATTAAATGCAAAAATGTTGAATCGTACTTCGAGTGTGAAGGAAGAAGTGGAAAAAATCTTTACTGTGAGCTATGAGATATTAAGCCCACATCATGTCCGATTGTAGACAAACTACAAATGAAAATAGGTTCAAACTGAGTATAAGCTGAATTTAAATTAGCATTTACTGAATCAGAATAATCTAGAAAAAAAAAAAATTTCAAGAGCAATTCAACAATGATTGTCCTCGGGTTCCCCTGTAAAGCCACAACTAAAGTAGCAAACTGATCTTGAATACTATTTGTAACCAAAGTAGCAAAAAGAGGATATGCGATATATTCTGGTGGGCATCCTAAACTACATTCCGACCAATCCAGTTCATACCACTCCTAAACCTATGTAAAGAAGAAAAATTAGAAGGAACTATGGAAAATTGAAATCAAGCTATATATGGAGGTGTATGGAGGCCTCCAACAAATTTTTGGACAAAGTATATTGCATGTGCATATGAAAAGAGCCAAAATCGATCCAAATGAGATAATATAGATTTGATCTGATATAAGTGGTTTCCTAAATAGTCTATTTTATTTGGACCAGTCGTAAATCATGTTACCTCAAATTCAGTAAATCGTTAAGGAAATGTAAACAAGTAAATACTTTGGCCAATAATAGGTGGTTGTATTACTATACAATTTTAAATAGAGCAACCCGGAAATGGAAGTGGATTCACATATCCTTCTCAGTATTCTCCTTCCATTGCTATCAGTATCCAATTCACTATCCAATAATCATCTATGCCTCGATTACTTAATTTTGCATTCAAAGTGACTTCACCTAAAAACATTATAGACCATTGGAATGTGCTTGGTAAATAATTAAAGCTCACGGGGATCCGTTGTACGAAGGAACCCCATGAAGCAGGCCGACTCTTTTTCTCTTAAATTCTAAGTTCTTAAACCCCATGAAACAACGACATAAAACTATTCAAGCAACTATTTGAACATGTGAAACATACACTAATAAAGATAAGACATTGTGCACATCATAACGTTGCACAGTGTTATAACTAGAAATTGACAGAAATCTCCAGCTACAATAGTATAAAGAATACCAAATCATAAACACACCAAGGAACAAATCTGATTTCATGGCCATGTGATGGAGGGCCATACCAGACATGGTTCCAGTTAGATTTGGGTATATTTGGTTAGAGAGTGAACTGGTTTATCTTGTTTGTTTGATTACTTTGGTAGCTTCTGATAAGCCGCAACATCATCAACGGTGCCCGAACTGTTAAGGAGGACGATTCATCAACGACAAGGGGACACGGGCATGGAGGTGGAAATTCAAGGTGAGAGCGCAAACAAGATAGCTGGAACCCCTCATGATTCGCGCGTTCGTTGTTCGTGGTCGTTCGTAGTTCTTTTATGAGATCTAGGGTTTCTACAGATCTTCGTGGGTTATTCGTCGTCGGTTGTGCTTCGTTGTGAGATCTAAGATTTCAAAGATCTCGTCTTTTTGTTGCATCTGGAAGTATGGCGGGGACCGAATCTTCTGGCGATGTTAATAGTGGTGGCGGTAGCGGAGGTGGTTTTCTTTTTACTCTCTTTTTACTGTTATTCATAATGATGAATTGAAAAAATCAATTACAGCGGTGAAACTCAATGGTGCGAACTACCTTGCCTGGTCCAAGTCTATCAAAGTAGTATTGAGGGCGAAGAAAAAGTTGAAGTTTTTGACGGAAGAACCCCCGTCTGAAACGTCCGCTGAGAATGAAAATTGGATGAGTGCAGATGCATACGTTATGTCGTGGTTGTGGCATAGTATGGAGCCGCACATCGCTGCTAATGTTCAGTGGTGCGAATCCACCAAACAAATTTGGGAATCTCTGGAAGAATCATATTCGCAGAAGCGGAACGTTACACGTATCTTTGAGTTGTACGAGTTATTGTTTAATACAAAGCAAAATGGAAGGCATGTGAATGGATATCTGGCTTCAAAGAAGGCTTTGTGGGAGGAACTGCTATAATATTATCCTGTTAATACTGATTTGAAGGAAGCTCAGCGACAGAAGGAAGAGTTTCATGTTTCACTTATCCTAGCCGGCTTGAATCCTGCGCTCGAACCTTATAAAGCTCAGATCCTTACTGGAGAGCAGTTACCTACGGTGGCAGATACTTTCTCCCGTCTTAATCGTTCCTTTCTAGAACAGAGTTTTGTAGTGCCGAGTACTGACTCTTCTGCCCTAGTTTCTAGTGTTGTTAGTCGTGGTGGTGGACGTGGCGGTAGAGATGGTGGTCGTAGTTTTGGTCGAGGAGGAGGCCGTGATGGTAGAGACAATAGTCGTCGTGGTGGCCGTGGTCAACCACGGAAGTATAACTATTGTGGAATGCTCAGTCATATCGAATACTATTGTTGGGACAAGTGGGGCAAACCAGAATATGCATATCAAGTGCATGATAAAAATATGCAGTCTCAGGTCACCACTTCTGCACCCAGAGATGATACTTCTTGTTTCAGTCAAACTTCAACGTACGATACCTCATCTCCATTTGAATAGATCCTCCCGAAGTTGAACGCGCTTGCAAGTACTACATTCCTACCTACTGCAATCATGGCACATATAGGTAATCCTGCTTTTGTGGCAACCCTCCGCCTCTTGGGTCATCGAACTATGAGCAAGTTCTCACGTCTTGTATAACCTCTCTTTTATAATCGTAGTCCCATGAAACATATTATTATCTTGACTGATGGGTCTACTTCCTTTGCTTGGAAAATATGGTATCACCCTACTTAATTTCTGTCATTATTTGATTCATTATATGTGCCTAATTTTCTATTTAATTTGTTATCTGAGTCAGTTAACCAAATCTCTTCAATATTCTGTGATATTTTCTACCAATTCGTGTATTTTTAAGGACCTCAGGACGAAGAAGATTGGTTCGGGACATGAAAAAGATGAACTGTATTACTTGGATCTACCTAAAAGGCTTTCATTTCTTTTTCTACTTCTCTGTTGCAGCGATATTATCGTTTGGGACATCCGTCTTTGGCTAAGTTGTGTCAAGTTGTTCCTAGTTTGAGTCATGTTTCTAGTCTTGAATGTGAGGCTTGTCAGTTAGGCAAGCATCACCGTAGTTCCTTTCCTCGTCGTAGTGAGTCGTCAGTTAGAGTCTTTTGATCTTGTTCATTCTAATATGGGTCCGTCTAGAGTCAAAAGTCCGAAATAATTTCAGTATTTTTTATTTTTATTGATGATTATTCCAGAATGACTTGGTGCTATTTAATGAAAGAAAGATCTAAGTTTCCAAATGTGTTATCTACCTTTTATAATGAAGTCTATGTTCAGTTTGATAAACGCATCAAAATTCAGCGTTCTGATAATGCTTTGGAGTATACCCAATCTTCTGTGAATAGTTATATGTTGATCGTGGTATAATTCATCAAACCAGTTGTGTCCACACCTCTCAACAAAATGCTATAGTCGAAAACAAACATCGACTCATTTTAGATGTGACTCGAACTCTCATGTTCAATATGCATGTCTCTAAACAATATTGGACAAATGCCATTCTTACTGCATGTTATCTAATTTATCGCATGCCATCATTTGTATTAAATAATAAAGTTCCATTTTTTATGTTACATACATATGTCGCTCCTTTTTCCTTACCTCCTTGAGTGTTTGGGTGTCTCTCTTTTGTTCATGACCTGGAACCTAATCGTGATAAGTTGGCTCATAGATCTATGAAGTATGTCTTTCTTGGTTATCCTTGTACTCAAAAAGGTTATCGTTGTTACAGTCCACAGTAACGCAAGTATTATGTCAATGCAGATGTTACATTCTTTGAGTCTAGCATTTTCTTTCGTTCAGGAGATCGTTGTATTAATTTTACATCAGATTTGATATCTTCCATACCACTTTCGGTCATTCATGAATCAGTTTCTGTCTTCATTCCCCCTTTACAGGTTTATTAGAGATCCAAGGACAGGCCAGTGGTTCTACAGAATTCAGTACTCAACCAATCAACTTCCGTGCCTGAGGTTTCTGCTCTCATCACCACAGATCAAGATGATATTCCCATTGCTCTCAGAAAAAGAAAACGCCTTTGTACCACAAAGAATAAGCATCACATTTCTAATTATATTTTATTACACCGTGCTTCATCATCTTTTCATGCATTTGTTGTTTCATTGTCTTCTATTTCTATTCCCAAAACTTACAAGCAGACTATGTCATCTTCTGGTTGAAAAAGTACAATGGATGAGGAAATGCATGCTTTACATCAAAATCAAACTTGGGAGCTCACATCAGTTCATGTTGGGAAGCAGATAGTAGATTGTAGATGGGTGTACACTGTTAAGTATAATCCCGATGATTCAGTTGAGCACCTCAAGGCGCGGTTGGTTGCCAAAGGGTAAACTTAGACATATGGTGTGGATTATATAGAGACTTTCTCTCAAGTGGCTCGGCTGATTTCAATTCCGATTCTTATTTCTGTGACGGTTAATCGTCAATGGCCTATATATCAGCTGGACATAAAAATGCTTTCTTGCATGATGACTTACAGGAGGTTTATATGGATCAACTACCAGGATATATTATAGCAGAAAATGAAAAACTCGTATGCCGATTGAAGAAAGCATTTTATGGACTGAAACAATCATCTCGTGCTTGGTATGACAAGTTCAGTTCTCATTCAGTATGGCTTTTTTGGCGCACCACATCAGATCATTCAGTATTTTGCCATTCTTTCTCAGCATGTATTATCGTGTTGATTGTTTATGTTGATGATATCATTATATATGGGAATGATCATGTTGGAATTTTGGACTTGAAGGCCTACCTTAGTCGTCAGTTTCATATTAAGGATTTGGGTCTTCTTCGATATTTTCTTGGAATCAAGGTTGCTCGATCTAAGAATGGTGTGTATCTGTCACAACGCAAGTATGTTCTAGACTTTGCTCTCCGAGACTGGGATGTTGGAGTGTCGGCCAGTTGAGACTCCTATGGATTATCATGACAAGCTTGCTGCTGACAAGGGAGTTATTTGAGGATGTTGGATATTATAGACGTGTGGTTGGCAAACTTATATCTTACTGTTACACGACCAGACATCACATATGCAGTTGGAGTAGTTAGTCAATTTATGCATGCCTCTCGGCAACCACATTGGGAGGCTATCTCTCGCATTCTTCGATACTTAAGGGTGCACCTGGAAATGATTTGTTGTACAAACCTTTCCAGTTACTTACGGTGACGGAGTTTAGTGATGCTGATTGGCAGACGACAGTCGCAGTGATATGAGGTCTACTTCTGGCTATTGTTCTTTTATGAGTGGCAATCTTGTCACATGGTGTAGTAAGAAGGAGAATATTGTGGCTCGTTCTATCTCAAAGGAAGAGTATCGTGCGATGGCTCATACAACTTCTGAGATTATGTGGGTACAATCTCTTCTTCATGAAATGAGAATTATGATTTCTATTCCGATGGAGATGTATTGTGATAATCAGTCGGGAATGTTTATCGCAAGTAATCCGGTGTTTTATGAGCGCACGAAGCATATCGAGGTGGATTGTCATTTTGTTCATGATTTGTTGCTGAAGAAACAGATTGTCACTCCTTATGTTCGGTCAGAGGATCAATTAGGTGATATCCTCACCAAACTACTTGCTCGTGGTCCATTTTCTGATTTATGTAGCAAGCTGGGCATATATGCTCTGGCTTGAGGGAGGGTGTTAGAGTTATTTTATTTTGATATTTATCTTGTGAGGGTATAATAGTAATTGTGAGTGTATTACATATCAATATAAATAGACATTGAGATACAACCTAGGATTTTATGCCCTTGCAATCTCCTTTCTCATATTCTCTCTTCTTCTACTTTTCTCCTTCTCTCCATCTCCAAACTTTACTTTTATAATATGGAATTTAATACAAGTCCAATAACTTAAAGCTATGGATATTAATAAACATTTTAAAATATACTACAAAAGAGGTGGTACAATAGTTTTTTCATTTATCCTCTTTATTCTCTTCCTTTTGTGTCTTCCCTAACACATAAAATCCTATACCTATCTCTAAAAGTAATGTCTGTTGGTATATTAGAATATTCTTGATATATTTATTGGTATATTAAAATATTCTTGGTATATTTGTTGGGATATTAGAATATTCTACAGGGGTTTTAATGAGATATTAATGTAAGATGAAAGATTATAAGGCTATAAATAGCCAAGAGATTATCAATAAAAAATATAATTACTTCAAAATATTCTACATAGTATCAGAGTCCAAATCCTAGCCACCACCTCCAAAACCCTAGCCGCACTGCTCGCCCTAGCCGCCACCACCGCCACCGCTGCCACACCGCCCGCCACCACCGATGCCGCACTGCTCGCCTGCCACCACCAACGCGAAGCCGTGACTTCCGTGGAGCCTTCTACCGCGGTTCCTGGCGTCTCTCGCGGGTCGTTCCAGACGTTGACATCGAAGGCCTAAATCTGATAGGGGAGAGACATGATCGGGTCTAGGAGAGGACGAAGAGGGTGAACGTGAATCGTGGGACGGGTGTGACATGATCGGAGAAGAGGAGGATCGATGGAGGAGATCATCAAGAAGTTAAACTCTGCGGAGGTCGCAACGTTGATGAAGCTGATGAAACTGTCGGCTGGTGAGAGCGCGATACGAACATTGGCGAAGTTGGAACTTCCATCCATCGATCTGAAGCTTGATGGACCGGCCACCTACCTAAGTTGGTCACGGCGGGTGAGGAGAACCCTCGCAGGAAAGAACTTGGAGGGTTTCTTATCGGGAGAGAAGACAGAGCCGGATGAGGGCTCGGTAGGATGCGACGAATGAAAGTCCACTCATATGGTGGTATACATTTGGCTCCTCAATTCTTTAGTCCAGTCGATCGTCGCTACAGTGGATAGCCTTGAGATGGTGAAAGACGTATGGGATAAGTTGAGGAGAACCTACGATGGTATGGGGAATAACTTGAGAGTTTTCCAGATCAAGGGGGAGATCGACGACACCGTACAGGGAGAGAAGACGGTATAGGAGTATGCCACGAAGTTGGAGCGTCTCTTGTTGGATTATGATCACTTCTCAGATCGGGAGAGCTGCGATGACCCGAAGTGTAAGGAGAGACATGTATGTCTGCAGGAGAGGACGATAAAGTTTCTTAAGGGGCTGGCCATAGTGTTTGCTCAGAGGACATTACTACTTCTAGCCCAACCGAAGATTCCTATACTTGAGGAGGCTATCTCAGCCATGATCCATGAGGAAACTCGTATCAAGTTACATGCAGGGACATGTGATCCTCCTGAAGTGAAGACAGCACTGGCGGTTGCCAATTCAGGTGGCACAGGACCTAATGGAGACCTTCGACAGTGTTACAACTGCGGGGAGGTAGGCCATTGGAGGTATGCTTGCACCAAACCACCCAAGGAGTGAGATTCAGGTAGCAGACGTGGACAGTTTGGAGGACGTGACCGTAGTCGTAGGGTTCGACGGGGTGGTCGAGGAGGTTATCGGGAGAACCTTCTCATAGCAGAAGGCGAGGAGGGAGCTAATGGTGCCTATATTAAGGAGGATCAGGCGCTACTGGGCATGCTGGAAGTACTCAAAAGAAAGCAGAAAGCGTCAAGCGATGGAAACAGAAGGAGTGGGACTGAGGAGACGTCCACCTCAGCCTTCGCCAGAGGCAACGCTGACATGTATGCCCATCCATCGGAAGGTACTGATGACTCACTCGCCCTTGCGTCTATGTCTTCCCATCGATCGTCGGACTGGATTGTCGATTCGGGTGCGTCTCGACACGTGACGGAGAATGCTAGTGAGTTCTCTTCCTACACTCACCTAGCATCTTCAGACAACATTCAAACAGCCGATGGTACTTTCCAGCTAGTGGTCGGTAAGGGTACTGTCGATTGTACAGATTCAGTAAGATTATCCAATGTTTTACATGCTCCTTTTTCAATCAGTATTTTGTCCATTAGTTCTATAATCCTCCAACTAAAATGCATTCTCTTTTGATATTCCTAAGGTGATCTTCCAGGAGAAGGAGATGGGACGAAGACTTGGGACTGGCACTTGGCATGATAGACTGTGGTACCTGGATCGGGAAGGACTAGATTCGGCATTGGTGTCTGTGGCAGAAAGGGCAAGAATGAGAGGACCAAAGATGAGTGCCGAGGATACACTGATACTCCATCACAGGCGGTTGGGACACTCCTCTTTTGGTATTTTGAGTAGGTTGTATCCATCTATTTATAAGAAGGCAAATAAGAAGAAACTAGTATGTGATGCATGTGATTTAGATTAAACTTACTAGGAGCTCATATGTTGGTGTGGGCCGTAGGAGCTCTTCTGTTTTTGATATTATACATTCTGATGTCTGGGGGCCGTGCGCCACAACTACTATGAATGGTTACAAGTATTTTATCTCTTATTGATTGTTCCTCTCGCGTCACATGGCTGTATTTGATGAAGAATAAGAGAGATCTTTGCCTGTTTCCGGGACTTTCATAAACATATCCAGACTCAGTACAGAACAGTGGTGAAGGTACTAAGGTCTGACAATGGAACAGAGTATACCAACAAAGCACTTGAGTAATACCTGGCAGCCCAAGGGATACAGCATCAGACCACCTGTGCATACACACCAACACATAATGAAATAGCAGAAAGGAAGAACAGACACCTTCTGGAGGTGGCAAGAAGCATAATGATCGCCATGAATGTCCCACAGAGTCTGTGGGGGCATGCAGTGTTGACAGCAGCTCGATTGATCAACATGATGCCCTCGAAGTTACTGGGATGGAAGTCTCCATGTGAGATATTGCAAGAAAATAATAGTGGGATACTCCCACTAAAGGTGTTTGGCTGCGTATGTTTTGTGAAGGACAACAGACTGTCTGTTGGAAAACTTGACCCCAGAGCAGTCAAGTGTGTATTCGTGGGCTATTCGGCGACTCAGAAGGGGTACGTGTGCTGGAGCCCGGTAGAGAAGAAGAAGTTTGTGAGCATGGATGTTCACTTCATGAAGTTTGAGCCATACTACCGTCAGGAGGGAACCTAATCCATGAGCAACTCACCTGATACTGAGAGTATGAGGCAAAAGAGGGAGATTGGTAAGAGTGGGGTGACCGATTTAGGAGTATGGCATGGAGGAACATTTGAGGAGGAGCAGGAGAGTAAAGAGGAGCAGGGGAAGGCGATGAGAGGTGTTAGGCCCACGGCTCGGGGGGGTTACTTACAGCAGGAAAGGGAAGCAAACTGCAGGACCTTTGCACCAAGTGGCGAAGATGAGCACCGTCAGGACCCTGATTTCTTTGGCAGCGAATGGTGGATGGAAGCTACACCAACTGAATGTGAAGAATGCGTTTCTTCATGGGAATCTAGTAGAGGAAGTGTACATGGAGATACCACCAGGATTCTGCACCGATAAGACAATGGACAAGGTCTGCAAGTTGAAGAAGTCCCTCTATGGACTGAAGCAGTCTACTCGGGAGTGGTTTGACAGATTCAGGAGGACGATGATAGGGATGAGATATCAGCAGATCAATGTTGATCATACTGTGTTCTTCCGTCGGAGTGGAGGCCACATCACCATGCTTGCGATGTATGTGGACGATATGATTATCACAAGAGATGATGAGCAGGAGATTGCCCGACTCAACGGGAAGCTTGGCAAGGAGTTCGAGGTCTTCGGTACTTCCTTGGGATTGAGATTGCTCAAGAAGCGAAGGGGATTGTTATTTCTCAGAGAAAGTGCGCTGGACCTTCTCACAGAGACAGGGATGTTGGGATGCAGACCTGCAGCGACGCCGATCAACCAAGGGTTCGAGCTGTGTGCTGAGGCTGGAGAACCAGTTGACCGAGACAGACACCAGAGACTGGTGGGCAAGTTGATCTATTTAAGCCACACACGTCCTGATATCTGCTTTGCAGTGAGTGTGGTGAGCCGCTACATGCATGACCCAGGAAGGGTCATATGGACACAGTGTACTAGATTCTGAGATACTTGAAGGGTGCCCCCGGAAAGGGGTTGATATTCAGGAAGAATGATCACTTGAGCATCGAGGGCTACTATGACTCTGACTGGACTAGTTGTACTGATGACAGGATTCTACCTTAGGCTATTGTATATTTGTAGGAGGCAACTTGGTCTCTTGGAGGAGTAATAAGCAGTCGGTGGTGGCCAGATCGACAGCTGAAGCGGAGTACAGAGCTATGGCCTTGGGAGTTGCAGAGCTGCTATGGCTGAAGAGTATGCTGGTGAAGCTGAAGCTGGATCAAGGAGTCAAGATAAAGTTGTGGTGTGACAACCAATCAGCCATCAGTATCGCCAACAATCCAGTACAGCATGACAGGACCAAACACATCAAGATCGATAGGTTCTTCATCAAGGAGAAGTTGGACCGTGGATTACTGGAGCTAGGTCATGTTCCAACCAAGGAGCAGGTAGCAGACAGTATGACCAAGGGACTTAGCTCTGCAGATATGATTAGAGGATGTGACAAGATGGACTTAGTGAATATCTTTCGCCCATCTTGAGGAGGAGTGTTGGTATATTATAATATCCTTGGTATATTTGTTGGTATATTAGAATATTCTTGGTATATTTGTTGAGATATTAGAATATTCTACAGGGGATTTTAATGAGGTATTAATGTAAGATGAAGGATTGTAAGGCTATAAATAGCCAAGAAATTATCAATAAAAAATATAACAATTACTCCAAAATATTCTACAGTCATGTAAGACCATCTCTCGTTCTCCCTCTCTTTATATCTCACTCACTCTTATTGTTTTTATCCTCTATCTATTTGAAGTTAGTGATACACTTAGTGTTTGTTTCTTGATTGAAAACTTCATGCAGTTGATGTCGAAGTCTTACATCGCCTTAACAAACTTGAGTTGTCCTAATTGAAACTCACTTTTTTTTCTCCTTACTAATATAGAGTGAGATGCTAATGACTTGGGAGTATCGAAATTTAGTAACTAGATGTTTGTATTAACCTAGTCTTGAGTCCCCTGCATTAAATTTGCTCCCCCAAAGCCTCACACCGCCTTAAAAAGCATGGCTAATATTAAGTGACGAGATCCAAGACCATCTTGGCACGAGAGACAACCTGAAGCTACCTCTAACGCCTAGACTAAAATGTAAGTTCTCCATTGTATATGCCATAGATCAAAACAAAATAAAAATCAACTAGAAGTGGATGGGGGATAGGTAGTAGCTAGTTGAAACATGGCTGGGCTAATAAACTGATTGTAAAGGGAATTGGCTCAAGTTCAGCAGATTTTAATTTATAGGCTCGGGATGTTGCTGAGGCCTGAGAGTTGGGGACTACGGTTGAGACCAAGATGAGGGCAGGCTCGATACCATATGGGGAAGATATCGAGAAAAACTCGTCGGAACTTAGAGGGAGGGAATGATTCCTCATAGCTTATTTTGGCGACTGAGTGGTTGGGGTAGGGTCTTCAGTGTGTGTGCATGTCGTGATGGTCGATGCTTGGACAGGTTGACGACCAAAGGAGGTTAGGTTTCGATTGGTGGTAGCAAGGGTGGTAGAGGCGGCTGTTTAGGATCTTGGATAAGTTCGGATTAGGGGTAGATGTGGGTTAGACCAGTGGTTTTAACCTTAGAAGCCAGAAGCGCGAGGGGGGAGCGCGTTTACTTAAAAGAGTCTAAAGTTGGAAATGTTATGGGAGCTTGCGCTAATAAATATTTTATGTTTATTAATTATTGTTGATATGGTATGTTGGGTGTCATATTTAAGTATAGCATAAGCACATGGGAATATCCTGAGGACATATTTGGGATGCCAGAATATGTCACAGGATATTCCATCATGAGATTATTGTCATAATGATTGAGATCATTGTATTAATGACTGTAAGGCTATATAATGCCAATGAGACAATCAATAAAATCATCAACTAATTTCAACATGGTATCAGAGCCAAGTTTCCACAAACCCTAGCCGCCACCAAGCTTCCACAAACCCACAGGAGGATTTCCTATATCTCCTCCACCGAACTCTTCCACGCCCCCCTTCTTCCCTTCTCCGCCCTTCGCTGTTGCTGCCCCGTCCCGCTACTGCTGCGGCTGCTGCGACTGCTGCTGCTGCGACGGCGGTCGTGACATGCGTGCTGCCGCCTCCTCCGCACCAGCACGAGACAGCGCCTAATAGGGATGCCTAGATCTGAAAAAAGGGGGGACATATTCGGATCTAGGAGCGGATGACGAGGACGAGCGTGAGTCGTGGAGCGGACGTGACGTGATTGGATAGACGATGCATCGATGGAGGAGATCATCAAGAAGCTAGATTCTGCAGAGGTGGCGACGTTGATGAAGTTGTTGACGATGTCGGCTGGTGAGAACACGACACGAACGTCGCCGGAGTTGAAGCTTCCCTCCATCGATCTGAAATTAGATGGACCAGCCACCTATCTGAGTTGGTCACGGCGGGTGAGAAGAACCATCGCAGGAAAAAACATGGAGGGGTTCCTGACGGGCGAGGCGACAGAGCCGGACGAGGGCTCGACAGGACGCGATGAGTGGAAGTCCACTCATATGGTGATCTACATCTGGCTTCTCAACTCCTTAGTCCAATCTATTGCCGCCACAGTAGACGGTATTGAGATGGTGAAAGATGTGTGGGAGAAGTTGAGAAGGACCTATGATGGTGTGGGGAACAACTTACGGGTCTTCCAGATAAAGGGGGAGATTGATGACACCGTACAGGGAGAGAAGACGGTGCAGGAGTATGCCACGGAGTTGGAGCGTCTGTGGTTGGATTATGATCACTCCTCATATCGGGCGAGCTGCGGGGACCCTAAGTGTAAGGAGAGACAGGTGTGTCTGCAGGAGAGGACGATGAAGTTCCTCAAAGGGCTGACTGCAGCTTTCGCACAAAGGACGGCCCTACTTCTAGCCCAGCCAAAGATCCCTAGCCTTGAGGAGGCTATCTCAGCCATGATCCAGGAGACACGCATCAGGCTGCAAGCCGGGACAGGTGGTCCCCCCGAAGCAAAGTCAGCACTAGCGATCACCAGCTCAGGTAACACAGGATCTAAGGGAGAGCCCTGGCAGCATAACCGGCAGTGCTACAACTGTGGGGAGATGGGTCATCATCGGTATGCTTGTACCAAATCACCTAGGGAGGGAGATTCAGGTGGTGGACGAGGACCGTTCGGCGGACGAGGATATAATGGAGGACGTGGTCGTGGTCGTGGTCGAGGGGGTAGACGAGGCGGCCGAGGAGGTTATCGGACGAACCTCCTGATATCAGAAGGGAACGGAGAAGCTGATGGCACCTTTACTGTGGAGGATCAGGCACTGGGAGATATGAGGAGTAGAACAGAGGAGGCGTCAACCTCATTCTTTGTTAGGGGCAACGCTGCCATGTATGCCCATCCATCAGAAGGTACTGATGAATCACTTGCCCTTGCGTCTATCTCTTCCCTTAAATCATCAGACTGGATTATCGACTCGGGAGCATCTCGGCATGTGACGGGGAATGCTAGTGAGTTTTCTTCCTACACTCACCTAGCATCAGCAGACAGCATTCAGACAGCTGATGGCACTTTCCAGCCAGTGATCGGTAAGGGTAATGTTAATTGTACAGGTTCAGTAAGATTATCCAATGTTTTACATGCTCCATCATTTCCAGTCAGTCTCTTGTCCATTAGTTCTATAATCCTCCAACTTAAATGCATTGTTTCTTTTGATATTCCTAAGGTGACCTTCCAGGAGAAAGGGACAGGACGAAGACTTGGGACTGGCACTTGGCATGAGGGACTGTGGTACCTAGATCGAGAAGGACTGGACTCAGCATTGGTATACATGGGAATATCCTGAGGACATATTTGGGATGCCAGAATATGTCACAGGATATTCCATCATGAGATTATTGTCATAATGATTGAGATCATTGTATTAATGACTGTAAGGCTATATAATGCCAATGAGACAATCAATAAAATCATCAACTAATTTCAACAATTATTGTTATCAAAATTAATATATATCTTAATATTTATTAGAATTTATAAAGTTTAGTTTAAAGTTACAGAGAGATATTCACATGGCGATTTTTATGATGTCATTGTAAGTAATTTCTTGTTACTTTGATTAATATGTATTAAAAAAAATCCAATTTTCTTCCCAAAATTTTCGTCTTCTTTCAAAATTATGGTCATGTTACGGGAAGCGCTCATGTCGTCGGAGAAACGCGCTTCCATCGCCGAAAAAAAGAACTCCCTAGTAAGAACCACCAAATTGAGGTTCTTACTGAGATTCGTTGACCTCCTAGGAGTTTTTGGCTTCTAAGGTTTTATGTTTGAATTGGACGAGGCTAGGGTTTGAGTTAGGTTTAGGTTGGTGATGGATTAGGTTAGCTTAGGTTAGGGTTGATCTAGGGTGATCCTAAACATGACTTCAGTATAGTACTAGGAAATGAGAGTAGATTTGGAACAACCCAAAATCAAAGGGATGGATTCTATGAGTCTCAAGACTAAATATTTATGTGTTACATAAAGCGCTAACAAATCTATTTTGTTCTAACAATGGTTATCCTTTTTCCCACTTTATGAAAAAGATCACACATTTGTTTGTTGTTACTTTCTAACCCGACCAACTCTTTCCAAATCCACAATTGAAGCTAACCTCATTTGGAATTCTTGTCATGGCCATAAAACACTGAACATTTCAAGGGTTGAGAAATATTGCATGGCAAGGAAAATGTCAATTGGCACTACCTTCAACCATGACAACCTTATGTAAACATTTGTCACCTTCTATTGTGTGACCAATTCTTGCACGAAATAAAAGTGGTTGGCTTAGAAATTTTATATTCATGTATTTTTACATGTAAGTTCTAGAAAAATGTGCAATAATGAAACATGAAATTTTTGGACTTTTAATGGTGAGAGACCAAGCCATAAACAAAAATTATGGTTGGGCAGCTAAACCTACGGTTGTCAATGTTTACACATATCATATGAATGAATTGAATCAAGAATCAACAAAAATACATGAAACTTAAGTACCTGGGAGTAAATCTAGCTACTAAGAATTGTTGGAAAAGTTCTCTTTCCAAATCCATACTGGAGAAATCAGTAGGCTTTGGACGTGCACTTATTTGCTTAGTAATTGGTGCTTCCCATGGTTGACTAGGATTAAAATATTCCAGTAACTGAAAAAATTATACAAGTGCAACATTGAATTAGAATGGCATAAGAGTACATAAATTTACTGAAATTGTCCCAGATTAGTAATAAGATAACTAATTTACAAATTCAATTCACGGAACTTTTTTGCCACAGCTTTTACCATGCAAAACGCATAGCATGGCTCCACAGACATCATCACTTGAGGGTTCTAAATTTTGTTGTTCCACTCTAAATCAACTTAATTGCAATGGTGATGTTGTATTTTACAAGTACGTATTGTAGCTCATGCCATCAGCTCCTTGTCCTATATGGTAGTAAATGGTCATTGGTTTATGTTCAGCACGTCTCGCAGGCCCCAGGACAATCCTAATGGATTGACGTCCATAACAGGGTCACAGCTCACCACCATGACATAAAACCTCAACCAGAACAAACAAAGTATCAAAAATAATGACGCAAAACAAATTCTGGCCTTGTGGGCCGTGACATCCCTTTTTAATCTAAAGAATAAATACTTTGTGCACGAATGGTTTTATTTTTTTTCAAAGTGAAGATATATAATAACAGATTGAATTTAGAAGAGTCTGTAGTCTCCTCTTTTTTCTATTTTGGCTTATTAGCCTCTAGTTAGTCCCACACTAGATAGTATCAAAAATGGGGTCTTATCTTCTATGAATATGTACCCAGTCCAACTAATGAAAAGAATCCAAAGAGTTTGAACCATTTGCACCCTCAACATGGTATGAGAACACTAGGCTCCTACTGTCAATATGGCCAGGTGGCACTTTTCTTCTCCGGGTGAGGCTAGGTGCGCCTAGGCACTCCCAGGCGATAAGCCGAGGCAGCTCGCCTAGGAGCGCCTACAGCTTTTTAAAACACTGCTGATGACCCATCCAATCAACCCAATACTAATGGAAGTCTCGGTCTACACTAATAAAAATCAGAGATCGTGCCAGCCAGATCTCATGATCCCACCATCAGCTGCACCCACCGAAGATTCTCTGTCTCCATCTGTCGAGTCTGATGATTGACTAATTGCCTTCTGAAATAAGCCACAATTATGCACTATGCATCCATTAGCTCACTTTGTTTCTTACCATCAATTCAGTCCTTTTTGTAAGTATGTTAGCTTTTTGTCCTTGGTTTATATTCCTTTCTTTGACCAGGATGTCGTTCAACACCCCGGTCGGCTACACCACCATGAAGAGGCCGCAACTGTCTCTGTGTGCACCACGAAGGTTGCACCTCACTCCCACCACCATAGAGGTCGCAATTCACTCCTCTCGCTCCCACAAAGGAAGCAACTCACTCTCAACGCATATAAAGGTTGCAACCCACTTCTTTCACCGCCATGAAGGCTGCAAATTTCTTACTCTGTGTTGTTCTACAGTTTCTTTCCAAAATGGGCTTGATTGACATTTATGCTCGAGATTGGGGGGAGTGTAAAATAGTGTTTTATGAATGCTTTATATTTTCTCTTTACTAGTATCTAGTAGTTATGGACAACTACTATATAGGTTGTCCACACCATTTTACTTCCTATGCACTGTTTGGGCTAGAGATCTAATCAATTAATTGATCTGAGCAAAACCCTTTCTCAACAAAACTAAAACAGTATTAGTATTTCCAACCTAACACTAGGCTCAAGGTCATATACTTTTGGAGCATCTTACACTATATTCTAAAAGGCGGTCTAGGCGGCCTTCTAGGCGCTAGGCACCTGGTGCCGCCTGATGCCCGCCTAGGCGTCTGCCTATCCCCCCTACATCCGGCTATGCATATTTTGGAATTTTATAGACTTTTTTTTGCAATTTTTAGTAGGATTTTTTTTTTTTTTTTGGGGATTTTTTTAATTTATTTTAAAACCGCCTAGATCTAGGCGGCTGTCTAGGAGGTCGCCTAGGCGAGCTAGGCACTAGGCGGCAGGTGCCCGTCCGACTAGCGCCTAGCGCTTTTCACAACCTTGATCTTACACCATATAGATATAAACCAAAGATTACAAGGTTTCTATAGATTAATTCATACTAGCATTATACATATAACAAATACTAAGATCAGATAGATACTTCCATATTAGGGATAGCTAAAGGCGAACAAAGTAAACATTACAAAGAATATAAATGTCACAATAACTAAATTATTACACCACAATCTCCATTTTAGCTAATCATCCTCGATTACTCTAAATCAGTAGATGGTAAGAACTAACCTGTGGATTTTTTGATATCCAATACATATCGCCATCATAATCACTATTAGCCATTTCGTCAGCCAAAGAACGTGGCCCTTTGGTTGGAAAGAAAATGGCATATTTAGCATTGCCGATATATCTCTCTAAGCCCTCGATGTAGGTTGACGTTAACCTATGGATATCACCGAAGTGTAATCCTGGATGCTTGTACACAAGAACATCTCCCGAAACCTGCCCATTGGCACTGCACAATATACCAGGATCTTGAAAATGAGATTAAACCGTACGAAATCAAACAGTGACACAGTAATACATAATTCAACAAATTAACAAGTTGATATTTAGAATACAACTATCCAATTGACTACATCAAGAAAGGCAACAGAATGTAGTATACATACAGTACCACACAAACTTCATTAGCTTCTAGTTTGCCGGTTGGATCTGTCGTCCCCATCAAGTAGTAACAATCGGTCAAAGGAATTTTCCCACCCCGCATACCCTTTCTGTCTTCTCTCATCAGCACCAACAGTCGAGACTGCAAGTATGGCTCTTCAAGAGGAATTCCACATAGGATCATTCTTGCAGCAAGATAATCATCCATATTGCCATACCAAAGTGCAGCTGTTAATTAAGAGGTACTTTAGCTACACGCGACAGACTGGTTACTGGCTAGTGAATAACTTCACTGATAAGATTGACTAATTCTTCCCTAAGAAGACTTAAACCATATAACAATTATGAGAACATGCAAGCACTTTCGCAACAAATAGCACAGGTAGTTTTGTTAATTACCATAACCATTAGCATAGTTACCTCTAAGTGCTGCTTTTTTGTTGAACCGACTACTATCTGCTTCATGTAAGGCATTCTCCAGAAGATCTAAGAAATACTTATCCGGGACTCCTCCATGGTGAAGCAGGGCAATTACGGACTTCGACAAATATGTTCTCTTTGGTTGATTGCTGGAGAAAAAGAAATAAAGCATTACTAATGTCAAAAAATTCAAATCAAAACGATAGTTCAGAACTTGCCTTGTTATAAAAATGTCATATTTCAAATTTGTACGTGTCGGTATGAATCAGTTTCTAAGCAACCTAGATAATGACCAAATCCTTGATACATGAAGCACTTTGACCTTTCGGTTTCATAGACTCTCCTACAGTGGTCTTCCATTTGTCCTCGAATGGACCAACAGGTCGTCAAATTTGTTCATATATTCACAAACATGCACTCCACCTGAGAAAGAGTAGATAACTTGTCCATGTGACGGTCCTCGTAGGACTTGAGAGATACGTTTCCTTAAGTTTCTGTGTCATCTTGTCCCAACTCTCAATGTGCTCTCCTTCCAAACAGTCCAAATGCCTCCCAACTGAAGCCCAATAAGTTCTAATGACTGTGTAGTTTCATTTTAGCAAATTGTACTTTTTATCTTCACTCATTATGCATCAATAAGAATAATTATACATGTTAGACAACCAATCACTGAACGCAAATGGTCGTAAGTGTCGTCAAATGCGGCTACCTCCACTTTGATCTTTTGGATGTCATCCCTAAACAAATGGTTAGGCCCACATATATTTTAAGGGTGCAAGGTGGACCACGGTGCAAAGGGTACTTGGACTGAGGCACGAGGCTAAAACGGGAGCCTCTTGAAGGCAAGGCGCACATTGATTCGAAATTACATAAAAAAAAATTATGTAAATCAATTGTAACAAATATTTGTCATAAGCAAATTAATACAAGATTATTGATGATTTATTATTTATTATTTTCTTTTTAAACATGTAAAAGAATATGAACTTTTTTTTGTTTAATGCTTCATTGACGAAGATGGGCAATACCATAAAATATCTAATAGTATGTACCAAGAATTCAAATTAAAAGGAAACGACATTTACGTATTTAGCTTCCAATGGTCAGTAAAAATGTAGAGTAAAATTCATCTTCGTCCAAGCCTTCTTCCATCATAATGGGGTCACCTATGGAGCATAAGAAAGTTCCACATATGATTTGATAAAATTTTATGACTGGTTGTTGACCTAACGCCAACCCTCTATGTTGTTGCCAAATTCCAAGCCAAAGCATTTTGGATTGCAGCTTTATGAGCATAAGAGGGTTATGCCATAAAACCTAGGTGGCCAGTTGGTAGGTAGATAGGCAAACTTACCTTTTACAGCTTAAACTCTCATGCATTTCCCTATATTATACCGAGTCTAGATGAAAATGTAAGATGATACAATTTGATAAAGGGAATTACATCCATCTCTACGACACATTACACCAAAGGGTGAACGAATAACAATCCCAAAAAATATAGAGTAAAACTAATATGTAAAAAAGAATATGTATGACGCGAACTTTATATGAGCTTGAGCCTTGCTAAGAGGCCCTATAGGGCATGAGCATCATATGGAGGTAGCCTTCTAGATTATAGGAGGAGCCTCATACCTCACACGTGCTTATCACAACTATGGTCGGGCCTCCTATGATGGTCATCATAGTCGAGGTCGAGGTCATATAGGTCATCTCGAAGCACTCGTGGCACATCCTGTAAAGTCAGCTCTAATTAGAGCTCGATACAAGTGATCTTACCTATCAATATCAATATGTAGCTCAACTCTCCTAGTGTCACCCCGAACAGGAGGATCATAAATATTCTAGCCAATTATAGCAGGCATGACAAGAACTCTAAACCGAGTCTTAATAGGAGGCTCGCGAATTGTGAGAAGTAATCGCATTGCTTCAATCTAAACGTGAGCATTGTAAACCTCCAAACTTAATAGGAGGCTCACGAATTGTGAGAAGTAATCGCATTGCTTCAATCTAAACGTGAGCATTGTAAACCTCCAAACGTTGTGCCTAAGAAGCAACATCGGAGGGAGGCTTCTCGAGAACGGCCTTGACCTCTAACTTGTTCGCGCTCCATCAGATAAGCCTTGTCGTCCGTACATTACGCCATTGTATAGATTGAAAATCCGCACCTCCAAAATGAACTGGCTTCAACTATACTTCAAAATAGAAGAGCTTCTAGCGCCTTCTCGTCTATCCACTAGCGTTGCACACTATGAGTGCCTGAAATGATTGCCCACAACGTGGGTCAGTACTCAGCTTGTACTGGTGAGCGGGACGAACCCACTCACCTAAATCAACACTTGCTTATTTAGGGGCGAGCATGCATTAAAATGATCTTGCTATTAAGAACTAAGTGAATTCAATTCATATCAGTTGCATGATTTTAGAGGAACAAAAATAACGTTGAATCCATAAAGCACATCGGTTGCTTACTCAACTGATGCTCGCCTTCCCTGCAACGAACACAAGAATACTTACCATATGCACAAGACAATAGATTAGCATGTGTTCTATCTATATGCGGTCATTGGTGTGATCGACGCCATGGAGACTTATCCAAGGCATTGCGGCGCGCCCTGTCAGCCAAGGGTAGCAAGCCCTGCTAAAAGTCCCGCAATGTATCGCGACTAGCACGATCAAATATTTCCCTCCCGGGTCGATACAGTTCCAGTGCCCCGGAATACCGTCTCGAGGAAATGCCAAACCTTGTGCACAAGTTGTCCCAGACCATGCAAATACGTGAACAGTTCAATTATCAAACAATGCGTCAAATGTAAATATGTAAATTACTCTAAATTATCAATGAAAAGCATGTTTTCTTCCATTACTTTGTGTTCAACTATCTGTGAATGTGTTTTCTAACTTGTGTTTCAAAATGGATTTCCATCACTGCACATTCTTGCCTTGTGCGAACGCAATTCCAGGCTCGCACGACATCATGCCCAAGCGAGAGCAAACTTAGTCTCTAGTATCAAATGCATTGACCTTGGGGTCCATCTTGTCGGCCCTAGCATCATTCAAATAATTCCTAGCGTTAATTCTAGCACTATGGTCGTCTAACTTCTCGCTTAATTTGGGCAGGTAGGCACACATTTTGGAGTGCAACTGCTCAAATTTAGCCTCTAATTCAGTAAATGTAGCATCCATGGAGTTAGCCAAAGCGGCAACATGGGGAATAAGTTATTGTTGCATGGAGTCTTGATGTTCCATATATACCCCTACAATCCTATCAATATCCAGTTCCCTAAACAAGCCTAAACCTAGGGCTTAACTAAATATGATGCGTGAAGCGTCTAATAGGATGCAGATATGTCAGTGTCTAACCACAATAGTCACAGAAGATGCAACAAAAACAATTAAATTATCAATATCTAACTACCCTAACTAGATCACCATGATTTACGAACTAAATACAAAGGTAACTAGATCAAAATGATTTATGAAATAAATACAAAGTTAAGGATCAAATGTACCAGATTTGCAAATAACCCATGTGCTTCAGGAAGAACAGAAATAGAAACCACCAAAAGTATGTTTCTTCGTACGTATGATGAACCTTTGATCCATGAAATTTAAGATCAACCAAGCACTCAGATATTGACTTAGTAATGTCGCAGAGGTGGGACTCAATGAAAAGTAAAAGAGAGAGAGAGAGAGAGAGAGAGAGAACACATCAGACAGAAATCTGGTGGGACAAACTTTCAAGGTCGAGCAGACAGAACACACGGTGCAGGGGGGGGCTCGACTAAGGTATGGGAAGTCAGGCTGTCGTCGGAAAGGTTTGTGGACGATGACGAACAAAGAAAACGAGGATTGCAATTGCGGGATGGGTCTGAACTAGGGGACACAGAAGTGATACTTGAGATGATTGTGATGGTGAACAACAGCAAACCACAACAAGAACACAATTGATATGTAAATAATAGACAAGGAGAGGATGATAATCAAAGTATGGTTTTCACTTATAAACTCCAAATATATTTCTTAATCTCTAAGAACAAAAAACATGTTCTACATGTCTACATGTACATAGAAACTAAAGCCCAGAAAATCCTAAACGGTCGGATCCTAAATGTAGTGCCTTGATCCTGTTGCGGAGCACGGACTGGGCTAGCGGCCGAATGGCCGAGTCGGAATCAGAGAATGGAAAAACTTTGCTAGTATCGATTGATCGGGACAAAGAAACGGGAAGTCGTTCCTCGTTATGGGATAAAATCCTTAGAATTTGCTCCCAAGATGCAGTGCATAGTGTCTTGGGGAGTAAACTCTATATAAGGGTCTAAGCCTCAAAACCCGTGTGTTGTTGGTTTTCAATGTTGGTTTTCGCTGTTGGTTTTTTGTGATTTGCGTTTTCGTGATTGTTTTCGATGAACGATTTTCATTGCATGCATTCAGTGTCTCGCATTTACATATCGAATTCCTGAGAGAAAGAGGAGGAATTCTGAAGCTGTGTTGGTGCCAATGCAGGTGAACCTGTGAACCGAGCTTGAAGTCACGAAGAAGATTCTCTTTCTCAGCAATTCACCAACTAGTGAGTGACTTCGATCCTTCGATGAATCCTTTAGTCATCATGCCTAATAAAACGATCAATGATACCTAGCAAAGAACCCAGAAAGATAAGTAAGATAAATAATCACATTACTATGAACTGAATTGTTGTAGTATAATGGTTATGTGGCAAAGACCCTGGACTGGACGATAAGTATGGTGGGTTGTGGCTAAGGCAATTAATAACACTGTGGCATATTATATCAAGTTCTTTTGTGCTTGCATGTTTTCTTCTATTAGTAGTTGCATTCATGCATGGTCATAGACAAACTTGTGCACAAGGGGTAGGTTCCTAAAGGCGGTGCACCGAGGCCACGAGACCGCTTCGGCCGGGGGGGACATGGGTGCTAAAGTAATTGCATAGAAAATTCAGGACCTTAAATGAGGCTAGCTCCCTGCACTGAACGGGCCGCTGAACTTCCAAGAAATTCATGATGGCTTGGCAGTGACCTTCATATAGACATGGTGCATGCTAACATTGTCTTGTGCAGGCAGTGTAAGTATTATTCATAAACAGGGATGGCTGAACGACCATGGGTAAGAATCACCGAATATGGTGATAAATCTATATATTTTTCTTATGTTCTTGAAATATGAATTGTTAATTGAACTTAAGGCAACATAGCAAGATCACAATAATAACTGTTGCTTTCACATATCAACATAGTGTTGGCTTTTTAGGTGAGATTGGTTGCGGCCACTCACCAGTACATGTTGCGTACTGACCCACGTTTGTGGGCATCCTCAAGTGCTGAGGATTTAGCTGCTGTGAGGGAACGCTGATCGCGGGAGTCCGACTCTTTAGAAGCCTTGCACTTGAAGCTTCCAAGTGGAGATAAAGACTTCTGTTGAAGGGTGGTCCATGAGTATTTTCAATATTTCAGTGAAGTTTGGAGATGGAGAGGAAAGAAAAAAAAAGCAGGAGAAGAGATAATATGATAAAGGAGATTGCAAGAGCCTCAAACCCTAAGTTACATCTCATGTCTATTTATATTGATATGCAATACACCCACAATTACTATTATACCCTTATATGATAAATAACAAAATAAAATAACTCTAACACCCTCCCTCAAGCAGGAGCATATAAATCAGGCATGCCCAGCTTGCTACATAAATTAAAAAATTGACCAAAAGCAAGTGGTTTGGTGAGGATATCACCTAATTGATCCTCTGACCGAACATATGGAGTGACAATCTGTTTCTTCAGCAACAAATCACGAACAAAATGACAATCTACCTCGATATGCTTCGTGGGCTCATGAAACACCGGATTACTTGCGATAAACATTGCCGACTGATTATCACAATACATCTCCATGGGAATAGGAATCATAATCCATATTTCATGAAGAAGAGACTGCACCCACATCATCTCAGAAGTTGTATGAGCCATCGCACGATACTCGGCCTCTACACTAGAACAAGCCACAACATTCTGCTTCTTACTACGCCACGTGACAAGATTGCCACCCACAAGCGTACAATAGCTAGAAGTAGACCTCCTATCACTGCGAATGCCTACCAATCAGCATCACTGAACCCCGTCACCGTAAGCAACTGGAAAGGTTTGTACAACAAACCCTTTCCAGGGTGCACCCTTCAAGTATCGAAGAATGCGAGAGATAGCCTCCTAATGTGGTTGCCGAGGGGCATGCATAAACTGACCGACTACTCCAACTGCATATGTGATATCTGGTCGAGTAACAGTAAGATATAAGTTTGCCAACCAAACGTCTATAATATCCAACATCCTCAAATAACTCTCCCTATCAGCTTCAAGCTTGTCATGATCCATAGGAGTCTCAACTGGCCAACACTCCAACATCCCAGTCTCAAAGAGCAAGTCTAGAACATACTTGCGTTGTGACAGATACACATCCTTCTTAGATCGAGCAACCTCGATTCCAAGAAAATATCGAAGAAGACCCAAATCCTTAGTACGAAACCGACGACTAAGGTAGGCCTTCAAGTCCACAATCCCAGCATGATCACTCCCAGATATAATGATATCATCAATATAAATAATAAACACGATAATACCTGCCGAGGAAGAATAGCAAAATACTGAATGATCTGATGTGGTGCGTCGAAAGCCATACTTGTCACCCCCACATTTCTAGATGAGGGTATTTTTGTCATTTTGCATAGTTATTTTATTTTTAGTTGTTACCCTCACATTTTCATCCAAGGGTAGTTTGGTAATTGTCAATGGGTTTTATTATTTTAGGATTATTTAGATTTAATATTTGTGCATGCATGATTTATTTATTTATTGTATTATTAATTGTTGCTAGTTGTAGATTGTTTTGGACTTGTGTAGTGGACCTAACTCAATTATTTAGAATGCATGAACAAACATTTAGACTAGTCTAAGTTGAGCCCATGAATTAGGCCCATAGATTAAGAGGCTTGATTAATTAGTGAAACCATTAGACTAGAACCTTCTCTCCCTAATTAAATTCTTCATGAGAGGCCCCAAGGGGTATTTGTGACTTTGTACATTGCTTGGGGAGGGGGTTTCTTGGCCGGCCTACATAGGAGGAGAGAGAGAGTGCATTCATTACTTTTCATCCCCAAAATTCTAGATCTACACTTCCCTCTTCCAAATTCCCTCCATTCCCTCATCAATTCTCCATCAATTCTTCCCCAATCTCTTTCCAATTTCATCATTGAGGTTGCTACACCAAGGATCTACAAGAAGGAAGCAAGGAGCAAGGAGGAGGAGGCCAAGATCTACAAAGAGAGGAGCTACTTGGCAATTGGGGACTTTTCATTGGGAATCCATCCCCCAATAGGTACAATTCAGTTTTTTCCCTTATAATAGACTCTAGATCTGAGATTTTACCATGAGAAACTAACCCACATGCATAGGCTACCCATAGGATTTGGTTTTGGGTCAATCGGAGACCTACGGTGGAAGTTATGTCCATTTTGGTATCAATTTTGGAGGAATTCCGAGATTGGCACATGTAGTGCTTGTCAATTGATCTAATAGATCTAATTGACACTTGATTGCTTGTTTATAACTAGTGTCGTGTCCACAATTGGATACGTGTAGGCCGTATCTCGTCAATTTGACGAAACGGTCGATTTGGGGGGTTTACCTCCGACACGGGGCTTTGTGCACATCACATTGTGACACGGACACATAGACACTCTAATTACTATACATATTGTTCATAAATAATGATTTAGACTTGTTCGTGTCCTCCGGGATACGTTTGGTTGTGTGTTGGGGACGTATCGTAAGCGTATCATAGAAAAAGTGTGATACGGGTGCGATGCGCTCCATGTGTTTGATGTTTTATTCTTCTCATTATACGTACATGAGTAATTACATATATATATGCTATCTATGGGTTATATAGAGTATATAATAGGGTATTTGGGTTTATGTGTTTGTGTGTGTCTATGTATGTATAAATATACTAGTGTAGATAGTTATATATATACATATCTATTTGTATATATATATATATATATATATGTGTGTGTGTGTGTGTTGTCTTATAGGTATATATGTATTCATGTGCTTGTTGTATCTGTGTATATATATATATATATATATATATATATATATATATATATATATATAGATATATTTTGCATATATCCTTTTGTGCGAGAATGTAGCTATATATATATATATATATATATAGGATGATTCACATGGTTAAGGAATGTATCATGAGTATTATATGTGCATTGGAGCTTTGGGAAGGAAAGTGTGCTATGTATCTATGAAGGGGTCGAACAAGGTGCTGTGACATGTTGAGTGTGTACATGTTTGTGTGCCTTGGAACTTGAGGTAAGAGTGTGAACAGCAGCAGTGGCTGTCGGTTTATAGCAGGCTAGTAGGAAGGGGTTCTGGCCTGTGTGCACTGCAAGATGCAGTGATGTTCCTGCATTCGACAGCAGGAACTCGTACAGGCAGCAACTGTGTTTAAGTGCTGCAGTTCAGCAACATCAGCAACAGGGTCTTCGTGTACACAGCAGCAAATCCGAAGCCAGAGCAGCAGCAGCAGCCCGCATGAACAGCAGCAGCAGCAGTTACCTCGACAGCAGATTTCAATGTACAGTCACTGTGCAGTTACCTGAGCACAGTATCAGTGGTTGATTTCACTGTACAGGTATCGGGTTGGTCCAGTAGCAGTCCTCTGTGTCAGTTAGCTAGGTATCGGGGTTTTGGGTCCTCTGTGTCAGTTAGCTAGGTATCGGGGTTTTGGGTAGTAGTTTGGTAGTTAGCATCTACATAACTAAGTGTACTAATGATATAATTAGCTAATAGGTACCAGGTGTTTTAGTTTAGAGTATTAGTTGGAAATAGTAGTTGGTTTGTATCAGTTGGTATCTCATTGTTAGTATAGATATATACCCTATTAGTTAGCTAAGTAATTATTAGTAACTAACTATGTTAACTTGATATATATATTATAGTGATTAGTTTATAGAGTTAGTGTTAGTTTGAGATAGGTATATATGTATTAGTTAATTTAGAGTTTTGTTTAAGTAGTTATGGACAGTTACTCGTGATGAGGTAGATAGCTAATTAGTAGCTAATTTGTAATAGTTAGCTAATAGTCAATATAGTTAGTGTAGTGTTAGTGATTTATTAAGTTACCTTATAGTAGTTAGTTTATGCTGTTATATATATATTTATTGGTTTAGCTATACTAGTGTTGGGTTACCTCGGGGTACCAAGGTATCACCAAGGTATCGGGCCAATACCCAAGGTATTGAGCTTGGATATCAAGTTAGGTGCGATACGCATTGGTGCAAGGCCAAGGTATCCAAATTAAATTGTTTTGATATGATATATAATGTTTGGCTCGTATACATATATAAAACCATATTTTAATAATTAGAAACTTGTGTATCGTAGGATACGGCTCTTTGGGTGCTTCTTTTATTCTTAGCTTAGCTTGTATAGCATAGCTTCATAGTGTATCGACTTAGTGACTTAGCATTTGGACTCTTGCAACCTAGATTTATTGGTTTGACTTAGAAATTGTGTATTGACCTAGAACTTCATCAACTTCACTTATTTTCATTATCGAACCTTGTAATTATGCAATATACCATATATAGGTTGTGAGACACCGGCTTGGGCATCGAGAGACACCTTGCTCAGGACGTCACGCGAGTACATTTCTCTGATTATTTTTAATTCAAAATATTGTAAATATGCATGTTCTAGAATTGTATACATTGATCCCGACACAGTGATTTCAAGGACTGGTGCTATATGGAGTTGGTTTTGGATTTGCTTGGGTTTTCTTGAACGGTTTCGATGATTTCATTGCTTTCGTTCATTGAATTGCACTTCAATTCCGAGATTGGAAAGAGTGGAAGGAGTATTGATCGAGCTGTTCGTGATGCAGGTGAACGAGCAGTAGGCGGCTTGCGAGCGGAGTCGTGAAGCGCCTCTTTCCTTCTCCTTTCCTTCCAACCAAGTGAGTGGCTACCAACCCGATTAGCTAGCCCTGCTTCCAAGCTTCACACCCTAAAATCTTGCATTCTTCTTTGCCCCGATCAAACGATACCAAGTAATAATAAAAGAGATCAAGATAAAAGGGAATAGACTTGAAAATATTGCTTGTCAACTAAACTTGTGAACGGTTATCATACTGCATGCTAGTTCGTTATAAATGTTCTATGAATTCTGCTAAGTATAGAACACATTGTATGCACTTAATTGTTCAGTGAGGCTCTGTAAAATAATCATGAAATTCTGCTTGTCTTATGCTCGTGTTGCCTCAACTACATGATCTGCTAAATCTGTTAACATCGTTCGATCACAGACAACTTGTGCACAAGGTTTCTGGTTCCTGCGGACGGTCGCCAGGGCACTGGGATCGATCCGATCCGGATGGAACGTCTGTATAGTCGTCTGAATCGTCGGAATGCGGCGTGCAGCGGGGGCTCGCCACCCGCGTTGCACACCCTTCCGTCCTGAGACTATAAATCGTCCTTCGTGGTATAATGCCAGTGATCCTCTGTATATTTAAACCTGTTGCAACTAACTTGTGTCTTCGTGGCAGGGAAGGCATGGTAAGTATTGTGCAGGTGATTCAGACGGGCAGGTAAAATCCACCGAACGGTGGCAAGTTCATTTCAGTATCATACATATATATACTGTTGCTTGTAAATGGACTAAGGCAAGATAGAAACCCACAAATATGCATGCTTCATTAAAACAACGTGTTGATTGGTATAGTTCGGTTAGCTCGCCTTCACCAGTATGTTTCAACATGCTGACCCTCGTTGAAACAGGTTCTCCGCACCAAGGCGAACCGAGCGAGGAGCCGAAGTCGTCTTCCTGATCCAGTCCAGCTGTTGGCGCATCTTCACCGCGCCCCTTGAAGCATTTTGGAGTCAGAAGCTTGCAACTCTTCATACACAATGCAGCTTCGTGGCAAAGCCGTCCTCCAGCCCGGAGGTCTTTATCATTTTGAGTTTATAAAGGGATGTAATGTACAGGACTGCTATCTCATTTTGAGTCAACACTTTTGTAGCCGTTCGGCATATTAGCTGACTCGTTCAGGAGTTTGTAATAGATGTTCATTATCAATAAAGAGAACTTTTCCATATTTCAAATCTGTGTTTCAATTTATCTGCGTACTCTAAATATGTGCTTGTTATGCAAATCATTAAAGCCTTGTGCGGGCGCAACCCCAGGCCCGTACGGCGGTCACGATTCGGAGGACGCCTCAAACGATTCTACGGAATCGGGTCGTGACATCCTGTACTGCATGAAATGAACCTAGCTAAAAACTAGAAAGATCACTAGTAATGTAATATTTTATCACATGATTACTTAGTGTTGGTTTTAGTGAATGTTGCTTATGTTCGTTGATTTTATACTCACCAGTGCTTTCCCCAAAGTGCTGACCCCCACCAGTTCTGTTCGCAGGAACTGGATCGTCCGACGAAGCGATAGTCGAACCTCATCCTCAGGAGCCGGAGATCTAGAGTCGATGCCTTGAGATGTATCGAGATGTTTTGAGCTGTTTTGTATAGAGGAACATAATGTATGCCTTGAGATGTATCGAGATGTTTTGAACTGCTTTTGTATAGAGGAACATAATGTATGGAACAATGGCATTGTATTCAGAGAACCTCGTGCCTTGAGCTTTGCTCCATTTACTCAGAGGGATTGTTGGCTGTAACACTGCTCCTTCGCTGCAAAATCGATCAGTTCGATGATAACCAAGACGATTAACGTTGTTACCTTATGCGAGCGCAACTCCAGGCTCACACGACATCACATCCCGATGTCTCGCGGGAGCGCTGGTGTGGTGATCTCACGTCCAGCGGGGACGATCGGGACCGCGGGAGATCGGGGCGTGACATAGTGGTATCAGAGCAACACGATCCTCTGGCCTTACGCTATTTTCGCTGCAGTTCTTAGATGGCGATTCCTTGCCCACTGATATCGTTGCTGAGTTGAGCGTTTCATATAATAAGTCCATAAATATTCTTAAAGATGTGCACAAAAATTTTCTGGATTGATTTATTGCTTGAGAGGTGATTTCTGATCGCTAGAGTTTTTCGATTGAGGATGGCGAGGGATGAGGACTATCGCTGCTCTGAATATCGAAAGTTTCTCCTTGAGTTTCGAGGACGAAACTCTTTCTCGGTGGATAAGTATGTAGTATCCCGTTCCACGTTGGCACTGTACAAGAGATCGGTTTGCTGACTCAAAAAGGAAACCTTCTTGAAGAGATCCTTGTTGAACCAGAAGACTGATCTAAGTGAGTGGGCAGAACTTCATTCTCTAATTCTTGCACGTCTTAATAATGAATCTAAGTTTTTGTAATGCTTGTTGCTAAGAATATTAATGTTTCCTTTACATGAGAATGATAGAACGAGAACCTACATGCTTAACTAGAGAACTCGTATGCTTGTCAGCCTTGTCTAAATAGAGAACCATTGTCATGCTAGTATAGAAAAGAATGTTGCATGTTTAGAACACTGTCACCGCTTTTGAACGAACTGCAGCCAACAAGAGTAAAAGAATGTTCGTATGTTTCCATTGTATGTTAAAGATAGAGTAGAACTGCATGCTTAGTTAAAGAGATAGAAGAAAGGTGCCATGTTTGTTTCATTAGAGATTGCTTGCATGTTTTCCTTATATCTTTAAAAGATATAACTATTTGAAATTCTTGAACGGAATCAGAGAGATGGCGGCATGTCCACATAGAGATGGCAACCTGTCCACACAGAGAAGAGATGGCAGCCTGTCCGCACAGAGAATAAAAGAGAAGAGATAGATAGTATGCGCGTTTATTGAATTGCCACATCCATATAGTTTTTATCTGATAGAGTTGCATTCATGCATTGCTCTTTAGACAACTTGTGCACAAAAATAATCCCACGACCGGTTCCTGGGGCACTGGGACCGTTCGCCCTAGAGGGATCAGAAAGAACACCCTGAGGCAAAGAAATCCTCGCGATCAGACGGGTGTTCATGTCTATTAGATAGCTGGTTCACGCGTCAAAGCAACTAGTATGAGCGTATACAAGTACAACGGTGGGCCGTGATAACGCCGCTACTAATCATGAGGAAGTAGACTCATGGGCCATCATATAGTTAGGTCGCATGCTAGGATTCAGCCTTCTTGCATATCTAACTGTTTGATGCAAAAACGGACGGAGTAGAACATGTGTTTATGTAAATTGTTGCTAACTTGTATGTCTGCTGCAGGAGAAACCGTTCGACGAAGGATAAAAATCACTGAATAAGTGATATACATGTTATCGAACGTGTTCTCTTGTATAAACCGCTTTCATAGAGAAGTCTTCGTTTACGTATATGCTTCTATCTCGTTCACACGATAAGATGATAATTGTTCATAAGATGAGTAGAGAGAAACAATAAGAAGAATAGTCCACTAGATGCATGCCAGAGTCTTTAGATAATGAATATGGCTCACGAGACATGTTGTGGACCAGAGTTAGTTAATGAACCTGCATATAGTGCATAAACTGCTTGTCTTGCATGCTTGCATGTATTCAATATGAAATGTGTTTTTCCAAAGATATTTTCAAAAGTGTAACCTGACTCTTATCCTGTACTGCATGAAATGAACCTAGGTAAAAACTAGAAACATCACTAGTAATGTAATGTTTTATCATATGATTATTTAGTGTTGATTTTAGTGAATGTTGCTTATGTTCGTTGATTTCATACTCACCAGTGTTTTTCCCAAAGTATTGACCCCCTACCAGTTCTGTTCGCAGGTACTGAATTGTCCGAAGAAGCGATAGCCGATCTAGGTCAGATCTCGAGATATTTAGGTTAGATCAAAGAGGGTTAGGGTTTCACAGAGATCCAGAGATAGAATGGGGAGGGAGGGGGCTTCGGGAGCAAGGTTAGGATTAGGGTTTCTCACTTCTCAGAGAACATGAGAGGAAATAGACTCAAGAGAAGGGAGGGAACGGAAAGTAAAGGCAGCCCGGCTGAAACGAGGAGAGAGAATGTAGATTAGGGTTTTTTAAGTTTACATATGTGAGGGGTTTGGTAATTTTAGATAATATATTCGGTTTTCAGTTTGAGTAAAAAACCAAATATCAAACCATTAACCCAAACTGTTAACCGATATTCTAATATATGCAAACCGAATTCTGATCCGTATTTTCTAAACCTGACCCGAACCACTGAGTCGGGTCGGGTTGGCTTTCGGTTATAAACCCGTATTTTGCTCATCCCTAATGAAAAGTAGACTAGATATGCATAATTTTCCATCTTTTCTTTTTTTATAGTAGAATTTGAAACAAAAATGATATGTTATCCTTTCCTATAATTGTATTTCCTTTATTACACCACAGAATCTTGAGTCAAAAATATCAAACCATTAACCCAAACCGTTAACCGATATTCTAATATATGCAAACCGAATTCTGATCCGTATTTTCTAAACCTGACCCGAACCACTGAGTCGGGTCGGGTTGGTTTTCGGTTATAAACCCGTATTTTGCTCATCCCTAATGAAAAGTGGACTAGATATGCATAATTTTTCATCTTTTCTTTATTACACCACAGAATCTTGGACCACATGTTAAATAGCATAATATTAAAACCATGGTAGGATATAAGATTGTAACTTTTACCATAAAATATCTAAAAGTGCCTTTGAGTATTCAAACCTTGGTATATAAAAAGGGCATCAACTCAATCATTTAGAAGTGGAGTAAACTGAAATATCCATTCCTAAATTAACTGACAGAAAATGTGAGTATTTGGATCCTACGACAAAGTAACCTTAATAAATAAACATGAATTAAAATCGTTGTTAACAAAATTTATTCTAATTAACGAGAATTACAACAAGCTCATGTTAATCAAGTGTTAATCAACTGCATACATAACAATTACCAAGCCTGGACCTGACTCTATTTCAGATTAGATAGCTACCTTGTCCCAACAATCTCCAAAGAGTTAACAGATTGAGTTGTGATATTTATGTCTGGCTTGACCTTTATCATTGAAGGGCGTACTATAATAGTTTTTGGAGGAAGCTGCAAAAATAATGTAACCAGTTCAAAGTATTATTAAAAGAGCATGATCATGGTAGGGAGAAAAAAAACAAGAATACTTACCTTAAATGAAAAAATAGTAAAGCCTAAATAACATTGAAATCAAAAGTGCAAAAGTTGAGACAATCTTAATAATATGAAACGTCACCTTAAAAGGGAAGAAACTTTAACCCCTGATCCGATATGGAGTTATCGCGATGGACTGGGCAAGGAACGGACCAGGATCGTACAATTCGGATCCTAGAATTAGGATCCAACCTGGATCGTACAATCCGGATCCTAGAATTAGGATCCAACCCGGATCGCACGATCCCGACCCAGCGAACCCAAACCCAACTTGGGACCATATTTTAACATTTTTTTCTTGAAATTGAGGTTTTTCCTTTGCAATTTAAAGTTGTTATATACTTTCCTATGCTATTCTTCATATTTATTAGATCAAATCTTTCTATTTTGCTCTTTTTCTTCTCCCTAAACTAGTGTTTAAAAAAAAAAACTCAATTATTCCTCCTTGATTGCTGAATTTGTTGTCGTTTGTTGTGGTAAACTTCTACAACTTACGGAAGATGGAAGCACGAGAAGAGGGAGTCGAGAAGAAATATGATCCAATATTTTTATCGGGTATAGAATTGAATGATGATTGGATCATGGAGAAAGAGCCTCCAACTCTTCCGGAGGCACAAATTGGCTAAACATCCATTCTTTGAGAATGAGGAATGTGGTACTTCTAGTAAAAAGAAGAGAGGGCCAAGAGATATCGTCCACAACAAACAAGAAAGGCAAGAGGAAGAAGGTGGAAAACTTGGAAGAGGATGAAGAAAAAAAGGTGTTACCTTCTGATAAAAGCGAGGAGGATGAAGTGAACGTCAACATTCCATACAAGGATGACCACAACGATGATCCTCCCTCACGTTCTAGTGATGAAGATGTCTAATGAGAGCGATGTTTGGGTTTTTTTTTTTTTTTTTTTTGGGATCCAACTAATTATACTTTTTGAGTTGGTTAACTTTGTGCATCTATTTATCAATTATGCATGATATTTCTTATATTTTATTTGTCCATAATTTTTTATAGTTATTGAATTCTTTATAGACTTAATCAAGAATCTTTCGATTCACGAATACGATCCAAACTCTATACTATTTAACGATGGGATGATTTTGACAAGTGTTTTAACCTAAGAAAAAGAATTCAAAATGAACAAAGTTTGCACATGTCAATTGACCAAAGGTCAAATAGGGTATTCCTTTAACCAATGCGCCACAATGACACATCGCCAGAGTCTGATTTTTGAAACGACACGAAACGGCCACATAAGCTTATTTGAAAAGTATATGTTAGCAAAGAAGAAAACTAAAAAAAGTAGTTAGTGAAGCTAAATCTAACCAATATAATCATTTATATAAGAGGTTAGAAACTAAGGTGACACAAAAATATATAATGCACTTGCTAAGAGTAAGGCAAGCAGTAGAGAAAAGGATATTGTCCGTTTGGATAGACTTTCTAAAATATTGTTCGGAAAATAGTTTTCTGAAAGTAGGTTATAAAGTTGTTTTCTGAGTATAGAATTTTTGGCTTTGCGTTTGATTACTTTCATCTGAAAAATAGTTTTCTGGAAAAAAAAATTAAGATTCCGTTTGGTAGAATATTTTTTTGAAAGCAATTTTTTATTGAAGTTTTCTGGAAAATAGTTTTTTTTGTATCCTGTCTACCCAATTCGTGTCTGACACAGTGGTCATCGTCGTTCAAGTTCGTCGTCGGTCGAGTCCGCAGCTAGCGTCTTCGGGAAGGTCCTATCCTTAGCCCAAGCCCCACGTCGTTGACCTCCGGGTCCCAAAATCTGGGCCCTCTACGACCGACAGAGCTGAATCTCGTCCGTGCCAGAGAGAGTGGCAGGTGCTCACAAGCGCCATCGTCGGGGTAACCAATGCGCCACAATGACACATCGCCAGAGTCTGATTTTTGAAACGACACGATACGGCCACATAAGCTTATTTGAAAAGTATATGTTAGCAAAGAAGAAAACTAAAAAAAGTAGTTAGTGAAGCTAAATCTAACCCTTATAATCATTTATATAAGAGGTTAGAAAAGAAACTAAAGTGACACAAAATATAATGCACTTGCTAAGAGTAAGGCAAGCAGTAGAGAAAAGAGGATATTTAGGGTCCGTTTGGATAGACTTTCTAAAATTTTGTTCTGAAAATAGTTCTCTGAAAGTATGTTATAAAATTGTTTTCTGAGTATAGAATTTTTGGCTTTGCATTTGATTACTTTCATCTGAAAAATAGATTTCTGGAAAAAAAAATTAAGATTCCGTTTGGTAATATTTTTTGAAAGCAATTTTTTATTGAAGTTTTCTGGAAAATAGTTTTTTTATCTTGTCTATCCAATTCGTATCTGACAGTGGTCATCGTCGTTCAAGTTCGTCGTCGGTCGAGTCAGCAGCTGGCGTCTTCGAGAAGGTCCTATCCATAGCCCAAGCCTCACGTCGTCGACCTTCGGGTCCCAAATCTGGGCCCTCCACGACCGACAGAGCTGAATCTCGTCCGTGCCAGAGACAGAGTGGCAGGTGCTCACTCGCGCCATCGTCGGGGTCATCGAGTCGTCCCCGTCGAATTCCCGTTAAATCGTCGTCCCCGTCTAGTTTTCGTCGAGTCGCCCATGTCCCAAAACCCTAACCCTAAGTTGGCATCGTCCTAGTCGAGTCGTCGAGGTCGAGTTGTCATTCCCGTCGAGTTCCCATCAAGTCGTCGAGTTCCCAAAACCCTAACCCTAAGCTGGCGTTGTCCCCGTCGATCGTCGAGATCGTCGAGTCGTCGTCCTCGTCGAGTTCCCGTCAAGCCGTCGAGGTCCCAAAACTCTAACCTTAAGCTGGCGTCGTCCCCGTCGAGTAGTCGAGGTCTTCAAGTCGTCGAGGTGTCGTCCCCGTCGAGTCATCGTCCCCGTCGTCGAGGTCTTCGAGTCGTCGTCTCCGGTTTCTTCTAGAGAGAAATATTGTGGGAGAGTGAAAGAAGAGAGCAGTGGAGAGAGAAAGTCGAGGTAGCCGAGGAGGGTTTGGGGGTGGGTGGGGCGTGGGGCCAGCCAAGGAGAAACACTTTGAATGCTTTGTTTTGAAAACTCTTTTTTCTTATTTCCGGAAAACAGATATTCTGAGTGCTACGTTTGGAATTTTTTTTTTTTTTTGAGAGACTACTCTCAATGCTGGCTGCCAAACAAAGTTTGGTTGAGTTTTTACATTTAAAAGCAAAAAACTTCGAGTTATAAATCATAACCAAACATAGCATTAATATCAAAGGTATAGAGTGAAGACAAAAAAAATATATATTAAGGTCGATGTGTGGAGGAATAGATCAAGTTATCTTATTTACTTCGTTTCTACATCTTGATATATTTTTCATTCTAGGAAGGTTTAGTGATATCACATGGTTTGTATGTTATATCTATATATACGTAAATCATATGTAGTCCCAATGTAGCCTCTTTCCTACATGGTGTGAGAGCATAATTCACCTCGAACCTAGCTCTCTACCAAAATCCTAGCCTCCATATTTCCCAAGCCCTAGCACTCACCGAACAAAACCCAAACAATAAACCCCACCACCACCAACCATCCCCACCCCCCCCCCCCCCCAAAAAAAGAACAAAGTAGTCCTCCTAAGTCCTCCACCTCCTCCTAAACCATATCCCTAACCCTAGCATTTTAAGTCAACACTAAACCCAGCCATTTCTGAAACCCTACTTAAGACAACTGCAAACAATCCTGTGTTGACACAAAATTGTCACAATCAACCTGATTCTGATAATCGACAACACTAAGTCTAAAAATATAAAATTACAGCTACAAGATGCGAAGCGTGGTTACTGAAGACAAGTCTCACTGCTACCGAAGACAGACATCTGCACCAGCTTCTAGATCTTTTGTTGTCTAGTCTTTTTATATTTCAGCAATGTAATTTTATATTTATTGAGTCTAGGACTGATGTGAGTCGAGTCGCACTGGCAACTTGAAATAACCATTCACTCACAAACCTCAATCCACTTATAAAAAGATTACCTTAGTCCACTCAAATAAGCCTAAACCTATCTACCCAAATTCGGACCAAATATAACATCAACCAAAACTTGGACCTATCTAAAATAGGCAAACCGAACTCGGACCGAACTCGGTCCGGCTATTTTAGAAACATGGCCAATTGTAATATCCCTGATTTTGTGGCCTCCAACGTCCGAAAATTTGAATATCCTATACCGAATTCTGGCCGAACTCGGTTTGGGAATACTCTATAAATACAGTTGTATTTTCACATTCAAACTCACTCATCCATTCAAATATTTCTATCCTATAATGAGCAAAACCATCAGAGCCTAAACTTTTCCATCTCCAAGATCAACTCCCTAGCCTTCTAAGTTCCAAGTGCGATCTCGATTTAGAAATCTATCAGAGTTGTAAGAGCTTGGTTCAGCAAGTTTCCTTTCTAGCTTTGAAGTTACAAGCTTTCGTATCAAAGCTTGTGGTTGTGAGTAAGTTAGCAAGCCTTCGGATTAAAGCTTGTGGTTGTAAAGAAATGGCAACCCTTTGGATCAAAACTTATGATTCACTATTTGTGATTATACTGGATACAACTCTGAGCAAGAGTTCTCGGGCCTGGACTAGTCCTCTCAGAGGAAAACCAGGATAAAATCTCTGTATTTGCGTTTGCTCTCTTTTAAACTCAACTGCATATATATTTGTCTTGCTTTTCCTTACATATCTTGCCAGTAACAACTGCTTTACATATATGCTTTACTTACTGTTAGTAGTTGATTACTGTTTGCATGTCACATAATTTTTAACTAGTGATTTTATTTCGCTGCATATACAAACTCTATTCATCCCCCTCCTAGAGTTGCCATCACGATCCAACACACCGTGCATACTTCCGCCAGCCCCTGCTTTTGTAGATCTGGTTTTTCTGCTACATCTCCACTCGTTCGAACGACAAACCCTAACCCACCATATCATCACTCATCGAAACGGCAGGAAGAAACCGATGTTCTTGGTGATCCCTTCAATCGTAGAATTTTCTTGTCAAAATCATTGGATTATCAGCCGATCTGTGGGGTACTGGCACCGATCTGATCCGGACGGAACTCCGTGTGTAGTCATATCGTGTGCGGCGGGATGGTTTGTACCGCATCGTGTGCTCTCGTTGCATTCCATCCTCGTCAGTGACTGGGTCCTTTATGGCTATGCCAGCGACTCATGTTCATATAGATAAGTCACCCTCGCTTAGCGGCTATCCGCGTGCGAGTCGTTGCATCACATCGAGAATATCAGAAACACCTAAATGATCATGAGTATAACACACTTGTACATATGGAACACTTCAACATCTTCTGCAACACATCTGACAACACTTGTGTTTGCATATGTTGTTGCCCCTGGATTCATCATATATATATATATATATATATGTATATATATATATATATATATATGCTCATGCTTGAATTAACTTGGTTTGCCTTGGACAGGGAAGGACGGATGGTACTGATAACCACCAGATTGCTTGCAGGGTGCGGGAGAACCCCATTCGGTGCGGATGCCTCCTTCGTGCGTGCTAAGGCATGGAGTTCACTCTGGAACCTTGCAGCGCAGCGTCCGGAAGTGAAGCACATATGCAAGACATAATGTTGGAATATCGCCTATACATCATTCCACAAATATAGCCCTTGGCACGCTTTTACTGTTTCAGAGAGAATGCTTGAGCGACTTGTAATCTCGGCCTAGCGTCGCCTATAACACTTGTTCAAATCAATAAAGAGCTTGTTTTATTTTTATACTTGTGTTAATAAATGCTTCCGTTATTGACGATTCTGTGAACTTGTTACCAATCGCCTGTGCATTTATAATTCCGCTGCACTGGGACAATCTGTGCGACTCTGTGGGCTTAGACCTCTTACCGCCTGTTCATACCACGGCCTTGCACGGGCGCGGCTTAGCGGCATCATGCCCAGATGGATCAAGCGAACATCCCGCGGGAGCGCTGGCGCGGTGATTCCGTCTGGCAGGGACGGCCGATAGCCTGCAAGAGATCGGGGCATGACAATTTGGTCGACGAATCCTCCCCTAAACCCATCTTCATCAGCAAGAATCTGACTAATGAGGATCGAAAATCGTCGTGCCAGTGCCCGTTGGTCCCGCCAATATGTTCCCGACACCGGTAGTAGTAGCACAGCTAGTCGCATCAGTATTAGTCATCCTTCTCTTTGATTCAACCGTCGCTGGATCTACCCAACCCCAATAATCACATCAACTTTACTGATGCGCTATCAACGTGCCCAGAACCGGCACGTGTATGGAAAGTAGAGATCGTATAGTAATCACACAAGCCAGGACACAGATTAATCCAGGTCACTCCCTGTGTAGATCCTGATGTGGATATCGAGGTAGGACGGAAACAAAGATCCACGTAAACAAGCCACTTGTCTACTTTTTGTTAACTCCTGAAGTCAAAATCTAGTTAGAGAGGTTGTGCAAACAAATCATTGTCTACCCTCTATCTTCAATATACGTTCCTGAAGTCGTGATCTAGGAACAGTGGTTGTGCAAACAAATTAGTGTCTACCCACTAGCTTTAATGTACGACTTTTTTGGATTAGGGTTTAGACAGGAAGAAGAGGACGATGGTTGCATGTTAGAGTTAGGATACTTAGCGTCCGAGTTATATTCGGGTGCCGACATCCGTCAACGGAGTCGTGTATCGATTAGTTACATTATCGATGTGATATCTTGTTCGTGCTAGTTCTTGCACGATATACCTTAGGACAATAGACACGACTTGCATGTATAGAAGCCATACTTGAGACATTCAGGGATTTCGGCTTCTATTTCAGGATAGGACTCGCGACATGAGATAGATGACATGATTATATGTATAGTTGACTCAAGACATAGTTAGTGATTTATTTTTGCGTGTTGTGGACATGAGACGTAAGATACATGGGGATTGGGGAGAACATACACGTACCGTTGGGCTACCACCTATTTCGTGTTACCATTTCCTGCGCTTCGGACATTATAATGCTGCGGGTACCTAAAATGGGGCATGTCCACTCCCTCCACATGCCTTAGTTACTGTTGTGTCTATTGAGACCTTTAGACCGGTGGTCTAGCAGACGAGGGTATTCTCAGTTGCATTTCACATAGATGGTTATGATAGATACCCTTAAGCATTTAGCATATTCTTATTGTTTACTTTGGCATGTTGTTTCTCGTATCTTGTGTCACGAACCCGGGTGTTCGGGTACGAGTGCGTGAGTACGTCCAGCCTACGCCGCAGTGTCGGCGGTAGAACGATGTCTGGAATTAGTATTGTATAACCAACATCTCATAATATAAAGGGAACAAATACTATACTCAATCATAAAACTAAGGTAGGTGAAAACATGTATATATATGTGTAAATATTACAGTACAAAATCTTGTGTTCATAAATCATACAACTATAGTAAGTCTGCAAACTTTAACTATTGTCATAACTAGGTCTCCCGCTTGCGGCCTTCCTCGATCCTCCAAGAGGTAAAATCAGGCTCGAAACTATTTTCAAAAAATCCATAATAGATACGGCACAGTTCCTTCTAAGTGCTACCTGAAATATTATCCAGTCAGGATTGAACAAGTACGATTCTAATAGCAGTTTCAATACATGATAAGGACTATAAAACAGTGATAGAAAAAATAGTACATGATGGATAAATAAACTGACATAAAGTATGGTAAAAAATGAACAGGAAAAATGAATAAACAGAAAAATATGTCATGTATCAACAAGAAAATCTATAGTCACTAGGTGTTTTGAAATACTAGTTTCATTATGTGATCGGCTTAGGATTGCATTGTCACGCCCCGATCTCCCGCAGGCAAATCGGCCGTTCCCGCTAGGTGGGAATCACCCTCGCCAGCGCTCCCGCGGAACGATCGCTTGACCCATCCGGGCGTGATGCCGCACGAGCGCGATCCACGCCCGTGCAAGGCCATGGTTCATTGGCTGGCGGCAAGAGTTCTAAGCCACAGAGTCGCACAGATTTGTCCGAGTGCAGCGGAGTCATGAACGCATTGGCGATCGGTAACAGGTTCACTGAGTCGACAAATATAGCGGAAGTATTGAAACATAAGTTGAAGTAAAGCAACTCTTTTTATTGATATGAACAAGTATTACAGGCGGCGTATAGCCGAGATTACAAATCGCTCAAGCCTCTCTCTGAAACATAAAGCGTGCCAAGTGGTTACAATTATGGAATGAATGTACAGGCGATGATCAGGCGAGTTCGGACTATGTTCACAACATTATGTCTTGTATATGTGCTTCAGTTCCGGACGCACCGTTGCTTCGGAGTGATCTCCACACCTTAGCACGCACGAAGGAGGCATCCGCACCGAACGAGGTTCTCCCGCACCCTGCATACAAACTGGTGGATTATCAGTACATTGAATGCACTGGTGGGGAAGCTACTCGCCCGCTCGACAAATCCAAACACGTAATACAGGTTCCGTGCACAACTATTAAGTTATCTTTCTAGTTGCCTTAGGATCAGTTTCATGCAAACATTGAATAGCCTATTCGTGTCGGGCAGTGCGCCGTGCAACATGAGAGAAAACACGGCGAGACTTACCAACTTACCATTTTACCTTCCCTGTCCAAGGCAAACATTATAAATCAGAGCACGGGCAAGTATAAACATTCAGGAGCATAGCATATGCAAACACGAGTATTTATTTCAAGATCGTTCAGGTGTTTAGTTAATTTGTTTCATGCGATACAGTATCTCGCACGCGGATAGCCGCTAAGCGAGGATGATTTGTTTATCTTTCATTTACGAGCAAGCATGCAACAAGTTAAATACAAGGCGATCACTGGCGTATGCCATAATGGACGGTATAGTCTTGACGAGAATGGTATGCAACGAAGTACAAGAGGCGCTGCAAACCACTTCGCCGAACAAGAGACTATTTAGTCTTTGACGAGAATGGTGTGCAACGTAAGTACAAGAGGCGCTGCAAGCCATTCCGCCGAACAAGAGACTAAGAACAATTGTCTCGCCCGGACCGGGTCGATGCCAGTGCCCCAGCATCGCCCGCGAGATCGTTACCCTGTGCACTGGTTGTCCATGATCGAACGGGGCCTTGGTTGGGGCAACAAGAGTACAAGACAAGAGTACAAGACAAGATTCATTGTTGTTGAGGCAACAATAGTACAAGACAAGAGGCATTGCCTGATTTCCATTCTCATAGTCGTTCTGAACAATATCCTGTATAACAGGGTGTTGGCCTGGCTGATGTTACAAGTATTGAGTCAAGGCAACGTACAAGCAGACAAGCATGCGTTCTAAGGAACATAAGCAACACGTTGGCTCGGGCCCGAAGGTAAGCCGAGAGATGAAACCGTTAGGGACTTAGCATGCGAGGGTCTGAACATATATAAGCAGTATATTATTTTCCATGTTCTAGCATAAGCAATACAAGTTGGAATTATTCCCTTAGCTAGGTGCGTTGGATTTATTAGCATGCAGGGGGTGATTCACCTAGCGACTAGCATGAATATTCCAGATTTTATGTGTGCTGGCTAAGCAAAGACAAGTTCACCGTAGCCACCCACCTTAGCGATGATTCGCCTCGGTAGAGCGATACGCCTGAGCGAGCCTCTGAAAGCCTAAGCTGAATTCCTGTAGGGGCAAGTCTGGATATCATTTGCTTTTCTTTGAGGCAAAGCGGGTCGGGACAGCTGCACTATTGCCGATTGAGTCGGCAGACCGCTTGAGCGGAACGGGGTGTTACATCCTACCCAACTCAGAAAAAGTCTCGTCCTCGAGACTTACTGAGGACAAGCAGTAATCTAGGGTTGAGGGAATCCTAGACAAGTCGTTGTACTTGTTCATTTGGATATTCACTTGCACAAGCGTCAAAATCAGCATATCGCTTAGACTGGATCGTGCGCACTTTCGAAGTGCACTTCTAGCGTGAACACGTCAACCAGCTTAGTGATAGCGAAGTCTTAGCAATCGAGTTTCACCTTTTCTTAAGTCGTGGATGGTGCACTAGTTCAAGGCGTCCCTCGAATAGATGCATTCAACCAAACTTAGAGTTAGTGAAAATCGGACAAGCTACTAGCGATACTCTCAAGGGTTCGCACAGGTTGGCACAAAGGCCACTCGCAGCATACAACCAGACAAGCAATCATATCAATCAAAACGCATTTTGAAAGTATTTAGACTTATTGTTGGAACATCCCATCGAGGCATTGAGAGAGAACGTGCACATAACCCACGAACGAGCTTTCGAAACAGAGATATCGAATTGAATTCCAAAGGCGTAGAAGCCAAGCTCTGATACCAACATGTCACGCCCCGATCTCCCGCAGGCAAATCAGCCGTTCCCGCTAGGCGGGAATCACCCTCGCCAGCGCTCCCGCGGAAAGATCGCTTGACCCATCCGGGCGTGATGCCGCACGAGCGCGATCCACGCCCATGCAAGGCCATGGTTCATTGGCTGGCGGCAAGAGTTCTAAGCCACAGAGTCGCACAGATTTGTCCGAGTGCAGCGGAGTCATGAACGCATTGGCGATCGGTAACAGGTTCACTGAGTCGACAAATATAGCGGAAGCATTGAAACACAAGTTGAAGTAAAGCAACTCTTTTTATTGATATGAACAAGTATTACAGGCGGCGTATAGCCGAGATTACAAATCGCTCAAGCCTCTCTCTGAAACATAAAGCGTGCCAAGTGGTTACAATTATGGAATGAATGTACAGGCGATGATCAGGTGAGTTCGGGCTATGTTCACAACATTATGTCTTGTATATGTGCTTCAGTTCCGGACGCACCGTTGCTTCGGAGTGATCTCCACACCTTAGCACGCACGAAGGAGGCATCCGCACCGAACAAGGTTCTCCCGCACCCTGCATACAAACTGGTGGATTATCAGTACATTGAATGCACTGGTGGGGAAGCTACTCGCCCGCTCGACAAATCCAAACACGTAATACAGGTTCCGTGCACAACTATTAAGTTGTCTTTCTAGTTGCCTTAGGATCAGTTTCATGGAAACATTGAATAGCCTATTCGTATCGGGCAGTGCGCCGTGCAACATGAGAGGAAACACGGCGAGACTTACCAACTTACCATTTTACCTTCCCTGTCCAAGGCAAACATTATAAATCAGAGCACGGACAAGTATAAACATTCAGGAGCATAGCATATGCAAACACGAGTATTTATTTCAAGATCGTTCAGGTGTTTAGTTAATTTGTTTCATGCGATACAGTATCTCGCACGCGGATAGCCGCTAAGCGAGGATGATTTGTTTATCTTTCATTTACGAGCAAGCATGCAACAAGTTAAATACAAGGCGATCACTGGCGTATGCCATAATGGACGGTATAGTCTTGACGAGAATGGTATGCAACGAAGTACAAGAGGCGCTGCAAACCACTTCGCCGAACAAGAGACTATTTAGTCTTTGACGAGAATGGTGTGCAACGTAAGTACAAGAGGCGCTGCAAGCCATTCCGCCGAACAAGAGACTAAAAACAATTGTCTCGCCCGGACCGGGTCGATGTCAGTGCCCCAGCATCGCCCGCGAGACCGTTACCCTGTGCACTGGTTGTCCATGATCGAACGGGGCCTTGGTTGGGGCAACAATAGTACAAGACAAGAGGCATTGCCTGATTTCCATTCTCATAGTCGTTCTGAACAATATCCTGTATAACAGGGTGTTGGCCTGGCTGATGTTACAAGTATTGAGTCAAGGCAACGTACAAGCAGACAAGCATGCGTTCTAAGGAACATAAGCAACACGTTGGCTCGGGCCCGAAGGTAAGCCGAGAGATGAAACCGTTAGGGACTTAGCATGCGAGGGTCTGAACATATATAAGCAGTATTTTATTTTCCATGTTCTAGCATAAGCAATACAAGTTGGGATTATTCCCTTAGCTAGGTGCGTTGGATTTATTAGCATGCACGGGGTGATTCACCTAGCGACTAGCATGAATATTCAAGATTTTATGTGTGCTGGCTAAGCAAAGACAAGTTCACCGTAGCCACCCACCTTAGCGATGATTCGCCTCGGTAGAGCGATACGCCTGAGCGAGCCTCTGAAAGCCTAAGCTGAATTCCTGTAGGGGCAAGTCTGGATATCCTTTGCTTCTCTTTGAGGCAAAGCGGATCGGGACAGCTGCACTATTGCCGATTGAGTCGGCAGTCCGCTTGAGCGGAACGGGATGTTACATGCATAATGGGAGCCGGTTAATCATACGTGAAGTGTATGGTTAGTCTTTGCACAGGAATTATATTTGCACAGGATTAAGGGTATGATCACGTATAAACTAGCATTTTTTCGTCCCGACTAGCATACATGAATCACACGAATATCAAGTATTATAGAAGATCAAGGTCTAAAAACACAAGATATGCTAGTCCGTGTTTCTTCGTGTCAGAAATCAAGTACAACAATACTACATGTGTTGTAGAAATTATCAGTAAGAAAACCATCAGAGAATGTACTCGTCTGGGGTCCAAAGCGGATGAAACAAATCAGTGTGACGGGGTCCAGACAACCTATATCATGAATAATTCACATTAATTGGTGAAATATAATTAAGTAGATTCAACCCACTAGATTTCTTGGACAATTTTATGCTGTTTATAGTTTATAGATGGGACAAATATCTATATAAAAACTTAAATATAAAAATAATGTATATACAAGATATATATTTTTATATATATATATATATATATATATATATATATATATACATATTTGAGTATATATATATATATATATATATATACTCAATTATGTATATATATATATATATATATAGTATACATATAAATATAGATAACATAGATATATAGTATACATATATAGATAATATATAGTATACATAGATACATAGATATATATAGATATATATATAAATACATATATAGATACACATATATATAAGATATATAGATACATATAGTATACATATATAGATACATATATAGTATACATATATATATATATATATATAGTATACATATATAAATAATATATAGTATACATAGATGTCATAGATACATAGATATATATATAAATACATATATAGATACTCATATATATATATAAGATATATATAGATACATATATAGATACATATATAGTTATGTATATAGGGTACATATAGAATATAGTATACATATGTATATAGGTACATATATAGTATATATATAGTTATGTACATATATAGTACAATATACATTTGTATATATACATATTATATATATAGAGATACATGTACATATAGGTACGTATATATATATATATATATATATATATATATATATATATATAGATAATACATATATATATATATATATATATATATATATATATATACTATATTCTATATGTATCCTATATACATAACTATATATGTATCTATATATGTATACTAGTATACATATATATATGAGTCTATATATATATATATATATATATATAGACTCATATATATATATATATATATATATATAGGTACATATATAAATACAATATAGTATACATATATAGATACATATATAGTTATGTATATAGGGTACATATAGAATATAGTTTTATATATATATATATATATATATATATATATATATATATATATATACATTGCTTGCTGCTGCGCTGCTGTTGGGTGCTGCTGCAGCCACTGTTTGCTGCTTCTCAGGTGCAGCCACAGCTACTGCTCTGCAGCTACTGCTCTGCTGCTGCACGCCGTAGCTCCTGCTGCAGCTGCTCTGTTGTTGCTCGCTGCAGGTGCTGCTGCTACTGCACTGCTGCTACTGCAGTCCCTTTCTCCTCTCCCTTTTCTTGACACACACACGCATATATATATACACTTTTCCTAGTTAGAGTTATAAAACAAATTTGAAAAGAATTAAGAGTTACCTTATGAGGACTCCTATCTCCTCTAACGGTCTCCGGCGACTATCGGACTAGTGCTTCTGTCTGTCCTGAGCTACACGAAGTCTTTCTCTAATATGCTTTACCTTCTCCGCAGCATCTACTACCATTTCTGGTCCCAACAATGCTCGTTCGCCTACGTCGTCCCCAAGATAATGGGGTACGACATCTCCGGCCGTACACAGCCTCGAAAGGAGACATCTCGATGCTTGCCTGGTAACTATTGCTGTATGAAAACTCCACCAGATGAAGATGCTCCCAAAATCCCCCGAAATCTAGTATACAAGTACGCAGCATATCCTCGAGAGTCTGAATAGTCCTCTCTGACTGCCCATCTGTCTGGGGGTGATATGCAGTACTGAACTTGAGCTGGTGCCCAAACTCGCCTGCAAACTCCTCCGGAAATGAGAAGTAAAACGACTAACCCAATCCGAGACTATGCTGACGAAAACCACATGTATCCTGACGATCTGCCTCACATACATCTCTGCCAGCTTCTCCGTAGACAAACCTACCTTGAAAGGCAAAAAGTGGGCCGATTTGGTCAACCTGTCAACGATGACCCAAATTGCGTCTTTTCCTCCTGGAGATCGTGGAAGTCCGGACACAAAATTCATAGCAATGTGCTCCCACTTCCACTCTGGAATGTATAATGGCTGAAGTAAACCTCCTGGGTCCTGCCTCTCGTCTTTCACTTGCTGGCACACTAAGCATCTGGATACAAACTGTGACACTTTCCTCTTCATGCCATACCACCACTCTCTCTCGCATATCACGATACATCTTGTTGGCACCTGGATGTATGGATTACTGAGAGCGATGCGCTTCCTGTAATACCTCACGCAGCTCCCCACTAGGCACACACAATCTAGCATCATGTCGCAAAGAACCATCCTCAGCAATGGTGAAATCATCTCCCAATCCTGCTCTCACCTGATCTCTGATGCTCCTCAGAGATACATCTTCTTACTGGGCTGCCTTGATCATGTCCATCAACTCTGAGTGTATCTGCAACCCCCACATCTGCATAACAAAACCAGGAACTATCACCTCAATATCCAAGTCCTCCAACAAATGTCGATCATGTGTCAACAATATAGCTACCGGATATCTGCTCAAGGTATCGATAACTACATTGGCTTTCCTAGGATGATACTTCAAATATGTCAAAATCCTTCATCAGTTCCAACCACCGACGCTGCCTCATGTTCAACTCCTTCTGAGTGAAAACGTACTTCAAGCTTTTGTGGTCTGTGAAGATCTCCACATGCACTCCGTACAAATAGTGTTTCCACAACTTCAGGACAAATATGACTGCTGCCAACTCCAAATGGTGGGTAGGATAGTTCTTCTCATGAGGACGTAATTGCCTGAATGCATAGGCAATCACTTTCCATTCTGCTGAAGAACACAACCCAAACATTTCTCCGATGCATCACTATAAATAGTGAAACCTCCAGACCCTGATGGCAACGTCAAAATAGGAGCAGACGTCAACCTCTTCTTCAATTCCTCAAAAGCAACCTGACACTCCTCTGTCCAAACAAACTCTACATCTTTCCGAGTGAGTTTAGTCAAAGGCTCTGCAATTCGAGAGAAATCTTTCACGAACTTTCTGTAATATCCAGACAATCCTAAGAAGCTTCTAATTTCTACAACAGAGCTTGGAGTGGCCCAAGATTCTACGGCAGCAATCTTCTTTGGATCAACTCATATTCCATCTACAGTCACTACATGTCCGAGAAACTCCACTTTGTTTAAGAAAAACTCACATTTAGAGAGTTTTCCATAGAGCTTCTCATTCCTGAGAGTTTCAGGGACTATCCTTAAATGCTTCTCGTGTTCTTCTAGCGTCTTTGAGTATACAAGGATATCATCTATAAACATTACCACGAACTTGTCCAGGTACTGATGGAATACCTTGTTCATCAAGTTCATGAAGACTGCCGGGACATTAGTTAACCCGAACGACATCACCAAGAACTCGTACTGGCCATAGCGAGTCCTGAATACAGTCTTCGAAATATCTTCTTTTTTCACCTTCACCTGATGATATCCGGACCTCAAGTTAATCTTTAAAAATACCTTCGCGCCACTCAACTGATCGAAGAGATCTATTCTCGGCAGCGGATATTTGATCTTGATTGTGAGCTTGTTCAGGGTCCTGTAATCGATGCACATCCGCACCGATCCATCCTTCTTTGGCACAAAAAGTACCGGAGCTCCCCAAGACGACGAACTTGATCTGATGAATCCCTTGTCTTCTAATTCATCGATCTGTTTCTTTAGCTCCGCCAGCTCATTGTTGTTGATCCGGTAGACATACTGCGATATTGATTCTGCTCCCGACATAAGATCAATAGAGAATTCAACATCTCTATCTAGCGGCAATCCTAGTAACTCCTTGGAAAACACATATAAGAACTCAGCAATAATAGGATGCAGTAGCTCTTTCTCCTCCATTATAGCTTTGCAAATAATTCCACGATCTGGCTTCTCTTTCTTTCTAGCAAACTCGAACTCCGACTCTCCTGGAGGTCAAAACAGCATACGACCTCTGCGGCAGTCAATGCTAGCGAAATGCATACCCAACCAATCCATTCCAAGGATATTGTCAAAACTTGGAAGTAGCATTACGAGTAAGCTAGCAGACAAAACACGGTCTCCCAATGTAACGTGATACCCCTTGCAAACATCAGACACAAATTCTATTCTAGTCAGTGATGCTTGCAACTCCTACCCAAGGGTTCTATTAATAAGCTATGCTTAAGCACAAAGGATATAAATATGAAACTATGTGATGCCCTAATCTAGCGTGCCATGCTGAAATATGATAAAAACAATAAGGAGACATCATTAAGGCACAAGATAGAGTATTATTCGAGAAGGACAAGAATTATGGAAGATGTCAAATCGGTTAGAGTAATCAAGATCAGTAAATTTAATTCAGGGATGGAATTCCTAGTTGTGATTGAGTATTTCATATTCCTAATATCATATATCTTATTGCAGTCTCGTAATAGTACTCTAATTCTAAGTACTACTACGATATCACACTAATTGTGAAGTCGGACCTGCATGGGCCACCACAAAAACGTGTCACGACCCGCATCTGGGTGTTCGGATAAGAGTGTGTGGGTACGCCCAGCCTACGCCGCAGTGTCGGCGGTAGAACGTTGCCTGGAATTAGTACTGTATAACCAACACCTCATAATATAAAGGGAACAAATATTATACTCAATCATAAAACTAAGGTGGGTGAAAACATGTATATATATGTATGTAAAATTACAGTACAAAATCTTGTGTTCATAAATCATACAACAATAGTAAGTCTGCAAACTTTAACTATTGTCATAACTAGGTCTCCCGCTTGCGGCCTTCCTCGATCCTCCAAGAGGTAAAATCAGACTCGAAGCTATTTCCCAAAAATCTATAATAGATAGGGCACAGGTCCTTCTAAGTGCTACCTGAAATATTATCCAGTCAGAATTGAACGAGTACAATTCTAATAGCAGATTCAATACATGATAAGGACTATAAAACAGTGATAGAAAAAGTAGTGCATGATGGATAAATAAACTGACATCAAGGCATGGTAAAAAATGAACAGGAAAAATAAATAAACAGAAAAATATGTCATGTATCAACAAAAAAATCTATAGTCACTAAGTGTTTTGAAATACTAGTTTGATTATGTGATCGGCTTAGGATTGCACAATGGGAGCCGGTTAATCATACGTGAAGTGTATGGTTAGCCTTTGCATAGGAATTATATTTGCACAAGATTAAGGTTATGATCACATATAAACTAGTATTTTTTTGCCCCGACTAGCATACATGAATCACACGAATATCAAGTATTATACAAGATCAAGGTCTAAAAACACAAGATATGCTAGTCCGTGTTTCTTCGTGTCAGGAATCTAGTACAACAATACTACGTGTTATAGAAATTATCAGGAAGAAAATCATCAGAGACTGTACTCGCCTGGGGTCCAAAGCGGGTGAAACAAGTCAGAGTGTGACGGGGTCCAGATAACCTATATCATGAATAATTCACATTAATTGGTGAAATATAATTAAGTAGATTCAACCCACTAGATTTCTAGGTCAATTTTATGTTATTTCTGGTTTATAGATGGGACAAATATCTATATAAAAAACTAAATATAAAAATAATGTATATATATATATATATATATATATATATATATATATATATATAGTATTCATATACAGATAATATATAGTATACATAGATATATATATATATATATATATATATATATATATATATACATATAGTATACATATATATAGATACATCTATAAATACAATATAGTATACATATATAGATACATATATAGTTGTATACATAGATATATAGATACATATATAAATACAATATAGTATACATATATAGATACACATATAGTTGTATACATAGATACATAGATATATATATATATATATATACATATATAGATACACATATAGTATACATATATAGATACATAAATAGTTGTATACATAGATACATAGATATATAGATACATAGATATATATATAAATACATATATAGATACTCATATAGTATACATAGATACATAGATATATATATAAATACATATATAGATACTCATATAGTATACATAGATACATAGATATATATATATATAGTATACACACATATATATAGATACATAGATATATAGATACATGTATAAATACAATATAGTATACATATATAGATACATATATAGTTGTATATAGGGTACATATAGAATATAGTATGTATATAGGGTACATATAGGTACAAATATAGTATATATATAGTTATGTACCCATATCTATATATGTATATATACGTACCTATATGAACATGTATCTCTATATATATAATATGTATATATACAAATGTATATTATACTATATATGTATATATACGTACCTATATGTACATGTATCTCTATATATATAATATGTATATATACAAATGTATATTATACTATATATATATATATATATATATATATATATATACGTGCTGCAGCCACTGCTTGCTGCTGCTCTGCTTCTCTATTGCAGCCACTTTAATTAGTAACAAATTAATAACATTTTAGAAAGTATATTCTACACATTTAGGCATAATTTTAAGTATTTTAAGTATTGTTTCTTAGCGGTTTTGAAATTGAATGAAATAGTAGTCACCATTGCCAATTGGTTTACATGCGATATACAAGTTTTCTCCTTTTACAACCTTACTATGTTTTTACACTTTGTTGATTGGTCTTTTTCGTTCAAATTTCTTTGCCGAATTGACCGAAAAAAAGATTTCCAATATCGGTATTGGTGAATATCATATATCGGTCAGTATTGAATCGGGACATGCCAAACCGTATTGATATCGGTCATATCGGATCAGTATCGATCGATGTTGTAAACTATGAATATCAACTACAAGCTATGTATACTTGTAGGTTTTCCAGTCAGTTGAAAGTGACCCTTCATGATATTCTGGCGCTAACTTCTATGGAGTCAGAATATATGGCAGCAGAAGAAGCATTGAAGGATATCCTAGGGTTAAGTTGGTGAGTTCAGGTTCAAGAAGATGCGGGTTCCATTGTTTTATGACGGTCAAAAGTGTGATTCATCCCACGAAGAATTAGGTATATTATAGTCTGATAAAACATATAGACGTAAGGTATCAAAAAATAAGGGAGTGATGCAATAAGTAGATTCATCTTATAAAGATAGATACTAAGGTGAATCCGGAGGATATGCTAATGAAAGTGATTATTGTGGTGAAGTTATAGTCTATCTTCGATTTTTATTTACCCAGTTATGAGGAAGGTTAGCCACCTCTGTAGGAGGGTCATGACAGTTCGTAGTTCTGGACAAAGACTGTGCCAGTAGGCAAAGGGATACTAAAGGATAAACTAAAGATTAAAGGAGGCACAGAAGCAACTTGCAACAATTTTAAAAGGTGGCTTGTTGAACTCAAGCAAAGGTGGAGATTGTCACGCCCCAAACTCCCGCAAGCCCAATAGTCCCCGCTGAACGTGAAATCACCACGTTGCAGCTCTCCCGCGGGACAATCGTTCTATTCGGGACGTGATGCCGTACGAGCCTGGAGTTGCGCTCGTACAAGGCGATGTTGTTAAACACGAAAGTTATCATCGAAACAACCAAGTTACAGCGGAAGTCAATTGTGTACCAAGCACACATCAGAGTATACGCAGCGAAGCTCACGATAGGGTCCAAATGAGATGCCCCGAGTCAATGCCACAAAGGCGATGCCACGGAGACGATGAAATAACTCTTGCTCTTTCTCTAGCCCACAAAGGTACTTACAGTTCATACATCTTGTCCCGTATATCCAAGCAGCGCCACTACGTCTGTGTACCTGAAATATTGCCCACAAACGTGGGTCAGTACACAACCGTACTGGTGAGCGGGGTAACCCACTCGTCTAAGCCGACACTAAATAAAAATAGTGAATGCACACAGTTAAATGATGATCTTTCTAGTTGAATCCTAGATTCGTTTCATGGCATATGGATGACATGTTAAGGAAAGCAGTAAAGCAGTTTAAGCATGCAAGCATTCATTCTCAAACCAAACGACAAGCATTTATATATAAAGCCGACCCGTCTAACTCAATGCCATCGCTTGCACGATAACATATCGAACCATCAGTCTCGTCTCAATATCCATCCTCAACCAACAGTTTATAACCCAATCTCGAATGCACACTCTTGCCGAGGCAAGGTGGCCGCGCCTACACGAAAGCCAAACCAACAAAAGAAAAGCAAGCCAACTCTTATCTATATGAAGTCACTGGCAAAGCCATAAAGGACAAAATTCAAGCATTAACGGCGCGCCCTATCAGCCCGGGTAGCAAGCCCCGCTGGAGGTCCCGCAATGCATCGTGACTAGCACTGTGACTAGCACGAATCAATATTTCCCTCCGGATCGATACGGTCCCAGTGCCCCGGGAAGCCGTCTCGAGGAAATGTCAAACCCTTGTGTACACAGGTTGTCCGTGACATGCAGAAAGTAGGTATGACGAGAGGATCGAACATTCTCGCCCCACCAAGCGATCCTAGACTCGTTCCATCGATAACCCAACCGAAGCATCCATAACCATTCTTCCAACATGTTCTTCCAAGAAGTCCAAATCTCGACCTCAATATATATAGCCCAAGGCACCAAAAAATACCCAGTGTTTCACATTGCCGCTTTACAGCAATGTATTCTCAAATGGTGCAACACCCATGCTCAAAGCAATCCCATGGCACAATGCCGTTTCGGTGGCACAATGTCACATTCGTGGTACGATGCCCCATCAAACGACACAACGCCCTCGCCGATACAGTTGTTCGGTTTCGAACCACAACTGCCTGCTTTGCAAGACAAAACATCCTTGTGATACACGCGCACGGATGCACGTTCGCTCGCCCAAATTCCCGATATTCTCGATATTCCCATTGCCTCAATTGTATCATTCCAACTTGTATATTTCCAACCGTCCAAGTATAATCCCAAGTAATCCAACCGATCGCCTCAAATGAATAATCCCGCTATCGTATCCAACTATCCAACGCGTAAACCATTCAAGCCACAATCCTACCAAGCCAACGACGCACACTCTATGCACGCCTCAGTGTAGTGCTTCCCGATATTCCAGCCCAAGTGTACAAGCCATTACGTGTTTTCCATATTATTAGGCATGAAGGAGTAGAGGAGAAGGGAAAGAGCCCACTCGCCTATGATTGATCCCGTTAGGCATCCTGTCCTGCCGATACGGCCAATCCCTTGAACCCGTGGTCCGATGCAAGCGTGATCTACTCAACTGGTATGACGGTGCGAGCAGGCCGTGCTCTACAATTCATCCGACCGATCGGACTAAGGAAGATGGCATTATCATTCCAACTCAGCTATCTCAGTACTGCTCTGAACGAACACCTGATTTCCATCGAACCCGCTAGCCATCTGCACATGAAACAACTCAATCAATACTTATTCCCAAAATCCAACAAATCAAATGAAACCAGCATTTGTTTCATTCAATCCGACTCAGCGTAACGCACCGTACGGTTGCGGGACGTTACATAATATACCACTTAGAATCAGGTTCGTCCACGAACCGTGCTGGTACTCATTCCTATCACATGCCACAATCCAATTCCATGGATCTGCTCTATGCAACTCACATTATCCTGATCCAGATTCAGCATCTCGCTCTGTTGAATGCTCGTACAAATTCTATATTCCCACACCCTCCTTGCAGCTCAATACGAATTCCTCGTATCGCTTAGTTTTGGATCGGTACACATATTTAAGGCGTCCCTAAAATACATGCATTTCAGCCGAGCTTTGCGATAGCGAATTTGGACAAGTTACAAGGGTATCTTTACGTCCGAGGCATCCATTAGCTTCACTCCCAAATCGAACCAATCCTGATTTCCATTCCAACATGTTCGCTTGAGCACTATTCTCAAATATGATAATTTTCCACCGACTTAATCAGTTCGTGTTCCATCTCAATCCATCCAACTATTTCTGGAATCAGTACTAGCAACATCTCCAAATATTATCTCGTGCACCGAACGATTCTCACAACTGATCTACCCCAGCTATGCGACTTACCCAAATATCAACTTGCTTAGATCAGCTCAGTCCAACACATTTCCTGCCATCTCAATACCTCACAGGGTGAACATCTATATTGAGGTTTGTGTGATCCACGAAGATCTCGCCGCCACGCCAAAGGGATAATGTCGCCACGATTTCAACGTGGACACACTCGCCACAATTCCTAGGTTGCGCATGGAATAGTTCTTCGCGCTGCTTCCACTGCCTCGAAGCATAGAATATCACCTTCGCCTTCCGAATGAGCACGCTTCCCAGACTAAGTTCCGATGCATCTTGTAAATCTGAGGCACATCTGTCCCTTCCAGTATTCGCAAAGATTTGATTTGAACGAGCCGCCACAGTCGTCCATTCATATAAATGCTATTCCCTTCCAGAGCACGATGAGTCAGAGGCGATGCCATCTACAAAAATCTGTGACTCTGAATCTCATCAGTTGACTTAGGCCAATCCCACAATCGCTTCGGTCTTCCGGCTGCATCTTCAGCTGAAGGCTATCCCAAGGATCTCTCAAATCCAACTCTCAGTCAATAAGCCAAATCACATTGCTCACATCTGCCCTCGACGCATTCCCAAATACGCCGCCTCAAGGGTCGTTCTATGGGTCTACCATATTCATATCCGATTCAGCGGGCAAGGTCGCTTAGGGTCAGCTGTCCCGAAGCTACGCTTGATAATTGTAATCATCACGATGGACAGTTACTATAAACCATGCTATATCTCATCTGCAAATCCGAATAAAATCCAACCATTCACCCGAGCGAAGTTTCTGAATCCGAGAACCGCGCTCGTTGAAACCTTATTCCATCAATCCGCCGTTCTGTCCTGAATCCATCAAATTTTCGAATTGCATATTCGATTCTCGCACCATCGATTTCAACGATTCTCGAAACTCGAGACTTGCTCAAATTCACATCCGTTTGCCACGTCCCACCTTGCACTTCCAACTTACTCGAGCAGCACAGTGATTTATTCCGACGTTGCTCCCACATTTAGCTATCTTCAAAAGTCTGTCCGCCAATATCTTTGCCTTCCGTTGTGGCCACAATCCGTCCACGTCTTTCCAGAGAATCCGTCTATCATCGTTGCACCATCTTGCCCAAAAATTTATTTCCGCTAAACCTGAGTCAACTTCACGAGCAGCAACATCCAAAATCTTCCAAGTTTGTGTGAATCCATCTCATTGTCCCTCCAAACCAAATCGTGTTTCATTGCTCAACCAACAGCTCAAATGTGTTGTCCAAAATTGTAGTCCGTGCTCGCTATCATTTGATTCACCCATTGCTCGTTCAAGCGCATCCCAGTTGTTCGTTCCGATCTCGTCCATCACTTAAGCCCAACGATGCTTTCATTTGCACTAGTCCGTTCTCGATATGCTCAACTCAATATTCGCTTGCTCCATTATCATTCTTCCCAACTCAACCGACGTGCACCAACCAACTTGTATTCTCGTTTCACGAGTCCGTTCAGGCAATTCCTATAGATGTCTAACCAAAATATTTCCAATGCCTTGCTTAACACGTTTGATCCCATATACCACTTCGAATCAAGTCACTACTCGCATTACGATTTCCTGAACTGATCCAAGATCCGTTCGAGCCATCCCTCGTGCGTGATCCTGCCATTCACAACTCAAGTCTGACACAAAAACTCAGCCAATGCAGGAACCATCCAACGATTTCTCAACCCGTCCGATACCTTCTCAACACGAGCAATCGTGCAATAATTGTCTTCCAAATAGTCCAACCCAATACCCAACGGTTTCACACTTTTGTTGTACGAGCAACTCGTACCAACTTATCCATATATTCCCGAGCCAAACTCAAACCTGCCCAACCGATGCGCCACAGCCAAAATTCTAACTTCTATCCAACACAGTCGCTAGACGAGCAACTCGTGCAACGATCCATTCTCATCGAATATTTCTACTCAAACATGCCGCTTAACCAAATCTCTTCTGCCAGCCAACAGATCCACTGATGCAATCAGAATCTCCCGAACGCTAAGCCAAGCCAACCCAACAAAAGCCCACACTTGTTGCACAAATGCAACAACGCCTAACGAGACTAAGCGATCCTACGAAAACCAACCAAGGCAACCCAACAAAGAATAATATGCAGCCACAACTAGCAATAAATAGACTTATTGCATGAAACATCCGATGCGGCACCGAGTAGAGTCAAGAGCTAGACGACACACGGAAGCTATTTAGAGTTTGTGATGAAGCGAAGGACCAAGTCCGAGAAAAATGAACCAGGCGCTCTGATACCAATCTGTCACGCCCCAAACTCCCGCAATGCATCGTGACTAGCACTGTGACTAGCACGAATCAATATTTCCCTCCGGATCGATACGGTCCCAGTGCCCCGGGAAGCCGTCTCGAGGAAATGTCAAACCCTTGTGTACACAGGTTGTCCGTGACATGCAGAAAGTAGGTATGACGAGAGGATCGAACATTCTCGCCCCACCAAGCGATCCTAGACTCGTTCCATCGATAACCCAACCGAAGCATCCATAACCATTCTTCCAACATGTTCTTCCAAGAAGTCCAAATCTCGACCTCAATATATATAGCCCAAGGCACCAAAAAATACCCAGTGTTTCACATTGCCGCTTTACAGCAATGTATTCTGAAATGGTGCAACACCCATGCTCAAAGCAATCCCATGGCACAATGCCGTTTCGGTGGCACAATGTCACATTCGTGGCACGATGCCCCATCAAACGACACAACGCCCTCGCCGATACAGTTGTTCGGTTTCGAACCACAACTGCCTGCTTTGCAAGACAAAACATCCTTGTGATACACGCGCACGGATGCACGTTCGCTCGCCCAAATTCCCGATATTCTCGATATTCCCATTGCCTCAATTGTATCATTCCAACTTGTATATTTCCAACCGTCCAAGTATAATCCCAAGTAATCCAACCGATCGCCTCAAATGAATAATCCCGCTATCGTATCCAACTATCCAACGCGTAAACCATTCAAGCCACAATCCTACCAAGCCAACGACGCACACTCTATGCACGCCTCAGTGTAGTGCTTCCCGATATTCCAGCCCAAGTGTACAAGCCATTACGTGTTTTCCATATTATTAGGCATGAAGGAGTAGAGGAGAAGGGAAAGAGCCCACTCACCTATGATTGATCCCGTTAGGCATCCTGTCCTGCCGATACGGCCAATCCCTTGAACCCGTGGTCCGATGCAAGCGCGATCTACTCAACTGGTATGACCGTGCGAGCAGGCCGTGCTCTACAATTCATCCGACCGATCGGACTAAGGAAGATGGCATTATCATTCCAACTCAGCTATCTCAGTACTGCTCTGAACGAACACCTGATTTCCATCGAACCCGCTAGCCATCTGCACATGAAACAACTCAATCAATACTTATTCCCAAAATCCAACAAATCAAATGGAACCAGCATTTGTTTCATTCAATCCGACTCAGCGTAACGCACCGTACGGTTGCGGGGCGTTACAGAGATTGTTGTGTGGTTCGTGGTCAACAGCAAAGAGCGATGGGAGTCATCCAAAGAACAAAAAAGCTCGGGAGGAGTCGAAGACACAAGTGGAGCTCTAATACGATAAGAGGTTAGTAGAGTACTTAAACAAATCTAATTACAGTATTCTTATATATTGACATGTGACTCATGACTAGTTAGTATGTTCTTCCTTATCTTTACTACTATGTTTACTTGAAGCATTTTCGCTTATACGTTAGCGAGAGATTCAAGTGTTATTAGTATTGATATCATGTTCTCGTATTTACTATCGTGTTCCTCGTTTTACTCGTGTTTCTCGTGGTATCCGTGATCATGATCTAAGTGAGATATCGATGGGAGAATACAACTAGTAGACATGTGACTTACTACCCGTTGCAACCTCATGTTTACTCAAGATACTTCTACTTCTACCATACTCGTAGACTCGTTGCACATTGGTAATGTAGTCACGTATTACCAATATGCTAAGTTATCCCAGGTCGTCTATATGTTGAAGGCTTGTATTCTAAAAAGAACATGTATTGAGCACATAGTCCTTTCAATTTTATCACCATACACTAGTAGTTCATTGTTTTTTATACTGTTGTCACGAAAGTTCACTATACATGTTAGTCCGATTATCTTCTTGCTATACACATACATGATTGCAATCCGTTATTATTCATGCTAGTCACAATATCTTTCTACTGCACATCAAGAAACTACACTCATGTGGTTAATGTACACATATATAGTCTACATGTACTAGTTCTTGTTTGGCATATGTACTTGCTCCAATCCTGACCGGATAACTATTGTTGACAACATAGACGACTCTCACTCTGCTCTACGGAACTTCGTGAATGAGATTGTGGTTCGTTATTCTATTCTTCCTTATGATAGTTTGGGGTGCATAGTTTCCATTCGTATGATTTTTTTTTTTTTCATAGATATTGATATATTCTAGATGATAGATAGTTTTGTGGATGTTACGATATAGTCTGGTGACTCATATACATAGACATTGTATAACCGCCGATACCGCATAACTGGATGAACGTACTCACGTACTCATATCCGATTATTTGGGAGGGGATCATGACTTGCTTTTATTTCATTCAACTCCCCTAATACAATAATGGACGGGTCATAATATACATTTGTCAGTTGCTAAAAACATGAAAAATACATAATTAGAAGGAAAAAATTAGATAATGGCACATTACTCTAAAATGGAAACTATATCACGGTTTATGATTATGTTGGAAAGATAACAAAAGTAACAACCCTTGATACGCTCAAATCAGCAATTAAAACTTTACCACTTTACCAAAATGGCAAAAAGAAATCTTACTAACAGTTTTGAGTGCCCGAACTATGGAATTTGACGATCTAGTAGCAAATAGGTTCTTGTAGGATCGAATTTGTTAGATTTGATGGCATTGCTCTCATATGTATCTTCAATTTGGCTGGACGTACGCGTAAAATGGTTTTCTAAAACCAAACGCCTAGAATGGTCTTCTAAAACCAAAGCTATGGCCCATCAACATTGTCTAGTCATGTGTACTAGACACGGCCTGATTTGGTACAGTCTAACCGCTCCAAGTAGGTCAGGGCTGCACCATCAAGTTTTTCTAGTTTCTCTATCTCACCCTCTCCAAGTTGGACTTGCTTGTCACCAAATTCCAGCTTCTGGGGTATGTTGAAGAGTACATTCAGTTATCTTATTTTATGTATTCTTACAACTTTACATATTTTCCCTTTCTAGGTTGGTTTAGTGATGTCATATGCTTTGTATACTCCATTTATATTCTAAGGCCAAGATCCTTAATGTAAATCCCAGTTAATTTAAATGTATCCTCTTTTCTACGGCAGGCATAAATAAAAACTTTAACCATCAGTTGTACAAGTTAAAGTCGTACCAGTTTATTCACTAGAAGAGTTCCTTTGACAGCACAACCATTGTTGAATAACCGAAATTGGATTAGAAGAGGCTGCCGAGGCAGAAAACAGAAAAAAAGGAGTTATAATGAATATAACAATAGCAGCCAGGTATATTGCAGTAAACAGTATAATAATATATAGATGTGGTCTACCGGTTCGGTGAAGAGAGAGAAAAACTGTCTTAAATTTGAAGACTCATCCACACCTTCAAATCCATCCAAAATCCTCTGAAAATGACAAGTCCAAAATTAATCACACTATCAACATACAAAGACTACAACTAGGATTTAGTTAAATTATAAACTATTTACGAACAAAAATAGATGCTTGGATTGTTAGATTTGCATTCTTGAAGGGCAGATGCTAAAAACTCATGCAGTATGTTATTAGATAAGCAATGATTAGATATCAAATTATATACTGGTTATGTAACAGACTTATCTAACTAGAATAGTTCATGTTATGTGTCTCTGTGCACAAGACTACTATACATTACGGACCTCTGTATTTTCAAGCAACATATACTGGTAATGTAAAAGAGTCATCCAACTAGAATAGTTCATGTTATGTGACTGTGCTCAATACTATACGTTACCGCCTCTTATTTTCAAGCAACAAAGGCATCCCAAAATGCATATTAGAGAAAGCTAGAAAGGGCCCGAAGCCACCCAGCAGATTGTTCAGGGTCTAGGTGTTGTGCTTCAATAGCATAATGCATAGGGGTAAAAGTGCTTAGTAGTAGACAATGGGCGGGTGGGTCAAGCCAAGAGAGATCCAAAGTTTGACGTTGAATATTATAGCCAAATATATTAGCATGGACCTAATATTACAAAACCTAGGCCCTAGACTGGCCCTGTTGGATCCATGCCGACCCCACAAGCTTTCGGGCCAACCCAACTAAGTTAAATTCTTTCTGATTTAATCACATATTACTTGTATCATTCAAAACCACATAAATTATGATAGAACAAAATGCAAAACCATTTTTTTAAGGAACATTATAAAAGATAAGCTGATCAGTGTCACGGTCACTCGGCGGCTGCTTGTCCACGCTACTCTGGAAAGAGGTCAAAGGGTGAGTGGACTTTGATTTTTGGGGTAGGTAAATGCACTGCATTCTCTCTCTGTTCTCAAAATCTAATCCATCTTCATTCATATGGATGGATAGCGCACCGACAATGGGTTAGAGTTTTAGCCGATCATCTAAACCTGCTCCAAAAATAGATTGGCCAAAAAGTTGAACCCCACCTGTTTTGCATTCGAGCCAGGGGACCGTCAGGCTTTTTCTGGCCGGACCTGGCCCACTATCATCCCTAGGCCTGAGCAACATATCTGTGTAACTTGGACTAGAACTGACCTGTAATTTACCGGTACTTCTATTCTTAAATCCCGGAGTCCTTTACTAATTATATTACCCTAATAGAGTAGACTAGCAACGTTGTTTATCAAACATGACCAAGACTCTAAACATTTAAGCTCACCATATATTCAAGTTACCAAGGACTCCACAGTGAACATCCAAAGAAACAAGAAAGGAGAAAGAGACGCCACCACTTTGTCAATAAACCGGGGCCTTGGGCTCCAGTAACATATTGCACTTGGATAGCAGCCCAGAACTTGGTACCCCTTGGATCTCAGTAACCTGTAATGTTACCCATTTCTTATACTCCAGACTATCATCATGTGATCTTTTACTAAATGTATTACCTTATAAAGTAATTGTGGGGTTTTATAAAATAGTACCCAAACCTTCACATATTGTCATCAGTTTGGTATTTAACTCTGGTTCATGTCCCTCCAGATGGCTAGCTTTTTCACTCTTTTTAAACTATATCACCTTAAAAAGACTTCTTATTTAAATTTATTAATTATCCATAATTGGTGAAATTATCTATGTAGGTCGATTGCCTCTTCAGAATCTTTGTTATACTCTGGTATGTGAACAACATATATTGCCTAATACTTCTAACTTCCTCTTCACAAAAATATTTGAATGAAGCAAACATAGCTCAAATACAATTATGCCATTATCATTTCAACCCTTAAGAATGCAATAGCTTCAAATGATGTGAGTGTTTTCTTTCTAAGTAGTGAAAAGGAATCTCATACCTGAAAATTCATTGGGATTGAACACTGCCCCTTGTAGATACTATTGGGGCATCTAATAGCCAAATCTTCTGAAATAAATCCAGTTCCATCAGTATGGATTTTTTTCTCGCCATCTTCATTATATACAACATTTCCATATTCATTCTACAAAAATGAAATTCACAATTACAAAACAGTCTGCTTACATGTTCACCAAAAAACTAAGAGCCAAAAGGAGTAGAAAAACCTAAAGCATGGAAACAGGAAGATTGATGTACCCGGCAAGGAATGTCCTCAATTTCCGTAATCCTAACAAACGAAAGATCAATATCTAACTTGATAGTCTTGGACAAGATTAGAGAAAACCTGTAAAAAACTCCACATTCATAATGTTCTCAAACAAGTAATTTAACTATTCGTTTAACTTTCAAAACAAACACATATCTCTATATGTTTAACAGGCAAGTAATCAACAAATATTTACAAGCCAAACAACACAAACCGAATGGTCAACAAACAAACTGCAAGCATATAAATATTTATTGATGTAGAGAAGTAGTCATAAGTCAACAACCTGGCCATATATTTGGCTAAAGTAGATACTGTATGTGCATGCATGAAAATGCTTCGTGCGTCCTCAATTGTTTTGCCGCACAAAACGTACGACTTATTGACATCCATGGTCCAGGTAGAACAGGTGCGAACGAAATAACATTTTACAGCAGAAGTAGTAGGATCCTTCTTCTTCTCCTCTTTTCCCCCATCCTTGAAAACTGAAAATACAAAAACCAAGTTAAGCATATTACTTTTGTGTTTTACGAGGCCTAATATTGCTAAAATTTACTTGCTTATAAAAATTACAAAATGAAGAACATAAAGGTAAGCCAGAAGCATCAACACCAGAATAATATCATATCATAGACTATAAAACGCTTCAAATACAAGTTACATAAGCTCAGTAATGATAAAATCAATGAAAGAAGCAGCTAGCAATTAATAGCTAGGCTCCTCCCTTATGAATCTGAAAATTTTCCCTTTCTCTTTTTTTTTCTTCAGGAACACAAACTGGTTGGATCTTTTTTTCATATAAAACCCATTGCTTATGTTATTTATATGCTTTTGATAAGGGCACTACACAATATACCCTAAGTAAGTTTGAGAAGTGGCAAACTTGTAATTTTTGGAAAACTTTCAATGGGCACAACCTATATAAGTAACAATCATTTCTCCTTTCTTTTTCACCTTCACATAAAGAAATCTTTCATTCTCTCAAGTCCTAAAATCTAAACCTAACTTTGGAATTTGATAGTTGTGGTCCCAAGTGTAAGAAAATTCTGATTTGGTGATTGTTCAACGAATATTCTTCCGGTATGTCTTCGACAACATACGATGAATAAGTTTTGCGATTGTCACAAAAATATTTAGTTTTATTTGACTATTGTAGGAGCGATGCATGAAATTATCTTCGATGAAGAAGTCGGATCATGCAATCCATTAAATATGCACTCCGGTCCTTCCGAAGAACATGTCGGTTGTTCCGAAGCACGTACGGTACGTAAAATGATAACCCTATTTCGACAGTCATCGTGTAAGGACTGTATAAAATTCGACAGTCCTATATAACTATAGGACTGTCAATAATTCGACAGTCCTATATAAATATAGGATTGTTATAATTTCGACAGTCCTATATACTAATTGGACTGTCAAAATAGTGATAGTCCTGAATCTTAAAGACTGTAAAAAATTTTATAGTCTACTCAATACATTAGTCTATAAATATTATGACAGTCCTAATTCGGTCTGCCAATTATTTGAAGTGATTAATTTTTAGATTATTTTATATTGGTTATAAGACCAACCTCGTACAGATGTTGTGGTACATCCTGCTATTGGGGTTGATGTGAAGAAGGTATTCTCAACGGATATTCAATTTGCATCCCAGGAAGAAGTATTAGATTGATGCAGAGAAGTTGGAAGACGACATAACATAGTCATTGTCATTGCAAGATCCATCAGATTTCGGCCGGGCCAAAAATATTTAGAGCTGGGCTACGAAAGAGGAGGTGTGTTCAGGCAGCATCGTAAAAAAAGGGTGTTGAAAAAAAAATTCCCAAGAAAAATGTTGGGACAAAAAAATATGGTTGTCCATTTAAGGTGTTGATTGTAAAAGTAGAAGATGTGAAGTGGATAATCAAAGTTAAGAATGGAATACACAATCATCCTATTCCAGAGACACTTACGGGTCATGCCTACGTGGCACAGTTGAAGAAGGATGAGAGAAAGTTGGTTGAAGAACTATTCCTTTCCGGAGTTGCACCCAAATAAATTTATTCTGTCGTACGATAAAAAGAAGATGAGAACAAGTCAACCATGAGGATGATCTATAATAGTTTGGCGAGAGTGAAATGTACTAGTATGAAAGGAAGAATGACGATGCAGCAAGTATTGAAGTTGCTTGGGGAGCATCACTACGTGGAGTACCATAGAAGACATCCACAAAATGATGAACTCCTTTCATTGTTTTGGGCTCATCCTGATTGCACACACTTGGCTCGGTCCTTCGCAGACGTGTTGGCCCTTGATTGTACATATAAGACCAAGAAGTTCAAGATGCCTCTTTTTCACATTGTTGGGTTTACGTCTACGAAAAAAATATTTTCAGTCGCTTTTTGTTTTATGAAGAGTGAGACAGTAGAGGATTACACTTTGGCGTTGAGGAAACTACAATCCCTTTATACATGATACAAAGAGCCCTCTGTTTTTGTTACCGACAGAGAATATGCGCTGATAAATGCTATAGATATTGTATTTCCTCATGTGCATAGACTACTATGCACTTGGCATATAAATCGAAATATCCAAGCTCAATGCAAGAGAAAATTTGAAAATGTGGACGGTAAAATCGACAAGCTTCGCTTCGAAGAATTCTACAGTGATTGGAGTCTTGTATGGCGAGCAAGAGAGAGCGTCAGAGAAGAATCATCGAATTTGAGAATAGCGCTTGTGCAAATGTGTTGTGGATGAACGTCGGGATCAGTTCAGACGAGAGTGAAGCGATAAATACCTCGGACATAAAGATACCCTTGTAACTTGTCCAAAATTCGCTATTGCTAAGCTCAACTGAATTGCATGTATTTCAATGACGTCTTAAATATGTGTATGGTCCAAACTAAGCGATATGAGAAATTTGAATTGAGCTGCAAGGAGGATGTGGAAACATGGAATTTGTGCGAGCGTTCAGCGCAAGCGAGATGTTGAGTCTAGATCAGGAGAATGTGAGTTGAATGGAGCACAGTTATGAAATGGTCAAACGGCATACGAGAAAGGAATGGGAACTGGTTTGGTTCGTGGAAGAACCTTATTTTAAGTGGTATATTATGTAATGTCCCGTAACCGCACGGTGCATTACGCTAAGTTTGATTAAACGAGACAATGGTTGGTTACATTTCGATTGTGGGATTTGGGAGCAAGTATTGATTTAAGTTGGTTTCATGTGCAGATCGCGAACGTTGTGCTATGGATTCAGGTGTTCGTTCAGAGCAGTACTGGGATGGCAGTATTAGAGCGATAATGTTGGCTTCCTTAGTTCGATCGGTCGGATGATTTGGAGAGAACGACATGCACGCACGATCATACCAATTAAGTAGATCGTGCTTTGCATCGGACCACGGATTCAAGGGATCGGCCGTATCGGCAAGACAGAGTGCTAGCGGAATCAGATTTGGTGAGTTGGCTCTGTCCCTTCTCCTCTACTCCTTCATGCCTAATAATATGGAACACACGTAATGGCTTGAACACTTGGACAGGAACATTGGAAACACCGCACTGTTGCATGCATAGAGTGTGCGCCGTTTGGATGGATATAATTTGTGGCTTTAGTTGAACTTACGCTTGGACAATTGTAGTTTGCGTAGATCATCTTGGTTGGAACATGGAGGCACTTCGAACAAGCGAGCGAACGAGTATCAAGTTGGACGCTTTGTCAAGCAAGCGTGCAGTTATGGTTCAAAAACAGACAACTGCATCGGAGAGGACATTGTGCCGATGCTGGAACATTGTGCCACGGAGCTTTCGAAGCGAGGGGTGTTGCACCAATTGGAGCACTGTTTCGAGGAGCGGCATTGTGCATAATGGGGATAACTTGAGATGGTGCCTTGGGCTATAGTAGGAGAATGGTTATGGATAGTTGGATGGATCGAGGCGAGTATCGTTTGGAGGGGCGAGAAGACTAGATTCTCTCGTCATACCTATTGTTGGAGTTTGCATTGGTCACGGACAACCTGTTGCGCACAGGGTTTGGTTTCCTCGAAAGTGATAGGCTCCGGGACACCGGGACCGTTCGGCCATGGAGGAAACAAATGGTAACGTGCCTTGGGCACGGTACTGGCAGTTCGAAACGACCAGGCGGGCTAGCTACTCGGTGCTGGATCGGGTCGAGCTGCAGTTGATTAGTCATTTATGGCTTGGCCAGTGACTTCATATAGATAAGAGTTTGTTCGGATTGAGTTCGTGCATTCGTGTAGACGGCGGGTGGCCACCTTACCTCGGGCAAAAGTGTGCATATCGATGATTGGATTAGTAAGGCTTGGATTGTGGCATGGTTCGAGGATGGATTTTGAGGCTTCGAGTGCGATATGGTTTGATAGGTTCACGCTTTGCTTCAGGTTTGAGTAGAACGGTTTGCATGCTAGTTTCCTTTGAGTTGGATATATCTTCTTGTATATTTATTTGAGTTGAATGCTTGCATGCTTAACCTACTTTATAGTTTTTCTTAACATGTCATACCTCTGCCATGAAATGAATCTAGGATTCAAGTAGAAAGATCACCATATAACTGTTTGCGTTCACTATCTATTTAGCGCCGGTTTAGACGAGTGGGTTACCCCGCTTACCAGTACGGCTGTGTACTGACCCACGTTTGTGGACATTATTTCCAGGTACGCAGGTGTAGTGGCTCAGTTTGGATATACGGGACATGATGTACGGAATGGTAAGTACCTTTGTGGACAAGAGAAAGAGCAAGAGTGTTGCATCGTCTTTGTGGCATTCTCCTTTGTGACATTTTTATTTGGACCCTTCGAGAGTTTCGCTGCGTATACTCTGATGTGTGCTTGGTACACAATACTTGACTTTCGCTGCAACTTGGTCGTTTCGATGATAACTATGACGTTTGACGGCATCGCCTTCTGCGAACGCAACTCCAGGCTCGTACGTCATCACTTTCCGATGAAAACGATTGTCCTGCGGGAGCGCTGCAACGTGATGATTCATGTTCAGCAAGGACGATCGAGCTTACGGCAGATTGGGACGTGACACCCTGGTCCCAGAAACTTCTTCGTTGTTGATATTTACTCCTCTTCCATTTTGATCATAGTGATTAATGCATTATCATCCACGACCGCACATAAGTTATTTTATTACTTAGAGAGAGTTACAATTACAAGAGCTTCAAGTCATATTTATAAAAATATATTAGGGCAACCAACAACTTTAGTATATTTACCGAACTACCCCTATTAATTAATGTTTGCACCGAACTCATCCTACTCTTGAACGGACACCTATACAAACTTTATTTGATGAATTTGGGACTAGATGTACTCTAGGGATCTGATCAAAGCTCCACAATCTCTTAACACACATTAGCCAAGACTTCGAGAAACTTTGTTCAGAGCACAACCTCCACCAAAAATTTTGCAACTATACATCCCAACAAAATGAGGTTGTCAAATGCAAAACTGATACTTGTACTCTCCTATTCCGGAGAAAATTCCCAGTAAATACTGGAACTTTGTCATTCTCATGACCTGCCATTTTATCAACCGCATGCCCTCGCCTCCTTCAATCACCAAACGCCATTCTTTATCCACCTTCCTAAGCAAGAACCATTTTCCTTGTCCGCCTAAGTCTTTGGTTGTATCAGTTATGTTCGTTGTCATGGACCCAGCCAAGATAACATTGCTCCTCGACTTGCAAAAAGTGTTATTGGTTTCTCCCGGAAGTAGATATGATGTCTACATTACCTCATTAAGGAATAAGGATACCGCTTTGGCGGATGTCACTTTCCTCGAGGAGCAGCCCTATTTCTCACAATAGTCACGATCTTCAACTAATCATAAGCCTCCTTGTTCCACATTGAACTATGCTCCTGGGACATTGTTCCCATGGACTATGATGCCCGTGACTCTTCCATTGTTCTAGCAACTACAACACCCAGGGTGTATACTAGGAACAAGTTGTCATGCCAACAAGATCTCGTGGTTCCCTCTTTTGGGTATGAGAGTAATGATAAGAAAGGAACTTACAACATAGATCTTGTGAACCATAAGGATTACCATGGACGTTGGGTAGATGATTCAGAAATGATAATTGTGAAAATGGATGAGGCCTATTTTGTGTATAGTGAGGACTAGAGGACAATATATTCACATTTAAAATTTAGTTTTTAGGTTTGTCCTTTGTGACAGCTACACATTTCAAAGGATTTAAGGATTGTATCCTAAAGTTACAAATTACAACGCAGTACATGCCAGTTCAGTAAATGCAGTTCTATAGTTACAAATTACAACAAGTACATGTTACTGCATGTTTGGCACACCACAAAGAGTTGACGAACACATACCATAACATACAGTGTAGTACATGCTGTATCCTGTAATATGCACGATATAGCATGTACAGTGCACGACAAGGGGGACACATGCCTGCATTACACTACAATACCTGGTGTTGCCTTTGTAACGTACTGTTACGAAGTAAGAACGTCTAACATGCAATTTTAGATGATATCATAAACCCTATGAGATATCCTAGGGGCAAATTAGTGTGTCAACTAGATCCATTTAAGAGTCCAACAAGAGTATGGAGAAATACATCAAAGCTTTATCCCAAAGTCTGGATTCTGTACAACTCTACTAAGGGTCATGTCATCTGTAACATTAGCATATATCATAGCCTTTTTTACAGCCTAGATCCACGTTTTTAATGCCTACCCACTTGTTACCAATGTCATAGAAAGTGCTAGGCGGCCGTTATGTAGCAAGGGGATACCTAGCGCTCAGGCGGCTAGGCGGACGACTAGGCGAATTTATGCGGAAAAAAACTACCATTAAAAAAAGCTTAGGATTTTCTAGTCCATTGAAAGTAATACAAAACTATATATTTACATGTATATATAAAATAAGGATTACAATATAAAGAACTTTAGCAAACACCCAAATGGACCAAAGACAACAATAACAAGTATCGAACAAATAAATTTATAACTTATAATTCACCAAAAATAATATAATATGAAAATAAAAGGTCAATATAAATATTTTTTGTCTGCGACCAAAAACTAATCAAAAAATAGAAGGATCGAGCCAAAAAAAACAATTTTTGAACAAAAAAAATTGACAAAAAATAAGTAGACCAAAATCTAAGCGGCATTTTTCTTCTTTGGCCGCATAATATTGTTTTCCCCGCATAACGTCGTGTTTCTCCGCATAATATCGCCTAGCGCCTAGAACACACAATATACTAAAAGTTCTGGCGGTGGGTAGCCACAAAACGCTTAGCCGCTGCATAGGCACCGCTTTTTAACACATTTTGGAACAATGCTTGTTATAGCAGCTCCATTAACTAAATCCTCACACTCACTCCAAAGCGGTGCATCTAAACTTCAAACTGGTATATCTAAGGGCCATCTTTGCACATGTCCAGACCATATATTCTCTCATGCTATCCCCAATCGGCACAACCGTCAAGTTACTAGAAATAACTCACATCTAATTATTCAATGTATTTCCACATCTTATAAGCTATAGCAACGCTAAATTTTTGGGTATGAGTCTTAATTGCACATTTCTATCTATAAAGAATGCTTGGTCTTATAGTTATCTCGTAGAATTTTCTTTTATATTCAAGGTGATTTCAAGGGTATGTTACAATTACAAAGCACTCCAGCAGCCCTGCTCCAGTTCAACCATCATACATTTAAATCTTATGAACAAGATCCTTCTCAATCTTGCAATAATGACGAATGATTGATTCTGAATACTGAACCATCACTTTAGGTATCTCTTGGGCATAACTATGGACTACTCCGTCATCTCTTTTTGAACTTTTGCTGAAGCTAAATTTCATATAATCTATTATCATCCAACTAATTTAAGAACATTAGGATTAGTTTCTCTGTAGCAAATTATATTTCAGAAGCTAATTGTTCATACTCTCAACAATTAAAACAATGTCACTAGGATGGACTTAAGGTTGATCCTTGACGCTATGCAATGGCAGTGGAAAAGGGAACTGTATCTCCTACAATTATATGCATAGTAGTTCTATCTCCATCATACATTTTCCTTGTGATTTCATTTAAGTTATTGTAGACATGGTTCTACTCCAAATTCCACTTTGTTATCTTCTGAAGTACTCTATCATAAGCTTTTCTTTGTAACAAAACACATACCGTCAAATTTTTGACATTTTACACTTAGATAACAAAAAATTAATTATCAACTATACCAACAAATTGCATTCCCCAAACATCTTACATAAAAGAAACTTTGAATTTCTTACTTCTACGTTGTAATGCTCTCTCCCTTTTAGGCATCGGATGGATAAAGACTAGTCACCAACCTAAAAGAAATTCCTACAATCAACAGCCACTAGGACCAGGAGTCACCAACACCATCTTTGAAAAAATATGTTGTAGACAATTAAATGTATAAATGTATACGACATAACACGGACATGACACTGAATTTGGAGGGTCCAAGTGTATGTCGGAGTATTTGTGCCGTCTGATAATTATAATACGCAGACACTATATGATAACAATTTTGTAGTATTTGTGCTTCCATGGTAAGGTTTGTAATGAAAATGTTATATAAGTTGAGAAACACTGAAGACATGAAAATGAAACTATCATGTAAAAGTTTCAGAAATGAACTATTGTAGGGTGTTTTTAGATGTTTTCATGTAGTGTTTGACAATAAATGAATCTTTGGATGTTATCCTTTCATTCTTACAAAATTACAAATTTTAATATTGATCTATCTTCATTCCACCTGGAAAAAAGTTCTGCGTCTGCCATTGTGTGTATGAAGTCTTGAATTATGTGGCTTGGTTTTTCTTAGCTTTCACAACGTTTCATATTAGATTATTATCTATGGTTTGAAATCAACAATAAGTTTGCTTCCTCAAATGCATGAACTAGATGAATTGGTTCATAGCTGACCAGCAATAATTATTTTTTTTCTTCCTTAGCCACCATGTAGTGTCGAGCAAACTAATTGTCAACCCTTTACCAATGTGACTGAGTCCTAGTCTTGTCAAGACTCAGCTTTCCCAAGGCCAGGTGGGTTTCATCCTGTCATGACTATATTCAAGAACTTGAATTATAGGGAAGGAATGCAAGGTGCATTGTCAGTTTGTCACTATAGTAAGCCTATAATCGTGTCCCCTATCATAATAGAATGACATAGCAAGTACGGAGCATGTAAGCATTAAAGGAATGCCACATAAATGAAGAAGAAACCAATTTAACAACTTACCAAAAAAATGGTATCGACGAAAACCCACGGAAATTCCTTCTTTAGCAATCCTATGGTACACAGGGCCACAAAACTCTAAATTTTTAACAGAGTTTCCACGTTTTTGCTCAGCAAACTTGACTAATAACACATTGTCATCTCCTAGTACCCGATGCAGGTGTGTTTGGTTGTTTTGAAGGTATGGTCCCTGGGTACATCAATATATGTTCATAAACATATTTATGAAAAAGATAATAATAAATGACTCACTGATACAGTAAGCTGAAATGCTTTAAGAGGACAAAAGCTTACAAAATTAAGTACTGTGGCAAAGATATGATAAGATCAGTAAGTCTACTAACATTTTAGATTTACGGATCAAAAAGGGCGATTGCAATATCATCATCATAATCCAACCAAAACAGAGCTGTTATGGAGCACAATTCTAAGATATGAAATTAAAGTGAGGACCAAAAGAAGGCTGCTAAGATACTAAAGTTGATTCTAACATTTGAAGAAACCTCTTATTCCTTTAGCCAGTCTTCTGGTTCTATGTATGCTTATGTTTCTAATCATGCATCAGACTTTTTACAGAGGTGTGCCTCATTTGTATAAACTTCAAGAACAAAAGCTTGTTGCTTCTCAGGAGAGGAGTGCGATAAGGGAGAGGGAGTGAGAGAGACAGCTGGAAGGCGTAGCATCTTAACAAATTTTCAGTAAAAGTTTGCATGTAGCCACCAAAAGTGAGGTCTTATCCTCTGCAATAAATATGTACTCGCTCCATCTGATGAAATTATCCAACTATTTGGGTATTTCCGAACCTTAACACAGTAACGGCGCACTAGAGGCTCTACCATTGTTCGTATGGGGAAGATATACTAAATAAATTTGGAAGCAATCCAGCATAATATTTACTTCATCCCTTTTGTGATGAGATGTTGCAGTGCACTGCAAATATGATGGTACATGAGCAGAAGAAACTCCTTAAATATAACATACAGAACATGGTATTGAAGATTATATTCTCAACGAAGAACTGCCACATGTATGTTACATAATACACATGAAATCATTTGGAAAGACATTGCCAGAGTAATCTAATGAAGAAACAGAAAGCTTGCCATATATGGTGTAAGTCTACTAATACTCTAGAGCTTTATTTAAGGTAAGGGTCATATTCTAACATGTCCAGTAGGTCAAAGGCCCTTTTTTGCAAAGAGTTGGATTCACGCAGCGGTACAGTTTGTAAAGTCCGCTTAAAATGCATAATAGAGGAGTCGAACTGTAATGCTCCGCTCCGAGCGGTGGCATTATGTTGCTATAGATGTGGGTTTGCTGGCTCGAATAAGAGGGAAGCTTTCAGTAGAAGCTCTATAGTTGGGACAGCTAGGTGTTTCATCTAAGGTGAGTGGACAACTTCTTTTTCCTCATTCTTTCACGACTAATAAAGATTCCATAAAGAATGAATTTATGTTTTGTTTGAAAAGAATAGAGTTTTTATTCCCATGAATGATAATTACATGAAATATGTATGCTCTTAATAAGATACGATAAATGATCGTATGAACTCATTTAGAGTAGAACAGATAAGAACTATTGCTCACTTGTTTGAATAGTTGTAAGAAGAATTGGTGCTTACTTCGTTTAATAGTTAAAAGATAATATTGTATGCTTGAGTTATAGACTATTGATTAAATTGATATTTCCTATTATTTAGAAATGAATGAAACTGTAGACTTGATATGTAAGTTGTAAATAGAGATACAAATATGAAACAGTATTGTTAAATGATAGATTTGTGTTGAGATAGTATATTTGTACAAAGAAATGGAGAACACAACATGGCCGTTAGAATGTTGCATTGTTTTATTTTAGTTGATAGTTTATGTTGCATACCATGCATTGGTCTTGGACAACTTGTGCACAAGGTTTAGTCTCCCGAACGATTGTCGGGACACCGGGATCTTGTCGGCCTAGAAGAGATAGGACACCCTGGACTGAATTGTCCTCGCGATCAGGGGAGTGTTATGTTTAATTGGAGAGATGTGCTTGAACGCCCCAACTTCTAATCATGGGGAGTCAACCCACATACCATTATGTAGTTAGGTCGCATTACCAGTTCTAACAATTTGATACATGGACAGACTTGTGATACCTATAAATGTTATTTTTAATATTTGTTTTGCATGAATGAGATTAGATGTTTTAATGTGTAAACCAAGGTTTAAAACTCGGTATCGGTATCGGACAGTTTGTATGAGTATCCGTATCGGCAGTATCGACGGTATCGGATCGGAGTATCGAATTTTTTGGTATCGGCTGTATCGGCAATATTTAAATAATTATTAATAAATTAGTAAAAAAATAGAAAAATAATTTACATATTTATGCATTATTTAAGTGTTTTTTATTTTATTTCTATTATAATTAAATAACATAATAGTCATCATGTGTATGTCTGTAGAGAATTTGTCTCTATTTATAGTTTTTTTTGTCTACTATTTTGGTTCTTCATTATTGTTCTCTGTTGGATTTGATATGTCTGGAATCAATTTCTACTTTTTTTTGGCTTTTTGTAGAACATCTACTTTGTTAAAGTTCCTGTGATGATCTGATTTGATCTGATTTTTTTCCGTATCGGCCAGTATCAGCCCGTATCGGCCCCGTATCGGCCGATACAGACCGATACAAACTTTTTCGTACCAGTTTCGGCCGATACCGATCTTTTTTGTTGGTATCGGATTGGCAGGGGACAAAACTGATCCGATACGTCCGATACGTATCGGTATCGGCCGATACTTTAAACCTTGGTGTAAACCATGTATTAGTTGCTAATGTTCTCTAACACCAAAATGATATCATATCCCTAAGAACGAATATGGTTTAAGTGTAATGTTGATACCATGTCCCTAAGAACAACTATGGTTTAAGTGTTATTGTTGTGTTTGGTAAAGATAGAAAGAAATGGATATTGCCCATGAAATAGTTTATAATGCTTGATTAAATGAAAGAAGAAGTATGGTTTATTGATTAAGTATTAATATGAAATAGAAGTAGGTTAAAGGTAGAAATACTACTATTATTAAGAGAAATATTTTCTCACATGATTACTTAGTGCATGCTTTCAGTTGAATATAGTTTTGTCACTTGCTAGTGCATTTCCTAATGTACTAACCCCCAACCCTACATGTGCATCATACTCTGCTGGACTTTCAGATGTGGTAGAAGACTTTCATCCTTCGGAGCTGGAGATCCGAAGGCATATTGTTTTTTGTTTTTTTTTTGGTATAAAAGGGTATAATGTATGGAACGAAGTTATTGTAATTCTTTTCGATTACAAAAATTGTAAGCCAGGTTAGCATGTTTGATCGGCTATTGAAAGCCTTTGTATCTGCATTCAAGTTATCAATACAAGAACATAGAATATGTTCTTGTATCTTTGTCATTATTTGGTTTTCTGCTTTAAATTCCTACTGCTTCATTCCCAATTTAGTCTACTTTGTTCATGTGCAAGTTCATGCATTGTATAAGCGCAAATTAGACTTGTACGACATCACGTCCAGTGACGAATTTTCAGTCATGCGGGGATAGGGGCATAACATAAACATAATTTCTCTAATACCATGTTAAAGTCCCTGCCGCTATACCTAGACTCTAGAGATGTAGTGAGGGTTAAGAGGAAGAAGGGTTATATATTTATTTTACGATATACTTTTTTGGTCAATGCTCAACTTAGTATAGATTTATATATTAGATTCAAACTGAATTACATGTCAATCTTAGAAATACATTACATGTCCTAGAACTTTTTCCTACTGAACAAGCTCGCAGAAATTCATTAAATATGTCCTAGAATTTTTCTTTCCTAGAAATTTCCTACCAAAGATGCTTTAGTACTCGTTGTCAACTTACTCAACTATGGCACTGCTTTAATTTCTTAACCAAACAATGGGGAAGCAAGTAATTCTTTTTGTGCTTCCAGGAATGCAAGGCGCAACGTCCCTTCAAGTCTAGGTCAGGTTTACCGAAACTCTATTTCTTCAACATGGGCAAAGGTAGCTTCCTCCCTTTCTCACTAGGGTTCGCCTCGCTTTTGATACCCTCTCATCACATTTCTTCCCCTGCTATCATGATTGTTAGAAAGTAGACTCTCCTCTCTCTGCCTTCAACAATGAGATTTCAAAATCTGATTCTCTTCCCGTGGCCATGGACTATCAGAGTAGGACTACCTTGGCTATCTTTTACCATCTCTACTTTCATCTCTTACCTATTCCCCCCACCGTCTCTTACTTCTTACTCTTCTTATTGCACATTAACTCGTCTTCCACTGCTTTGTCACAGGTACTAGTGGACCCTTAAATGACGTTGATCTCAACAGTCAAGTTGATCTTAACGATCCGCTACTACAGCTCCATCCATCTTGACCTCAGATATCTTTCCAGATCAGAATAAGATGCTATTATATACACTCGATTCTCTTATACTTATTCATTGCTGACTTGAATTACTAAACAAAATTGTTTGCGTCGAATCAGTCCAATTCTTTACCAACTACCACAAGTGGAAGAAGATCGAACTCACGTCTACAGAGAAATCGAATCCATACTGAATCATTTATTTTCCTTACAGCTACGCACCTTTCTATAATCCAACCTAACACTATCGCATTCCTTATTCGAGAATGTTAGTTAAACCATTCTTTATCCTCTTTCTTTCCGTAACACCTTTTGAGGATCCTTGATTTATTATCCAGGTCAAGGATTCAAGGTGGAAAGGAGAGAGTGGTGGTGTGACCTGCCACATTGACTCCTTATTTTGGTATACTACAATCAAATTTTTCTGCTCTATATATCCCTTGCTACAATATTAAGATGGGATGAGGTATTTTATTTGCAGTGCACCTAAAAAAGAAAGAGAATAGTCATACCACCAAGTCTTAAGAAATATCTTAAGGTACTTCAATAGGACAATTTGATAATGACTTCTTTCTTAGGGTAGGACGAGGAAATGCTATTTCAGTTACTAAAACATCATAGAGTCGCCTTTGGAAGCTAAAGCAAAAGTTGATGAAAGCCGTAAAAAAAAAAAAACGAAAGCTTACTTGAAACAGCCCAGGGTAAGGGTAAGGGTAACGAGCACACATGATATTGTTAGCTATGATGTGGCTTGGGCGCTTGGTGGATCTGACGTTGGGTATCGATTTTACTTTCGGATATAAATCCAACTAATATATCCTTAGTTGATGCCACCATTACCTTAAACTCTGATATTGTCAATACCTTAACCACAGTCAATATCTTACAAGATCCTAATACCGACAATATCATATTGATTCTCTCGTCTAATCAGAGTTTGTGAGAATGATTTTCTGAAAATTCTCTCATTTCCCATAAGGCACGCAAAAATAAAGAGCAATAGGACAACAAATAATGTTACTTCCATTTTCAGATTGAAGACCCTTGACTTGTAAGGGACTATGAGCAACTCCAACTAGCTATAACAACAACAAGAGTTTGATTCCTCTTCCACTTCCTAGTCGGAAAAGAAGGTGAGTGGAGTGAGGAGGAGTCAGGAAGAGCTTGCCCACTTTGGGTTCATTACAATGTTCGCAGTATCGATATCGGAATCGATATCGGACCAATCCTATAAATATCGAAATTGATGGTACCGACATTATCGGCGATTTCGGATCGGAGTATCGAATATTTTGATATCGAAAAATAAATAATTATTAACAAATTATTAACATTTTAGAAAGTATATTTTATATATTTAGACATAATTTTAAGTATTTTCAGTATCGTTTTTTAGTAGTTTTGAAATTGAATGAAATAGTATTCACCATTGTCAATTGGTTTACTTTTCAGTATCGTTTTTTAGTAGTTTTGAAATTGAATGAAATAGTATTCACCATTGTCAATTGGTTTACATGCGATAGATAAATTTTCTTCTTTTACATGCTTTTACAACATTACTATGCTTTTTGTAAAGATGAATAGTGGATGATTGTAATTATTGATTAGAAGATTACATATATATCGGAGAGGCTAATCCCTCTCACTATTGTTCTATCCGATGTGGGACTAAAGCCCAATACTACTACTACTTAACATACTACTAATACTTAACACCCTTCCTCAAGCTGGAACATAGATGTCAATCATGCCCAGCTTGTTACACAGAAATTGAACCCGATAACCCAAAAGAGACTTCGTGAAGATATCGGCTATCTGATCATCGGTCCTCACGTGGTGAAACTTTATCATCCCCTTTTGATACTCATCACGGACGAAGTGGATGTCGATTTCAATGTTCTTCGTCCTTCCATGAAATAATGGATTGGTAGCAATATGGATAGCAGACTGGTTACCACACCACATATCTACTGCTTTAGTTCCTGCTTCTTCCTCTAGCTCTTGTAGAAGATGTTGCAGATATAACACATCTGTTGTGCCATGAGCAATTGCTCGATATTCTGCTTCCGAACTTGATCGTGCTATCACACTGCTTCTTCTTTTCCACGATACCAAGTTTCCGCCAATAAATACTGAGTAGCCAGATTTAGACCGTCTATCCGCCAGGCTTGCACCCCAGTCAACAATAGTAAAACACTCAACATGAGTATGTCCCTGATTCTTCATCCAAATTCTTTTTTTCAGATTCTGGATTAGATAGCGCATAATTCTAATAACTGCGTGCCAATGTGGAACTCGTGGAGAAGCCATAAATCTACTTGCGACACTTACGACGAATGAAATGTCCAGGAGAGTCATGATCGCCAAGTAGTTGAGTTTTCCACCCACTCGACAATACTGATCCGGATTGGTCATCAGTGCCACGTCCCGACTCCGTAAAGTCGATAATCGTCCCTCAGACGTGATGTCATGCATGCCTAGATTGCACAACGCACAAGACAAGAAGATAAAACATATAGTTTTTATAGAAAACACCGAGTCGCAACGAAAGATTTATAGAGTCAATACGAAACACTCAGAGTATGCAAAACGAAGCTCTTTATTGATAATTGCAGAGGTTACAAAGGCTTAAATAACCACATCGAATATGCCAAGTTGGCTTACAACACTCGTTGATCTCTCCTACTTACAAAGAATTTACACCGTTCCATACATCACGTCTTCGTATATCCAAGCTAAGGACTTAGCACCTGAGTACTTGAAAGAGGCTGCTCACAAACGTAGGTCAGTACGCAACTTGTATTGGTGAGCAGGATAACCCACTCGCCTAAACCGACACTAAATTATCATGGCAAGCATACAGATTATAATGATCTTTCTATTAGAACTTAGATGAGTTTCAATTCATCGAGGCATGCATCGAAAGCGGTAAAGCAGGTTTCACATGTAAACATTTCAGTTATGAAAGCACATTCGCATTTGAATCATTTAAGCGGACAAGCATGTTATTCTCGAAGCTCGTTTGGTAACTAAGCATGTTATATTCGAATCGCATCGTTAACTAAGCAAGCAATACTTGTATCGCTTATGAAATGCATGAGACACGTTAAATCGCCTTCGCTTCGTCCTTGGCTCTTACCATAGCCAATGTGTACACTCCTGCTCGAGGCAAGGTAGCAGCATCCTAAACCGCCCACCCTTGCGCATAGCAAAGTGCACGCTCTTCATGCTTGAAAAATCTCGATAGCATACTAACTTTTATCTATATGAAGGTCATTTGTGATATTGTTGACACCATGAAAGACTATTATGAGTCATTGCGGTAGCCCTCTCACTCGGGTTGCGAGCCCTCTGGAGGTCAGCAATATCAAAACGGTTCCTAGGTAGACTCGGGTTCGGTCCTCGTTGGACGTGATGTCGTACAAGTCTGGAGTTGCACTTGTACAAGGCAAGAACGTGCACATGTGTCAAATATCTTTTGTAAACAGTTCTACAACACAGCAGCAGATTATAAAGCACACATTTGTATAGGAAAAAAATTCTTTTATTTATTCATTACAACGAAGTACAATTTTCTCAGCACCGAAATGGAAATGCCTGAACAGCTTACATAGCTTTTGCATAAAAGAAAAGACTGATAGGCTAACATAAAATAAGGTTCTTATCCCATACATTATGCCCCTTTATTACATTTTTGGAATCTTGAAAGCAGCAACTATAAATCTTTGAAATACTTTAAAATAGGAAGAAGCTTGAAAAGACTGCAACGAAAGTTATCTCCCTTGATTGCCCTCCGTATCTCGGTCGCCTGGTTTGCCCACAGAGACGTGGGTCAGTACTCAACTTGTACTGGTGAGCAGAACTAGCCTACTAACCTAAACCAACACTTCTTAATTAAGGCAGAGGTAATAGTATATATGCAACATTTGAATAGGCGACAGTTCATATGCAGCAGTTCATGCAGTGAAATATATACAAGTTTTGCACATATGGAATCCTTACCCCGACCAATGGTCGTTCATGTACAATCTACAGGATTGTTCTTACCGCCCCTGCATAAGACATCATTAGTATACAACTCATTTCCACTGGATCATTTGTGTAGCACCACGATGGACATGATGTATAGGACTTCGATGGGCGTGCGATGCGCCATTCAAAGCAGGTAGCAAGCCTCAACGAATGTCTCGCTTATACCCATCTCTACAAAAGCGCTACTTTTTCCCCTGGGTCGAACGGTTCCCAGTGTCCCAGGTTCCGTTCGAAAAAATTTACTACCTTGTACACAAGTTGTCCATGACCATACAATGCATCTACGACTATATGATAAGCATAAATAGCAGTGTAAGATATTGAAACATTTAAAGCAGCAATGCACATTTACCCATTCTCATTTCAGCATACTTATTCATTGTTTCGATTGGTAGTCTGTAGACTCCAATTTACCGCTAAATCATGGCACCAAACCACAACATAATGATTATATCCTTTCCTGTGTTATGAAATTGAACTTCTCTCTTATTAATGCAATTCATTGATTTATAATAGTGGTATAAAACGTATGGCATTAATGGCTTTATCGATCATTGGACTTAGCAAGGTTAGAAGAGAACATTATTGATTATTGGCATGAAAGAATAGAGAAGAAGGGACAAAATCGCTCACCAAATAGAGAATGCCGAGAGAAAAAGACGCTTGTTAGCTCAGGCTCCGGTCACGCGTCTATGTGCATTGGCACCAATATTTTGGTTAGACTACCATCTTCATTTCTCTCAGAGTTCTCTAGAATGAATGCATGCAATCGATGAAAATGGACTAAACAATCAATCATCGAAAAACAATCACGAAAACGCATTCATCAAAACCAAGCAGCGAAAATCCAAAAAAGCCAACCAAAAATCCAAGAAAAGCTATTGGACTAATTCCAACAGAAGCCAATCCATCAATTGAAAAGGTTCATTGCATTGTCCCTGATCGATTCCGCCATAAAGTTTCCACATACTTAATTCCGACTGAGTCAATCGAGCCACAAACCTTATATAGTGCACCGCTAGGAGCGGAGCACTACAAGAATCTCCTTCATAAGTATTCTATTCTGGCAATGCTTGCTGGATGAAAAAAAAAAAAAAAATAACTCGCTTATTGATGCATTCATAGAGAGCCCTGTCATCCTCTAGCTTGCCAGAACATTCTTTGATTGCTATCATAGATTTCACATTTGTTTTGGCAAACAACAAGATGTCATCTGCATACGACAGATGGGGAATAAAAGGCTTAAAGCTCTAGTACAAAGTGGCAAGTCTGCCAGCAGCCACTTCAATTTACAGAATAGTAGACATATACTCCAAAACAATTGAGAATAGATAGGAGACAGAGGATCTCCTTGTCTCAGTCCTCTGTTGCTATCGGTAAAAACTTTTGGCTACCCATCAACAATAATAGAGAAGTAGAGTGGATATGCACTCCCATATCAGCACAACCCAGTGTGCATTCAATCCCATAGTCTCCAAAGTGTAGCAAATGAAGTCTCTATTCACAGTATCATATACTTTCCTCAGGTCAATTAGAATGCAACACTTGTCACTGCGCTTCTTATCAAAATCCCTAATAAGATCATTAGCTCGGATGTTGTCACCAATATTCCTTCCTTTAATAAGGCAGTTTGATTTTCTGAGATGAGTCCCTGAAAGATCAACTCCAACACGCTATATACATCAAATTAGTAATTACCTTATAGATAAATTTGCAGCAAGATATGGGTTTGAGGTCCTGAACTCTTGTAGCTCCTTCAATCTTAGGAATCAAGGTGATAAAAGTATGATTCATCTGTCTGAGAAGTTCACCTTCCCTAAAGATAACAGCCTCCATAATGTATTTCTTAAGGATATTCCAATATAACTTGAAGAACTTAGTAAAGAATCCATCAGATTAATGTCAGCAGTGTCAATAATTGCTTTAATCTCCTATGATATTCTCCACCCATTAAAAATGCAGTGATAAGTTTTCTGGGTACAATTTTAGGAAATCTAGTCAGGAAGTGATCCTGATTATAGAGTTCCTGATAGTACTCCACCACTTCCCTACTTAAGCGTTCTTCCAAGTTCACAGTATCCCCCATATCATTAAACAGCTAATTTTCCGGACGACTTGTACTGTTTGTATCTTCAGATATTTTATTGGTTGCGGGTTGACTACCTTCATCGTCGCTATCGTTTAGTACTTGAGTGTTGTGTTCATCGTATGTAACATTGATTGATTCTTCAACAGTCAATGAGTTTTTGTTGAATACTCTGAATCATTTACTTTTGGCGGCATAACCTAGAAAAATACCTTCATCGGCCTTGGAGTCAAACTTTCCTAGGTTATCTTTGGTATTGAGAATAAAACATTTGCAGCCAAAAACTTTAAAGTAACTAATTGTGGGAATTCTACCAAACCAAAGTTCATAGGAAATTTTCTTCGATATAGGTCGAATAAGCACCCTATTTAAAACATGGCATGAAGTACTTACAGCTTCAACCCAAAAGTATTTCGGAAGGTTATACTGATTTAACATAACTCTAGTCATATCGCCAATAGTTTTATTCTTCCGTTCCACAATACCATTTTGTTGAGGAGTTCTAGGACAAGAGAATTCATGAGAAAAACCATTTTCATTGCAAAATCTTTTGAAATCACTATTTTCGAATTCGCCTCCATGATCACTTCGGATACAAGTAATCATGAAACATTTTTCGTTTTGAACATTTTTGCAAAAAGTGACAAATTCAAATAATGCTTCATTTTTGTTAGCAAGAAAATAAACCCATGTGTATCTAGAAAAGTCATCAACAATAACATAAGCATAAAGCTTACCACCAAGACTGGCGACTCTACTGAGTCCAAACAAGTCCATATGCAAGAGTTGTAGAGATCTAGACGTTTACATCATTGATTGATTTAAAGGAAGATTTAGTAACTTATTATTTTTACAGTCAGCACATACCATATCTTTCTTGAAAATAATATCTGGTAAGCCTCTTAAGAGCTTCTTTGTGGATAGTCTTGCAATAGTGTCCAAGTTTGCGTGTCCTAGACGTATATGCCATAGCCAGCTGTCATCTTTGTTGGCGTATAGACATCTGCCTGCATTGTTAGTGTCTTTTGCAAGATAGAAAATATATATATTATCTTCCCTGATCCCTCCAATGATAACATTACATATGGATCATTTATAAATAGAACATTTATTTTTAACGAAGTTAATACCATAACCATGGTCAGCTAAATGACTGATGCTGAGTAGGTTATGTTTTAATTCCGTTACTAGACAAACGTCTTTAATGACAGGATAGGGAGGAATACCTATATTACCATTACCAATAATATATCCTCTGAGGTTATTGCCGAAGAAGACATAACCTTCTTTCTTCATCGATAGTGTTGCAAATAGGTTAGCATCACCAGTCATATGTCGTGACCAACCACTATCAAGAAAGTAAAGTTTGGAGATGGAGAGGAGAAGGGAAAGTAGGAGAAGAGAGAATATGAGAAAGGAGATTGCAAGGGCCTTAAACCCTAGGTTACATCTCATGTCTATTTATATTGATATGCAATACTAGTGCTGGTATGAGAAAGGAGATTGCAAGGGCCTTAAACCCTAGGTTGCATCTCATGTCTATTTATATTGATATGCAATACACCCACAATTACTATTATACCCTCATATGATAAATAACAAAATAAAATAACTCTTAACACCCTCCCTCAAGCAGGAGCATATAGCTCAGACATGTCCAGCTTGCTACATAAATCAGAAAATTGACCACGAGCAAGTGGTTTGGTGAGGATATCACATAATTGATCCTCTGACCGAACATAAGGAGTGACAATCTGTTTCTTCAGCAACAAATCACGAACAAAATGACAATCCACCTCGATATGCTTCGTGCGCTCATGAAACACCGGATTACTTGCGATAAACATTGCCGACTGATTATCACAATACATCTCCATCGGAATAGGAATCATGATTCTCATTTCATGAAGAAGAGACTGCACCAACATCATCTCAGAAGCTGTATGAGCCATCGCACGGTACTCGGCCTCTGCACTAGAACGAGCCACAACATTCTGCTTCTTACTACGCCACGTGACAAGATTGCCACACACAAACGTACAATAGCCAGAAGTACACCTCCTATCACTGCGACTGCCTGTCCAATCAGCATCACTGAATCCAATCACCGTAAGCAACTGGAAAGGTTTGTACAATAAACCCTTTCCAGGTGCACCCTTCAAGTATCGAAGAATGCGAGAGATAGCCTCCCAATGTGGTTGCCGAGGGGCATGCATAAACTGACTAACTACTCCAACTGCATATGTGATGTCTGGTCGAGTAACAGTAAGATATATAAGTTTGCCAACCAAACGTCTATAATATCCAACATCCTCAAATAACTCTCCCCTGTCAGCATCAAGCTTGTCATGATAATCCATAGGAGTCTCAACTGGCCGACACTCTAACATCCCAGTCTCGGAGAGCAAGTCTAGAACATACTTGCGTTGTAATAGATACACACCTTTCTTAGATCGAGCAACCTCGATTCCAAAAAAATATCGAAGAAGACCCAAATCCTTAGTATGAAACTGACGATTAAGGTAGGCCTTCAAGTCCACAATTCCAGCATGAACACTCCCAGATATAATGATATCATCAACATAAACAATCAACACGATAATACCTGCTGAGGAAGAATGACAAAATACTGAATGATCTGATGTGGTACGCCGAAAGCCATACTGAATGAGAACTGAACTGAACTTGTCAAACCAAGCACGAGGTGACTGTTTCAGTCCATATAATGCTTTCTTCAATCGACATACGAGTCTTTTATTTTCTGCTACAATATATCCCGGTGGTTGATCCATATAAACCTCCTCCTGTAAGTCACCATGCAAGAAAGCATTCTTTATGTCCAGCTGATATATAGGCCATTGGTGATTAACCGCCACAGAAATAAGAATCCGAACTGAATTCAGCCGAGCCACTGGAGAGAAAGTCTTCATATAATCCACGCCATATGTCTGAGTATACCCTTTGGCAACCAACTGTGCCTTGAGGCGCTTAACAGAACCATCAGGGTGATACTTAACAGTGTACACCCATCTACAACCCACTGTTTGTTTTCCAACAGGAAGTGATGTAAGCTCCCAAGTCTGATTTTGATGTAAAGCATACATCTCCTCATCCATTGCACTTTTTCAACCAGAAGATGACATAGCCTGCTTGTAAGTTTTGGGAATAAAAGTAGAAGACAATGAAACAACAAATGCATGAAAAGATGATGAAGCACGGTGTAATGAAACATAGTTAGAAATGTGATGCTTATTCTTTGTGGTACAAAGGCGTTGTCTTTTTCTGAGAGCAATAGGAAGATCATCTGGATCTGTGGTGATGGGAGCAGAAACCTCAGACACGAAAGATAATTGGTTGAAGGCTGAATTTTGCAGAACCACTGGCCTGTCCTTGGATCTCTGATAAACCTGTAAATGGGGAATGGAGACAGAAATTGATTCAGGAATGACCGGAAGTGGTATGGAAGATATCAAATCTGTTGTAAAAGGAATACAACGGTCTACTGAAGGAAAGAAAGGGGTAGACTCAAAGAATGTAACATCCGCACTGACATAATATTTGCGTGACTGTGGACTGTAACAACGATAACCTTTTTGAGTACGGGGATAACCAAGAAAGACACTTCAGAGATCTAGGTGCCAACTTATCTCGATTAGGTTCCAAGTTATGAATAAAAGCGACACAGCCAAACACTCGAGGAGATAAGGAAAAGGTTGCGACATTTGTATGTAATATGGTAAATGGAACTTTGTTATTTAATACAGATGATGGCATGCGATTAATAAGATAACATGCAGTAAGAACGGCATCTGTCCAATACTGTTTAGGGACATGCATATTGAACATGAGAGTTCGAGCCACATCTAAAATGTGTCAATGTTTGCGTTCGGCTATACCATTTTGTTGAGAGGTGTGGACACAACTGGTTTGATGAATCATACCACGATCAACACAGAAACTGTTCACAGAAGATTGAGTATACTCCAAAGCATTATCAGAACGCAGAATTTTGATACATTTATTAAACTGAACATATACTTCATTATAAAAGACAGATAACACATTTGGAAACTCAGATCTTTCTTTCATTAAATAACACCAAGTCATTCTGGAATAATCATCAATAAAAATAACAAAATACTGAAATCCTTTCGGACTTTTGACTCTAGACGGACCCCAAATATCAGAATGAACAAAATCAAAAGACTCTAATTGACTACTCTCACTACGACGAGGAAAGGAACTACGGTGGTGCTTGCCTAACTGACAAGCCTCACATTCAAGACTAGAAACATGACTCAAACTAGGAACAACTTGACGCAACTTAGCCAAAGACGGATGTCCCAAACGATAATGCCACTGCAACGGAGAAGTAGAAACAGAAGTGAAGGCTTTTCCAGGTAGATCCAAGTAGTACAGTCCATCTTTTTCATGCCCCGAACCAATCATCTTTTTCGTCCTGAGGTCCTGAAAAACACACGAATTGGAAGAAAATGTCACAGAACATTGAAGAGATTTGGTTAACTGGCTCACAGATAACAAATTAAATAAAAAATTAGGCACATATAATGAATCAAATAATGATAGTGATTGAGTAGGGTGAATCACATTTCCCAAGCACAGGACGAGTAGACCAATCAGCCAAGATAATATTATGTTTCATGGAACTACGATTATGAAAGATAGATGCTATACCAGACATGTGAGAGCTTGCTCCTGAGTCGACGACCCAAGAGGTGGATGGTGACTGGGTTGCCACAAAAGCAGGATTACCTATATGTGCCACGGTTGCAGTAGGTTGGGAGGTGGTACTAGCAAGCGCGTTCAACTTCTGGAGGATCTGTTGAAATGGAGATGAGGTATCAGACGTTGAAGTCTGATTGAAACCCAAAGTATCATCTCTGGGAGCAGAAGTGGTGACCTGGGACTGCATATTTTCAGCATGCACTTGATGTGCATATTCTGGTTTGCCCCACTTGTCCCAACAGTAGTCTTCTACATGACCGAGCATTCCACAATAGTTACACTTCCGTGGTTGACCACGGCCACCACCACCACCGCGGCCACCACCACGATCATTGTCTCTACCACCACGGCCTCCTCCTCGACCAAAACTACGACCACCATCTCTACCGCCACGTCTACTACCACGTCCACCACCACGACCAACAACACTAGAAACCAGGGCAGAAGAGTCAGTACTCGGCACCACAGAACTCTGTCCCAAAAGGAACGATTGAGACGGGAGAAAATATCTGCCACCGTAGGTAACTGCTCTCCAGCAAGGATTTGAGCTTTATAAGGTTCGAGCGCAGGATCCAAGCCGGCTAGAATAAGTGAAACATGAAACTCTTCCTTCTGTCTGCGAGCTTCCTTCAAATCAGTAGTAACAGGATGATATTGAAGCAGTTCCTCCCACAAAGCCTTCTTTGAAGCCAGATATTCATTCACAAGCTTCCCATTTTGCTTTGTATTGAACAATAACTCGTACAACTCATAGATACGGGCAACGTTTCGCTTCTGCGAATATGATTCTTCCAGAGATGCCCAAATATGTTTGCTTGATTCACACCATTGAACATTAGCAGCGATATGTGGATCCATACTATGCCACAACCACGACATAACGTATGCATTTGCACTCATCCAATCTTCATACTCAGCGGAAGTTTCAGGCAAGGGTTCTTCCATCAAAAACTTCAACTTCTTCGCCCTTAACACCACTTTGATAGACTTGGACCAGGCAAGATAGTTCGCACCATTGAGTTTCACCGCTGTAATCGACTTTCCCAATTCATCATTATGAATAGTAAAAGGAGAACCACCTCCGCTACCATCATCACTATTAATCTCGCTAGAAGATTCGGTCTCCACCATACTTGCAGATGCAACAGAAAGACGAGATCTTTGAAACACTAGATCTCACAACGAATCTCAACCGACGACGAATAACCAATGAAGATCTGTAGAAATCCTAGATCTCATAAACGAACCACGAACAACGAACAACGAATGGCGAATCATAAAAAGTAGACGAAAAACAGCCGAAAAGTTCGATCGGCCCTGTCGTAGATGGGATGTACAGTACTTACAAATATATGCTCTGATACCAAGTAAAGTTTGGAGATGGAGAGAAGAAGGGAAAGTAGAAGAGAGAATATGAGAAAGGAGATTGCAAGGGCCTTAAACCCTAGGTTGCATCTCATGTCTATTTATATTGATATGCAATACACCCACAATTACTATTATACCCTCATATGATAAATAACAAAATAAAATAACTCTAACAGAGAATTTACTTGCTTTTAGCATAAGAGGATTGGTCCACCTACAAAATGAGTTGTAGATGTAACTCTTGGTACCCATTTCTTTGAGGGTCCTGATGTGTTAGTTTTTGGTACCCATGCATAAACATTCATATCTACTAACTTTCTAGTTTTACAGAATCTAGATATATGTCCTTTCTTACCACAGTGACATATAGCTGTGTGGTTGGTGCTTGGTGCATCATGATAGATATGATTGCGTGAAGCATTTCTTTGTGGTCTATATGGATAGAATGCATGATTGTGTGAGACATTTCTTTGTGGTCTTCGTGGGTTATGTTTGGTTCTATGTGCATGATGTGTTCTGAACGTATAATTGCATGAACTGTTATGCATGTAGGTAGGAGCATAGCTGTGAGTGTTATTTTTTCTTGATACGTGTCTCGTGTTAGGTTGGGTAGAGGTTTGTTCGACCTGTTTACCTAATCTAATCTCTAATCTTTTGGAGGTAACATATACTTCATCATATTTAACAGTGAGAGCATCTATTCTACGTGCAGCAATGAAATACTTCTTTTCATATTCGAATTTTTTCTTAAGTTTAGCGTTCTCCTGAGAGCTCTTGTCAAGACTGGCAAGTGCCTCGTGGAGGTTAAGCTTAAGTCTAGAATTCTCGTCTGAATCGTTAGAGGTATCATTTACTTTAATTAGTAAAGATGTTAGTCTTTCTATTTTAGTCTGACTTTCTTCAACATCTTTCTTAGCATGTTTGTACTTATTTCTAAGTTTTCTAAAATCATCAAGCAGATCACTAAAAATATTACCCAGTTCATCAAAAATAAAATTATCATAAGAGTTTTTATCCGTTACCTGATCAGCTAACGCCATGAAGCATAGGTTTGCTGCTTCTCGAGGATTATCTTCTTCGGATTCACTAGCTTCGCTTTCGTGCCAGATACTAGTGTTTGCATATTTTCGTGATGATGTTCTTCTGGATGAGTAATTGTGGCAATTTTTTTTTCTTAGGGTTGGACAATCTTTCTTTATATGACCTGTCTTTTTATAGTTGTAGCATATAGACTCTTCATCACTGTTGTCAGTAAGCTCCATCTTTGATCTCTCAAGCTTTAGAAATTTTCTGAAGTTTCTAGTGATCAGGGCAACTTCCTCATCTTGAGACTCATCGTCGGTGGAGTTATAGTTGGTGACCTTTTTGTGATGTGCCTTAAGAGCAATATTTGTCACGCCCCAATCTCCCGCAAGCTCGATAGTCCCTACTGAACGCGAATCACCACGTTGCAGCTCTCCCGCAGGACAATCGTTCCCATCGGGACGTGATGTCGTACGAGCCTGGAGTTGCGCTCGTACAAGGCGATGTTTTCAAACACCAATTGTTATCATCGAAACAACCAAGTTACAGCGGAAGCCGTTTAGTGTACCAAGCACACAAACAGAGTATACGCAGCGAAGCTCACAATAGGGTCCAAATGAAATGCCCCAAGTCAATGCCACAAAGACGATGCTACGGAGACGATGAAATACTCTTGCCCTTTTCTCTAGCCCACAAAGGTACTTACAGTTCATACATCTTGTCCCGTATATCCAAGCAGCGCCACTACGCTTGTGTACCTGAAATATTGCCCACAAACGTGGGTCAGTACACAACCGTACTGGTGAGCGGGGTAACCCACTCGGCTAAACCGACACTAAGTAAAATAGTGAATGCACAGTTAAATGATGATATTTCTAGTTGAATCCTAGATTCGTTTCATGGCATATGAATGACATGTTAAGGAAAACTGTAAAGCAGTTTAAGCATGCAAACATTCAATCTCAAACCAAACGACAAGCATTTATATATAACCGACCCGTCTTACTCAATGCTATCGTTTGCACGATAACATATCGAACCATCAGTCTCGCCTCAATATCCATCCTCAACCAACAGTATATATATCCAATCTCGAGTGCACACTCTTGCCGAGGTAAGGTGGCCGCGCCTACGCGAAGCACAAACCATCCAAAGTAAAGCAAACCAACTCTTATCTATATGAAGTCACTGGCCAAGCCATAAAGGACGTATGATCGGACTGATCATATGCGGTTCTCCTCAAAACAGCGCTAAGTAGCTAACCCACCTGGATCGATTGCCAACCGCTGGGCACCGCGCCCAAGACGCGTTACCCAGTTGTCTCCTCCATGGCCGAACGGTCCCGGTGCCCCGGAGCTCCCGTTCGAGGAGACCAAACCCTGTGCAATACAGGTTGTCCGTGACATGCAGACACCAAGTAGGTATGACGAGAGGATCGAACATTCTCGCCCCACCAAGCGATCCTAGACTCGTTCAACCAATATCCAACCAAATATCCATAACCATTCTTCCAACATATCCAACCAAGAGATCCAAATCTCGACCTCAACATATAGCCCAAGGCAAGTGTTTCCATAGGCACGATGCCTCTTCTCAACACAGAGTCCAAATTGGTGCAACACCCTTGCTCGAAGCAAATCCCATGGCACAATGCCGTTTCAGTGGCACAATGCCCCATTCGTGACACGATGTCCCATCAAGCGACACAACGCCCTCGCCGATGCAGTTATTCGGTTTCGAACCACAATTGCTCGCTTTGCAAGACAAAGAGACCAAATGATACTCGCGCACGAATGCACGTCCGCTCGCCCGAATTCCCGATATTCCCAGTATTCCCATTGCCTCATTGTATCATTCCAACCATCCAAGTAAAATCCCAAGTATCCAACCGACTGCCTCAAATGTATAATCCATCTATCGCATCCAACTATCCAACGCATAAACCATATCAAGCCACAATCCTACCAAGCCAACGACGTACACTCTATGCACGTCTCAGTGTAGTGATTCATCAATGTTTCAGCCCAAGTGTTCAAGCCTTTTACGTGTTTTCCATATTATTAGGCATGAAGGAGTAGAGGAGAAGGGAAAGAGCCCACTCACAATGATTGATCCCGTTAGGCATCCTGTCCTGCCGATACGGCCAATCCCTTGAACCCGTGGTCCGATGCAAGCGCGATCTATAAACTGGTATGACCGTGCGAGCAGGCCGTGCTCTCCAAATCATCCGACCGATCGGATTAAGGAAGACGGCATTATCGCTTCCATTCAGCTATTCAGTACTGTTCCGAACGAACACCTGATTTCCATCGAACCCGCTAGCCATCTGTACATATGAAACCAACTCGATTAATCCTTCTTCCCAAAATCTAACATTTTAAATGTAACCAGCATTTGATTCATTCAATCCGACTCAGCGTAACGCTCCGAGCGGTTGCGGGGCGTTACAATATTCTCCTTGGGAGTGGGTTCTTCAAATTCCTTAAGATCCAGCTCGTGAGTCATCAACTTGCCCATGAGCGTCTCGAGGGTCATCGTGGTAAGATCATTCTCTTCTATGATTGCAGTGGCCTTGGGATTCCAATTCTTGGTGAGTCCCCTGAATACCTTGCGAATCTTCTCGTGATTATTGTACTCCTTGCCAAGTGATAATAGAGGGTTGACGATGTCGAGGAATCTCGTGAACATTTGAGTTATCGTCTTATTTTGCTTCATCTTGAATGCTTCGTACTCTTGTGTTAGACGACTTATTTTTGATTCCTTCATTTGAAAGGTTCCTTAATGAGTGACCTCAGGAAGTTTTCATACTTCGTACGAAGTTCCGCAAGTGGAGACCCTGTTAAATTTAGTTATGTTTACAGCACAAAATAGAGCGTTAATAGCTTTAGCATCAAGACTAGCTTGGTGTCTTTGTATTTATCATGAGGTTTATTTACAAGGTTGACATCTATGACTATTCTAGGTGGCTTCTTGTATCCTCATACTACTACAACCCAAAGGTCAAAATCAAGTGACTTTAGGTAGAAACTCATACGTCTTCCAGTATGTGTAGTTAGTACCATCAAATAGGGGTAGCCTATTTGTGGACTGGCCTTCACCATTGTTGGTGTGGATAGATCTAACAGTTGACATAAGTCTCTTAGGATGTTAAGCCAAATATCAATAGAAGTAGCTCTTATACCAATTGAAGGGCAGTAAAGCAACTCTAGGGGGGTGAATAGAGTCAGCGGAATAATCTACCCAATTTAAGATTATCAGAATGAAGGCAGTTGCTAACTAACAATGTATATAAAGACAGTGAAGTAAAGTAGTAAAGTAGAGAGAAAGCAAACGCAAATACCAAGATGTATACTGGTTTTCCTCTGAGAGGACCAGTCCAGTCCCGAGAACTCAAGCTCGAAATTTTATCCACTATAATCACCAATAGTGAATCACAAGCTTTGATCCGAAGGTTTGCCACTTCTTTACACCACGAGATTTGATCCGAAGTCTCGCAACTTCACCGCTAAAGAGAGAAACGGATGGGAGCCAAGCTCTTTACAACTATGTAGACTTCTAGACCAAGACCGCACTTGGCACTAGGAAGGCTAGGGAGTTGCTCTTGGAGATGGGAAGGTTAAAGCTCAAATGTTTGCTCACAATAGGATAGAAGGATTAAAAGACGATGAGTGAATAGGAATGTAGAAATCCAATCTTATTTATAGTATATTGGCAAACAAAATTCGGACAAAATTTGGATGGGGTTCAATTCAAATTTACGAACGTTGGGCCAGGAAATCAGGGATATTAGTACTATGTTGATTTCATACCAAAGTGGTAACCGAGTACGGTCCGAGTTCGGCTTGAATTCGGCCCGAGTTCAGTTGCTAAGTGTAGTGCCTCAAATCTCGATCCGACCGGGATGTGCACTATATAATTGGGCTTGTGGCTAGTCCGTCTGAGTCGTAGCTTAGATCTTCGGCATCTTCTTGCCACGGACGAAATGCGATGATCCTTTCCAACTCATGAAAAGGCCTCTATTGAAACGAGTCCAATAGTTTTCGTGTTTGGTTGCTTGGTTTTCTTGATTGCCGCTTTGGGATTTTGATTTGGTGTTGCTTTCGATTTGCTTGGTTTTCGCTGCTGGTTTTATCGTTTGGAGCTTTGATTCTTGGGGAGTTCGGCAAGGAAGGATAGGCAAGAATTCTAATTGGTGCTCGTGCTGTTGCAGGTCCGCATAACTGACGCTTGATCGTCGCTAGACGGGATTCCTTGTTTCAGCTACCTTTTTCCTTAGGTTTGGACCCTTCTTTTCTACTTCTTCACGCCCACATCTCTAATGTTTCAAACGTTCACTCGATGATGCCCGGTTGGACGTCTAGGAAATCCTTTGCCATAATGCATGCCAGCCACTAAGAAAGGAACATGGAAATTGTAGACTAATTTTACTATATGATTGCACACCTTATAACTTGAGTTTGTTTATAAAAGAAATTGGTTGTTGGTTGCGGCCTGGTGCCTCGGATAGAGTTTGGACCTATGGGATACCAAAATCGGAATACCGCTTGAGAAAATATGAAATGTTGCATAAGAGATATATTGCTGCTTTACTTCTTTTGTTTATTTCAATGCATTGTATGATATATGAATTGTTCATGCATTTGCATGGTCTGGGACAACTTGTGCACAAGGTTTGACATTTCCTCGAAACGGCTTTCCGGAGCACTAGAATCGTATCGATTCGGAGGGAAATATTTGATTCGTGCTAGTCACGATGCATTGCGGGACCTCCAGCAGGGCTTGCTACCCGGGCTGATAGGGCGCACCGCTAATGCTTGGAATATGTCCCTAAGGTGTCGATTACACCAATGACCGCATAGAATTGAACACATGCTAATTTATTGTCTTATGCAGATGGTAAGTATACTTGTGTTTTGTTGCAGGGAAGGCGTGCATCGGTTGAGTAAGCAACCGATGTACTGGTTGGATTCTATGTTATTTTCATTCATATCAAAACATGCAACTGATATGAATTGAATTCACTTGCTTCTTTATAGAAGATCATCTTAATGCATGCTCGCCCCTAATAAGCTAGTGTCAATTTAGTCGAGTGGGTTCTTCTCGCTCACCAGTACAAGTTGAGTACCCACACACGTTGTGGGCAACTATTTTAAGCACTCAGATGGTGCAACGCTAGTGGATAGACGAGGAGGCGTTAGGAGCACCTCTATTTTGAAGTATAGTTGGAGTCGGTTCATTTTGGAGGCTTGGACTTTCAACCTATACAAGGACGTAATGTATGAACGACGTAGACTATCTGATGGAGCGCGCCCTGCCTTTTGAGTTATCTCTTGTAATGCAAATCAAGTAGCCGAGAGGCGCATCAATGTAAACTCTATGTAAATTACTCTGAATTATCAATGAAAAAGCATGTTTTTTCCTGCACTTGTGTTCAAATATCTGTGAATGTGTTTTCTAAATTGTGTTTCAAAATGGGTTCCTATCACTGCAAGTTCTTGCCTTGTGCGAGTGCAACTCCAGGCTCGCACGGCATCACGTCCCAGCGAGGACGAATCGGTTCCGTAAAGGATTCAGCGAGGACGATTGACCCTTTCGGGATCGAGACGTGACACTAAGTATGGTAGACTTTGTTAATGAATACAGCCTGATTTGGTAGATAGGTTCGATGGTTTATTTGAGTGGACTGGATATCTGGGTATAGGTACTTTGATTTGCCAGTACGACTCAGCTTACATCGATCCTAAACTCAATAAATAAAATATTACATTTGAAAGACACAGTACAGACGGCATGTAACAGCAGCATTGAGTCTTAGACGGCATGTAACAGCAGTATTGAGTCTTCATATCGCGACATATTAATGCATGGTTTAGTTAACTATCAAAATTAAGTTGACTGAGACCGGAATAACCAGCAATCTCCCCCATTTTGATAATTGACAAACTATAAAAGTTTTCGATGTTGGTTTTCTCAACCTGAGCTTTAACATTGTGTTGATATGGTATGTTGGGTGTCATATTTAAGTATAGTATAAGCACATGGGAATATCCTGAGGACATATTTGGGATGCCAGAATATGTCACAGGATATTCCATTATGAGATTATTGTCATAATGATTGAAATCATTGTATTAATGACTGTAAGGCTATATAATGCCAATGAGACAATCAATAAAATTATCAACTAATTTCAACATGGTATCAGAGCCAAGTTTCCACAAACCCTAGCCGTCACCAAGCTTCCACAAACCCACAGGAGGATTTCCTAGATCTCCTCCACCGAACTCTTCCACGCCCCCTCTTCTTCCCTTCTCCGCCCTTCGCTGTTGTTGTCCCGTCCAGCTACTGCTGCGGCTACTACTGCTGCTGCGACTGCTGCTGCTGCTGCGACGGTGGCTGTGACATGCGTGCTGCCGCCTCCTCCGCACCAGCACGAGACAACGCCTAATAGGGATGCCTAGATCTGAAAAAATGGGGGATATGTTCGGATCTAGGAGCGGACGACGAGGACGAGCGTGAGTCGTGGTGCGGATGTGACTGGATAGACGACGCGTCGATGGAGGAGATCATCAAGAAGCTAGATTCTGCAGAGGTGGCGACGTTGATGAAGTTGTTGACGATGTCGGCTGGTGAGAACACGACACGAACGTCGCTGGAGTTGAAGCTTCCCTCCATCGATCTGAAATTAGATGGACCAGCCACCTATCTGAGTTGGTCACGGCGGGTGAGAAGAACCCTCGCAGGAAAAAACATGGAGGGGTTCCTGACGGGCGAGGCGACAGAGCCGGACGAGGGCTCGACAGGACGCGATGAGTGAAAGTCCACTCATATGGTGATCTACATCTGGCTTCTCAACTCCTTAGTCCAGTCTATTGCCGCCACAGTAGATGGTATCGAGATGGTGAAAGATGTGTGGGAGAAGTTGAGGAGGACCTATGATGGTGTGGGGAACAACTTACGGGTCTTCCAGATAAAGGGAAAGATTGATGACACCGTACAGGGAGAGAAGACGGTGCAGGAGTATGCCACGGAGTTGGAGCGTCTGTGGTTGGATTATGATCACTCCTCAGATCGGGCGAGCTGCGGGGACCCTTAGTGTAAGGAGAGAGATGTGTCTGCAGGAGAGGACGATGAAGTTCCTCAAAGGGCTGACTGCAGCTTTCGCACAGAGGACGGCCCTACTTCTAGCCCAACCAAAGATCCCTAGCCTTGAGGAGGCTATCTCAGCCATGATCCAGGAGGAGACACGCATCAGGCTGCAAGCCGGGACAGGTGGTCCCCCCGAAGCAAAGTCAGCACTAGCGATCACCAGCTCAGGTAACACAGGATCTAAGGGAGAGCCCTGGCAGCATAACCGGCAGTGCTACAACTGTGGGAAGATGGGTCATCATCGGTATGCTTGTACCAAACCACCTAGGAAGGGAGATTCAGGTGGTGGACGAGGACCGTTCGGCGGAAGAGGATATAATGGAGGACGTGGTCGTGGTCGAGGGGATAGACGAGGCGGCCGAGGAGGTTATCGGGCAAACCTCCTGATATCAGAAGGGAACGGAGAAGCTGATGACACCTTTACTGTGGAGGACCAGGCACTGGAAGACATGAGGAGTAAAACAGAGGAGGCGTCCACCTCATTCTTTGTTAGGGGCAACGCTGCTATGTATGCCCATCCATCAGAAGGTACTGACGAATCACTTGCCCTTGCGTCTATCTCTTCCCTTAAATCATCAGACTGGATTATCGACTCGGGAGCATCTCGGCATGTGACGGGGAATGCTAGTGAGTTTTCTTCCTACACTCACCTAGCATCAGCAGACAGCATTCAGACAGCTTATGGCACTTTCCAGCCAGTGGTCGGTAAGGGTACTGTTAATTGTACAGGTTCAGTAAGATTATCCAATGTTTTACATGCTCCATCCTTTCCAGTCAGTCTCTTGTCCATTAGTTCTATAATCCTCCAACTTAAATGCATTGTTTCTTTTGATATTCCTAAGGTGACCTTCCAGGAGAAAGGGACAGGACGAAGACTTGGGACTGGCACTTGGCATGAGGGACTGTGGTACCTAGACCGAGAAGGACTGGACTCAGCATTGGTATCTATGGCAGAGAAGGCTGGCATGGAAGGACTGCAGCAGAGGACTGAGGATACCTTGATACTCCATCATCGGAGGATGGGACATTCTTCCTTTGATACTCTAAGTAAGTTGTATCCAGAGATTTATGCAAAAACAAATAAAGAGAAATTAGTATGTGATGCGTGCGAGTTAGGAAAACTTACTAGGAGCTCATATGTTGGCACGGATCATAGGAGCACTTTTGCTTTTGAGGTAGTACATTCTGGTGTCTGGGGTCCATGTGCTACTAACACTATGAATGGTTATAAGTACTTTGTTTCTTTCATTGAGTGTGCCTCTCGTGTTACCTGGTTATATTTGATGAAAAATAAGAGTGATGTACCTGCTTGTTTTCGGGATTTCCATAAGCATGTCCAGACTCAGTACAAAGCAGTTGTGAAGGTACTGAGGTCTGACAATGGAACAGAGTATACCAACAGGACGCTTGCAGAATACTTGTCAGCACACAGAATACAGCATCAGACCACCTGTGCATACACACCAGCACAAAATGGAGTTGCAGAAAGGAAAAACAGACACCTTCTGGAGGTCGCAAGAAGTATGATGATCGACATGAATGTCCCACAGAGTCTGTGGGGGCATGCATTGTTGACAGCAGCTCAACTCATCAACAGGATGCCCTCGAAGGTCCTCGGATGGAAGTCCCCATGTGAGGTATTGCAAGGCAATAATAGTGGGATACTCCCACTGAAGGTGTTTGGGTGTGTGTGTTTTGTGAAGGACAACAGGCCATCAGTTGGAAAACTTGACCCTAGAGCGGTCAAATGCATCTTCGTAGCCTACTCGGCGACCCAAAAGGGGTATGTGTGCTGGAGTCCAGTAGAGAAGAAGAAGTTTGTCAGTATGGATGTCCACTTTCGGGAGCATGAGCCATACTACCGCCAGGACGGAACTTCACACAACACGCCTAATACTGCCAGTATTAGGCGAGAGGGAGAGATGGAGAACTTTGTGGTAACCGATTTAGAAGTTTGGCATGGAGGTACGGAGAAGGGACAAGAAGGTGAAGGTGTTAGGCCTACAACTCAGGGAGAGTTACTTACCTACAGCAGGAGAGAGAAGCAAACTGCAGGACCAGTACCGACAGTGCCAATGCCAAGTCCCTTGCCTGCGTTCGTCCCAACTCCTGAGGCACCGACACCAACCCCCCTTCAGGTGATACCCCCTCCTTCACAAGATATCATTCCTCCTACTACTACTCCTCCCACACCACTATCTGTACGGAGGACCACTCGCAGCAATGCAGGAAATCCTCCAAACAGATATGGTTGGGATATTGCTCAGTTTATTTCTTATGACCATATCCCTTCTTCTCATGGAGCATTTATAGCATCTTTGGATAGTATTACTGTACCTAACAATTGGCAGGTTGCCAAGAACGATCCAAAGTGGAAAGCGGCAATGCACGAGGAGTTGGGAGCTCTGGAGAAGAACCACACTTGGGAGCTTGTGAGACTGCCAGAGGGGAAGAGAGCAGTTGGATGCAAGTGGGTCTTTACCGTGAAGCAGAACCCAGATGGACAGATTGATCGCTACAAAGCTCGACTAGTAGCCAAAGGATACAGTCAGACGTACGGCATCGACTATGACGAGACCTTTGCACCAGTTGCAAAGATGAGCACTGTCAGGACTCTGATTTCTCTGGCAGCGAATGGTGGATGGAAGCTACACCAACTGGATGTGAAGAATGCGTTTCTTCACGGAGATCTAGTGGAGGAGGTGTACATGGAGATACCACCAGGATTTGGCACCAATCAGACAGTAGGCAAGGTCTGCAGGTTGAAGAAGTCCCTCTATGGACTGAAGCAGTCTCCTCGAGCGTGGTTTGACAGATTCAGAAGGGCGATGATAGGGATGGGATATCAGCAGATCAATGCTGATCATACTGTGTTCTTCCGTCGGAGTGGAGGCCACATCACCATGCTTGCGGTGTATGTGGACGATATGATTATCACAGGAGATGATGAGCAGGAGATCGCCCAACTCAAAGGAAAGCTTGGCAAGGAATTCGAGGTGAAGGATCTCGGCCTTCTTCGGTACTTCCTTGGGATTGAGATTGCTCGAGAAGCAGAGGGGATTGTTCTCTCTCAAAGGAAGTATGCACTGGACCTTCTCACAGAAACTGGGATGTTGGGGTGCAAACCTGCAGCGACACCAATAGATCAGAGGTTCAAGATTGATGCTGAGGCTGGAGAACCAGTTGATCGGGACAGATACCAGAGACTGGTTGGCAAGTTGATCTATTTGAGCCACACACGTCCTGATATCTGCTTTTGTAAGCCCCCTGATTTCTTCAGAATTTTAATTTCGGATTTTTCCCCAATTTTCTGGTATTTTTCGGGAATTAAACCCTAGGCGTTGGTGATTTAAGGATTTTTAATTTCGGTCAATCTTTATTAAAATATTATGGAAATAATATTTTAGGGTGTAAAACGGAAAACCGGACATGTGGTAATTTTCGGTGAATTTATTGGACTCCGGAAACCCGTTTAAAGCCCTAGACACCAATTTAGAATTTAAACCGAATTTAACCCGTGCCAACGCCCGACATCCCCATGAGAGCCGAAGCCCAGCCCGAGGAGCGTTGACCCGTTGACCCAGCCCGAATCCTAGGTCTAACCCTATTCCAATTTCTGCATGTATAAATACAGGTTCCCCTAATTTTTTTTCCACAAACAAAGAAAAAGAAAAACAAAAGAAACCCTAATTACCAAATCCCTAATTACCTAATTCCAAATCCCTAACCCTAACCCTAAGCCGCCACCCTCTGCCGACCCCTCTCCGGCGCCGCCCCTAGCCGGCCGCCGTCCTCAGCCACTCCCCTAGCCCCGCCGTGCTCCTCCTCCTACCGGAACCCTAACCTCCACCCACGACTTCCTCCTCCACCTGACCCCCTTCCTCCTGCCGTCGTCAGCCCTCTCCGCCTCCATCTCCCTCTCTTCCTCCCCCGACCCCACTCCGTCGACCTCCGCTGACACCACCTCCCTCCATCTCTTCCCCGCGGCCAGCCGACGTTCTCCACCGTCCAGCACTCCCCAAACCCCTCGTCGTCTCCTCCACGTCTCCACCATCGACCACCTCTCCATCTCCACCACGACTCCGCCGCTCCCCCATCGCACCTCCTCGCCGTCCCACCACCCACAGCCGCCCTAGCCCACCTCGACCGCAGCAGCCTTCTACCCATCCCGCCTCGGCTGAACGACACCCCTCTCCAACCATCGCCCTAGCTCCCAGTCGACCCTCGACTAACCAGCCGCCTGAGTCGCCTCGCCACCGACGACCCCAGCCAGCAGCTATCGGTCCCCGCTCCGCCCTCCTCCGGCCAGCCACGGCGAAAACCCAGCGCCTGAACCCTAACCCTAAGCAGTACACTATAAACCCTAGGGCAGACACAGTACCGGACTCGTCGACGCAGGACACGAAGGAGACTCGGACACGTCTCGGACACAGGAAATCAGATTCACGGGGCCCTGTTCAGGTAACCGTTTCTCTCTCCTCGTAATCCCGTTTTTGTTTCCGTCAATTGCGTTGCGAAGACTGTATGACCCTCTCGGTGCCCGTGCAACCCGCTCGGTGCATCGCGTCCTGTGGTGATCGCACACCGCGATCCAAAAACAGGAAAACCAACAACCCAATTCACCCCGGAACCGAGTACGCCCCGCTAAACGGGACGACTTGGTCGCGCGCGGTCTTCACAGATACGTGCGCGTCGTCGATACGGACGTGTAGGATTTCGCGAAAGTTGATTTGGATGTGCATGCACACCGGAATCAACGCGTATCCGCCGACGACACCCCGTATCCGACCTTTCTGGAACACGCCCTAACTTTGTGTACACACGTCGGATCGAGACGAAACTTGCGCCATCGGACTCGTAGCGATACGCTGGTCCTGTGACCCAAGTTTGGTTCGATTCTGAGAACGTTGACGAAATCGCGTGTCGTGGGCCCCACGGGCCCCGCTCGACGGGCGATTTTGTGATCGGCTCATCGGAATCCAATTCTGGAAGTTCCGTTGGGTCCGTATCATCGTTCCTGACTTGTAGACGCTGAGTTTGCGGAATTTGGAGACCTTTGACCCTGACGCGCTTTTCGGTGCAAAGTGGCCCACATGTGGACCCCGCTTTGGCCCGGAAATGACCTTTTTGCCCCTGTGTCCAAATTGGACTCAAGTACAGGCGTTTTTAGCTATTTGATATTTTCTGAATCTAATGGTAATGTTTATTTCAGCAACCGGAGTAGTACCTGCAGACCACACTGAGACCAGAGCTACAGTTGGAGCCAGGACCCCAGGCAAGTGTACCTTGCCAAACTCTGCAGTATTGTTACATATTTTTCTTGCTTCTTTATAGTGCTGTGCATGCTTAACCTAGGACCGTGTGACGTACTTAGCGTCCGATTATCAGTCGGGTGCCAACACCGTACGCGGTGTTGTGTATTGTCATCTAGAGATGGACATTCGTGACCCTTTATATTCCCGTACTTGTCATACCAAGTACACTTGACCCAGGACACTTGACACTGTTCATGAGACAGGATCTTCCCGAGATATTTGTGGTGATTCTGTATAGGATACAGGACCTGACATTGATATTATATCCCTAGACATTAGATGACTTGTGCATTAGATATGATTGTGCGTGTCATGGACATGAGACGTGTGATTACATTGGGTGGGGAGAGACACACAGACTACAGGCTGATCATATATATATACACCCCTATTATCGTGAGGCACAAGACTCTGAAGCCCGAGCTTGGCCCATTACTCATTATTACTGCTGCTACCGGCTCCCCTACACAGAGCTTGTAGTATGCTTCAGCCTGAGTTCTAGTGCTGCTCTCATCTTGCATATCACTTAGCTGGTTATTTTAGTATTCCCTTATTGTTCCATCTATTGCTGGAGAGACCCGCAGGCTACGGGTTGACTATATTATGCCGGCTACTCAGTCTCCCGCTGAGCTAGACCACCTCATGATATCACTGCTACCGGCTCCCCTACACAGAGCTTGTAGTTGTTTCAACCTGAGTACTTTTGATGTTCTCTCTTGCAATCCACATAGATGGTTATAGCTTACCCTATTTATTTCATTCTCTGCTGCACTGCATTTATTTTGGCTTGTATTTTCTGTACCTTGCTGTCCCCTGAGGACCTGGATCCGGATTATGTCCCCAGGATTAGTAGAGGAGATCCACCCAGAGTTATACAGTACAGGAGCATTAGCAGGAGCTGATATAGGAGCCGTACCGACACCTGAGGACGAGATCGTACCAGAGGACTTCTCCTGGGTATTGGTTTGAGATACTCATTTACTTCTGTTCCTATTTACTTTACTTCCAGTCTATTGCATTATTGTATTAGACTTGTTCTCGGATTGTTCTCCGAGACTCTTTATTGAGATATGCTAGATTATATTTACTTGCATTATTCTGGCATTTGATCTGTGATTATCTGTTGTGGATGAGATTAGTATAGACTGAGACATGTATTATTAGACCTGCTTATTGTTATATTACAGCTTAAGTATGCCCTGATGGATCCATTAAATTGGGTTGTCCATCGGTGCGTACTGCTGGCCATTATCACGCGTCTGGTCCCTCGGTATTTTGGGACTGGGGCGTGACATGGTTTTTGTGGTGGCCCATGCAGGTCAACGACTAAATTGTTCGATTTCAACTTAGGGACCGAGCAAGCCTGCAATAAGAATAGGATAAGTTTCTAGGATCTCATCCACTTGCTTGAAACGTTCTTGATATCTATATCAGATTCGAATTTAAATTCTTGACTCGCATCCTGCCGATTCTTGTGCGCCTCTTATTGTTTATTTTGGTTGCAGAGTTATGGATTCACGAACAAACAACGAGACTCCTGCCAGATCACCACGAGATGATGTGGTAACCAACGGAGATGAAGTGACACCAGTTAGTGAAGGTCCATCATCACAGCAAGCAAGTCAGCATGCCTCAAGAATCCCGGAAGATGACGTTCCACCATCGACGCAGTTGGCTCCACCGACGCCTACCATTCCACAAGGGCAGGCTATGGACGAACAACAGATGTTTCGCATGTTCTATGCGATGATGCAAGCCCAACAGAAGGTTCAGGAAGAAGCCCAGCAAATCCAAGCGGAGAAGTTCATCGACAGATTTAGCTCGGAGCTACGGAGATTAATCAGCCCCACTACAACTACCTTAGACGAGAATGTTCTTGCTACAGCACGACCCATGGAGTGCAACACAAGGATAGAGTCCAGCCAGAAGCGGCCGTATACATCAGCACCGGACCAAGCACAACAGGAAAGAGCTGCAAAGCGACCACAGATGAATCCACCACCGAGAGCAGCACCAAGAGCCTTAGTTCTTCCAACTTGTCACTACTGTGGCAAGATAGGCCATATTCAAAAAGAATGCAGACGCAAGTTAGGATTATGCTTGATTTGCGGAAACAGTCAACACTTAGCCAAGGATTGTCTTCAGCATCGAGAGAAAGCATTGATGATTCAACAACCAGCCACATCAGCACCAGCCGGAGCACCACAAGAAGAAGTTACACAAAGACCTCAAGTACACCAGCCACCAGAAGCAACTCCACAGACAAGACCTGTCTGTCCATATTGTCGCAAGCGAGGCCATACTGAGGACGAGTGCAGACGAAAAAGGAAAGTATGTTTAGCTTGCGGATCCAGTCAGCATTCACTGAAGGAATGCCCCGAATGTCGAGAAAAAGCGCTAATGTCACCAGCACCAACGCCAGCCTCTCCAGCATTGGAAGCACCGCAAACGAGAGTTGAAGGAGTCAGACCACCAGTCCCAGGAGGGAATCAGCCGAGGCCACCCCTGGCACCACAAGCAACACTCTTCCAGCAGGCTCAACAGCAGCAGAGGAATCAACTGCAAGAACGTGAACAAGCTCCAGCGATGACTTTGGAAGACGCGCAGACCCATGGAGTAGCTAATGCGCATAATTTGTCGTAGTTATCTGTTTATCGATTTGTTTTATCTCGTGCCTATTGGTTCGTGACCCCAGCCCTAACCTATGTAATTTTGAACTTGCTAATAATTTATAACCTAGAATGTTTTTATAATTGATAACTGTAGATATTATAGAGCCTTTTGTTATTGTGCTTATTTTGTGTTGTTTTGAGAACTTGAATTAAGTGTACCCCCTTTCATCATCATCTAGCATACTTACATTTGTTGTACCACCTTGACTTATGCTGCTAATATAGCCTAGTTTTGCAAGCTTATCCTTTTATCGAGCTTGTTCATGACATCCGTATTAGTGGGTCGACACACTAATACAATTGTCTATTCAGAATCAGTGTATTACGGTCTGATCAACCTTAGTACATTTTGGTTCGCTCTTCGCACGACTACTTCACGTGGATTGAGATATATAGTTGACTAGTATACTTGCCCTCTAGATATATCTGAGCATATCGTATCAGTTACATAACTGTACTAATACGAACATGCGAACAAAGGATTACTAGAATAGGATTTCAATCCACAATTGTCTTGACAAATCCTATTTGAATTCGTTAAACGCCTTGACCTTGATACTTCTATTCTATTACCTCACCCTTGAACTCTTTATTATTGATCTTCGTCTTCCCTTACTTCGGAAAGATGAAACCTCGTGCCTAGTATAAGTTGATATATAGACAGTACTAGATGTACCCCACAGGCCGGTCGCATTGTTGATGACCTTTTATAAATGATTAAGGGCATATCATAGATGGCGTTGATAGTGTTAAAGACTTTGAGGATTCAATAACATGATTAAATAAGTTGGGGCATAGCTTTATTAGATGTATAACCTTAGATGAGAGATGGGTAAAATCTAAGTTGGGTAGAGACCGCAATGTTCACTTGAGAGGAATCCCTTAGACTGTAATCAAGTGAGACTTGAAAGAGAGAACCCCACCCTATTTTAATTTCGAGGACGAAATTTTTATAAGTTGGGTAGATTGTAAGCCCCCTGATTTCTTCAGAATTTTAATTTCGGATTTTTCCCCAATTTTCTGGTATTTTTCGGGAATTAAACCCTAGGCGTTGGTGATTTAAGGATTTTTAATTTCGGTCAATCTTTATTAAAATATTATGGAAATAATATTTTAGGGTGTAAAACGGAAAACCGGACATGTGGTAATTTTCGGTGAATTTATTGGACTCCGGAAACCCGTTTAAAGCCCTAGACACCAATTTAGAATTTAAACCGAATTTAACCCGTGCCAACGCCCGACATCCCCATGAGAGCCGAAGCCCAGCCCGAGGAGCGTTGACCCGTTGACCCAGCCCGAATCCTAGGTCTAACCCTATTCCAATTTCTGCATGTATAAATACAGGTTCCCCTAATTTTTTTTCCACAAACAAAGAAAAAGAAAAACAAAAGAAACCCTAATTACCAAATCCCTAATTACCTAATTCCAAATCCCTAACCCTAACCCTAAGCCGCCACCCTCTGCCGACCCCTCTCCGGCGCCGCCCCTAGCCGGCCGCCGTCCTCAGCCACTCCCCTAGCCCCGCCGTGCTCCTCCTCCTACCGGAACCCTAACCTCCACCCACGACTTCCTCCTCCACCTGACCCCCTTCCTCCTGCCGTCGTCAGCCCTCTCCGCCTCCATCTCCCTCTCTTCCTCCCCCGACCCCACTCCGTCGACCTCCGCTGACACCACCTCCCTCCATCTCTTCCCCGCGGCCAGCCGACGTTCTCCACCGTCCAGCACTCCCCAAACCCCTCGTCGTCTCCTCCACGTCTCCACCATCGACCACCTCTCCATCTCCACCACGACTCCGCCGCTCCCCCATCGCACCTCCTCGCCGTCCCACCACCCACAGCCGCCCTAGCCCACCTCGACCGCAGCAGCCTTCTACCCATCCCGCCTCGGCTGAACGACACCCCTCTCCAACCATCGCCCTAGCTCCCAGTCGACCCTCGACTAACCAGCCGCCTGAGTCGCCTCGCCACCGACGACCCCAGCCAGCAGCTATCGGTCCCCGCTCCGCCCTCCTCCGGCCAGCCACGGCGAAAACCCAGCGCCTGAACCCTAACCCTAAGCAGTACACTATAAACCCTAGGGCAGACACAGTACCGGACTCGTCGACGCAGGACACGAAGGAGACTCGGACACGTCTCGGACACAGGAAATCAGATTCACGGGGCCCTGTTCAGGTAACCGTTTCTCTCTCCTCGTAATCCCGTTTTTGTTTCCGTCAATTGCGTTGCGAAGACTGTATGACCCTCTCGGTGCCCGTGCAACCCGCTCGGTGCATCGCGTCCTGTGGTGATCGCACACCGCGATCCAAAAACAGGAAAACCAACAACCCAATTCACCCCGGAACCGAGTACGCCCCGCTAAACGGGACGACTTGGTCGCGCGCGGTCTTCACAGATACGTGCGCGTCGTCGATACGGACGTGTAGGATTTCGCGAAAGTTGATTTGGATGTGCGTGCACACCGGAATCAACGCGTATCCGCCGACGACACCCCGTATCCGACCTTTCTGGAACACGCCCTAACTTTGTGTACACACGTCGGATCGAGACGAAACTTGCGCCATCGGACTCGTAGCGATACGCTGGTCCTGTGACCCAAGTTTGGTTCGATTCTGAGAACGTTGACGAAATCGCGTGTCGTGGGCCCCACGGGCCCCGCTCGACGGGCGATTTTGTGATCGGCTCATCGGAATCCAATTCTGGAAGTTCCGTTGGGTCCGTATCATCGTTCCTGACTTGTAGACGCTGAGTTTGCGGAATTTGGAGACCTTTGACCCTGACGCGCTTTTCGGTGCAAAGTGGCCCACATGTGGACCCCGCTTTGGCCCGGAAATGACCTTTTTGCCCCTGTGTCCAAATTGGACTCAAGTACAGGCGTTTTTAGCTATTTGATATTTTCTGAATCTAATGGTAATGTTTATTTCAGCAACCGGAGTAGTACCTGCAGACCACACTGAGACCAGAGCTACAGTTGGAGCCAGGACCCCAGGCAAGTGTACCTTGCCAAACTCTGCAGTATTGTTACATATTTTTCTTGCTTCTTTATAGTGCTGTGCATGCTTAACCTAGGACCGTGTGACGTACTTAGCGTCCGATTATCAGTCGGGTGCCAACACCGTACGCGGTGTTGTGTATTGTCATCTAGAGATGGACATTCGTGACCCTTTATATTCCCGTACTTGTCATACCAAGTACACTTGACCCAGGACACTTGACACTGTTCATGAGACAGGATCTTCCCGAGATATTTGTGGTGATTCTGTATAGGATACAGGACCTGACATTGATATTATATCCCTAGACATTAGATGACTTGTGCATTAGATATGATTGTGCGTGTCATGGACATGAGACGTGTGATTACATTGGGTGGGGAGAGACACACAGACTACAGGCTGATCATATATATATACACCCCTATTATCGTGAGGCACAAGACTCTGAAGCCCGAGCTTGGCCCATTACTCATTATTACTGCTGCTACCGGCTCCCCTACACAGAGCTTGTAGTATGCTTCAGCCTGAGTTCTAGTGCTGCTCTCATCTTGCATATCACTTAGCTGGTTATTTTAGTATTCCCTTATTGTTCCATCTATTGCTGGAGAGACCCGCAGGCTACGGGTTGACTATATTATGCCGGCTACTCAGTCTCCCGCTGAGCTAGACCACCTCATGATATCACTGCTACCGGCTCCCCTACACAGAGCTTGTAGTTGTTTCAACCTGAGTACTTTTGATGTTCTCTCTTGCAATCCACATAGATGGTTATAGCTTACCCTATTTATTTCATTCTCTGCTGCACTGCATTTATTTTGGCTTGTATTTTCTGTACCTTGCTGTCCCCTGAGGACCTGGATCCGGATTATGTCCCCAGGATTAGTAGAGGAGATCCACCCAGAGTTATACAGTACAGGAGCATTAGCAGGAGCTGATATAGGAGCCGTACCGACACCTGAGGACGAGATCGTACCAGAGGACTTCTCCTGGGTATTGGTTTGAGATACTCATTTACTTCTGTTCCTATTTACTTTACTTCCAGTCTATTGCATTATTGTATTAGACTTGTTCTCGGATTGTTCTCCGAGACTCTTTATTGAGATATGCTAGATTATATTTACTTGCATTATTCTGGCATTTGATCTGTGATTATCTGTTGTGGATGAGATTAGTATAGACTGAGACATGTATTATTAGACCTGCTTATTGTTATATTACAGCTTAAGTATGCCCTGATGGATCCATTAAATTGGGTTGTCCATCGGTGCGTACTGCTGGCCATTATCACGCGTCTGGTCCCTCGGTATTTTGGGACTGGGGCGTGACATGGTTTTTGTGGTGGCCCATGCAGGTCAACGACTAAATTGTTCGATTTCAACTTAGGGACCGAGCAAGCCTGCAATAAGAATAGGATAAGTTTCTAGGATCTCATCCACTTGCTTGAAACGTTCTTGATATCTATATCAGATTCGAATTTAAATTCTTGACTCGCATCCTGCCGATTCTTGTGCGCCTCTTATTGTTTATTTTGGTTGCAGAGTTATGGATTCACGAACAAACAACGAGACTCCTGCCAGATCACCACGAGATGATGTGGTAACCAACGGAGATGAAGTGACACCAGTTAGTGAAGGTCCATCATCACAGCAAGCAAGTCAGCATGCCTCAAGAATCCCGGAAGATGACGTTCCACCATCGACGCAGTTGGCTCCACCGACGCCTACCATTCCACAAGGGCAGGCTATGGACGAACAACAGATGTTTCGCATGTTCTATGCGATGATGCAAGCCCAACAGAAGGTTCAGGAAGAAGCCCAGCAAATCCAAGCGGAGAAGTTCATCGACAGATTTAGCTCGGAGCTACGGAGATTAATCAGCCCCACTACAACTACCTTAGACGAGAATGTTCTTGCTACAGCACGACCCATGGAGTGCAACACAAGGATAGAGTCCAGCCAGAAGCGGCCGTATACATCAGCACCGGACCAAGCACAACAGGAAAGAGCTGCAAAGCGACCACAGATGAATCCACCACCGAGAGCAGCACCAAGAGCCTTAGTTCTTCCAACTTGTCACTACTGTGGCAAGATAGGCCATATTCAAAAAGAATGCAGACGCAAGTTAGGATTATGCTTGATTTGCGGAAACAGTCAACACTTAGCCAAGGATTGTCTTCAGCATCGAGAGAAAGCATTGATGATTCAACAACCAGCCACATCAGCACCAGCCGGAGCACCACAAGAAGAAGTTACACAAAGACCTCAAGTACACCAGCCACCAGAAGCAACTCCACAGACAAGACCTGTCTGTCCATATTGTCGCAAGCGAGGCCATACTGAGGACGAGTGCAGACGAAAAAGGAAAGTATGTTTAGCTTGCGGATCCAGTCAGCATTCACTGAAGGAATGCCCCGAATGTCGAGAAAAAGCGCTAATGTCACCAGCACCAACGCCAGCCTCTCCAGCATTGGAAGCACCGCAAACGAGAGTTGAAGGAGTCAGACCACCAGTCCCAGGAGGGAATCAGCCGAGGCCACCCCTGGCACCACAAGCAACACTCTTCCAGCAGGCTCAACAGCAGCAGAGGAATCAACTGCAAGAACGTGAACAAGCTCCAGCGATGACTTTGGAAGACGCGCAGACCCATGGAGTAGCTAATGCGCATAATTTGTCGTAGTTATCTGTTTATCGATTTGTTTTATCTCGTGCCTATTGGTTCGTGACCCCAGCCCTAACCTATGTAATTTTGAACTTGCTAATAATTTATAACCTAGAATGTTTTTATAATTGATAACTGTAGATATTATAGAGCCTTTTGTTATTGTGCTTATTTTGTGTTGTTTTGAGAACTTGAATTAAGTGTACCCCCTTTCATCATCATCTAGCATACTTACATTTGTTGTACCACCTTGACTTATGCTGCTAATATAGCCTAGTTTTGCAAGCTTATCCTTTTATCGAGCTTGTTCATGACATCCGTATTAGTGGGTCGACACACTAATACAATTGTCTATTCAGAATCAGTGTATTACGGTCTGATCAACCTTAGTACATTTTGGTTCGCTCTTCGCACGACTACTTCACGTGGATTGAGATATATAGTTGACTAGTATACTTGCCCTCTAGATATATCTGAGCATATCGTATCAGTTACATAACTGTACTAATACGAACATGCGAACAAAGGATTACTAGAATAGGATTTCAATCCACAATTGTCTTGACAAATCCTATTTGAATTCGTTAAACGCCTTGACCTTGATACTTCTATTCTATTACCTCACCCTTGAACTCTTTATTATTGATCTTCGTCTTCCCTTACTTCGGAAAGATGAAACCTCGTGCCTAGTATAAGTTGATATATAGACAGTACTAGATGTACCCCACAGGCCGGTCGCATTGTTGATGACCTTTTATAAATGATTAAGGGCATATCATAGATGGCGTTGATAGTGTTAAAGACTTTGAGGATTCAATAACATGATTAAATAAGTTGGGGCATAGCTTTATTAGATGTATAACCTTAGATGAGAGATGGGTAAAATCTAAGTTGGGTAGAGACCGCAATGTTCACTTGAGAGGAATCCCTTAGACTGTAATCAAGTGAGACTTGAAAGAGAGAACCCCACCCTATTTTAATTTCGAGGACGAAATTTTTATAAGTTGGGTAGATTGTAAGCCCCCTGATTTCTTCAGAATTTTAATTTCGGATTTTTCCCCAATTTTCTGGTATTTTTCGGGAATTAAACCCTAGGCGTTGGTGATTTAAGGATTTTTAATTTCGGTCAATCTTTATTAAAATATTATGGAAATAATATTTTAGGGTGTAAAACGGAAAACCGGACATGTGGTAATTTTCGGTGAATTTATTGGACTCCGGAAACCCGTTTAAAGCCCTAGACACCAATTTAGAATTTAAACCGAATTTAACCCGTGCCAACGCCCGACATCCCCATGAGAGCCGAAGCCCAGCCCGAGGAGCGTTGACCCGTTGACCCAGCCCGAATCCTAGGTCTAACCCTATTCCAATTTCTGCATGTATAAATACAGGTTCCCCTAATTTTTTTTCCACAAACAAAGAAAAAGAAAAACAAAAGAAACCCTAATTACCAAATCCCTAATTACCTAATTCCAAATCCCTAACCCTAACCCTAAGCCGCCACCCTCTGCCGACCCCTCTCCGGCACCGCCCCTAGCCGGCCGCCGTCCTCAGCCACTCCCCTAGCCCCGCCGTGCTCCTCCTCCTACCGGAACCCTAACCTCCACCCACGACTTCCTCCTCCACCTGACCCCCTTCCTCCTGCCGTCGTCAGCCCTCTCCGCCTCCATCTCCCTCTCTTCCTCCCCCGACCCCACTCCGTCGACCTCCGCTGACACCACCTCCCTCCATCTCTTCCCCGCGGCCAGCCGACGTTCTCCACCGTCCAGCACTCCCCAAACCCCTCGTCGTCTCCTCCACGTCTCCACCATCGACCACCTCTCCATCTCCACCACGACTCCGCCGCTCCCCCATCGCACCTCCTCGCCGTCCCACCACCCACAGCCGCCCTAGCCCACCTCGACCGCAGCAGCCTTCTACCCATCCCGCCTCGGCTGAACGACACCCCTCTCCAACCATCGCCCTAGCTCCCAGTCGACCCTCGACTAACCAGCCGCCTGAGTCGCCTCGCCACCGACGACCCCAGCCAGCAGCTATCGGTCCCCGCTCCGCCCTCCTCCGGCCAGCCACGGCGAAAACCCAGCGCCTGAACCCTAACCCTAAGCAGTACACTATAAACCCTAGGGCAGACACAGTACCGGACTCGTCGACGCAGGACACGAAGGAGACTCGGACACGTCTCGGACACAGGAAATCAGATTCACGGGGCCCTGTTCAGGTAACCGTTTCTCTCTCCTCGTAATCCCGTTTTTGTTTCCGTCAATTGCGTTGCGAAGACTGTATGACCCTCTCGGTGCCCGTGCAACCCGCTCGGTGCATCGCGTCCTGTGGTGATCGCACACCGCGATCCAAAAACAGGAAAACCAACAACCCAATTCACCCCGGAACCGAGTACGCCCCGCTAAACGGGACGACTTGGTCGCGCGCGGTCTTCACAGATACGTGCGCGTCGTCGATACGGACGTGTAGGATTTCGCGAAAGTTGATTTGGATGTGCGTGCACACCGGAATCAACGCGTATCCGCCGACGACACCCCGTATCCGACCTTTCTGGAACACGCCCTAACTTTGTGTACACACGTCGGATCGAGACGAAACTTGCGCCATCGGACTCGTAGCGATACGCTGGTCCTGTGACCCAAGTTTGGTTCGATTCTGAGAACGTTGACGAAATCGCGTGTCGTGGGCCCCACGGGCCCCGCTCGACGGGCGATTTTGTGATCGGCTCATCGGAATCCAATTCTGGAAGTTCCGTTGGGTCCGTATCATCGTTCCTGACTTGTAGACGCTGAGTTTGCGGAATTTGGAGACCTTTGACCCTGACGCGCTTTTCGGTGCAAAGTGGCCCACATGTGGACCCCGCTTTGGCCCGGAAATGACCTTTTTGCCCCTGTGTCCAAATTGGACTCAAGTACAGGCGTTTTTAGCTATTTGATATTTTCTGAATCTAATGGTAATGTTTATTTCAGCAACCGGAGTAGTACCTGCAGACCACACTGAGACCAGAGCTACAGTTGGAGCCAGGACCCCAGGCAAGTGTACCTTGCCAAACTCTGCAGTATTGTTACATATTTTTCTTGCTTCTTTATAGTGCTGTGCATGCTTAACCTAGGACCGTGTGACGTACTTAGCGTCCGATTATCAGTCGGGTGCCAACACCGTACGCGGTGTTGTGTATTGTCATCTAGAGATGGACATTCGTGACCCTTTATATTCCCGTACTTGTCATACCAAGTACACTTGACCCAGGACACTTGACACTGTTCATGAGACAGGATCTTCCCGAGATATTTGTGGTGATTCTGTATAGGATACAGGACCTGACATTGATATTATATCCCTAGACATTAGATGACTTGTGCATTAGATATGATTGTGCGTGTCATGGACATGAGACGTGTGATTACATTGGGTGGGGAGAGACACACAGACTACAGGCTGATCATATATATATACACCCCTATTATCGTGAGGCACAAGACTCTGAAGCCCGAGCTTGGCCCATTACTCATTATTACTGCTGCTACCGGCTCCCCTACACAGAGCTTGTAGTATGCTTCAGCCTGAGTTCTAGTGCTGCTCTCATCTTGCATATCACTTAGCTGGTTATTTTAGTATTCCCTTATTGTTCCATCTATTGCTGGAGAGACCCGCAGGCTACGGGTTGACTATATTATGCCGGCTACTCAGTCTCCCGCTGAGCTAGACCACCTCATGATATCACTGCTACCCCGGCTCCCCTACACAGAGCTTGTAGTTGTTTCAACCTGAGTACTTTTGATGTTCTCTCTTGCAATCCACATAGATGGTTATAGCTTACCCTATTTATTTCATTCTCTGCTGCACTGCATTTATTTTGGCTTGTATTTTCTGTACCTTGCTGTCCCCTGAGGACCTGGATCCGGATTATGTCCCCAGGATTAGTAGAGGAGATCCACCCAGAGTTATACAGTACAGGAGCATTAGCAGGAGCTGATATAGGAGCCGTACCGACACCTGAGGACGAGATCGTACCAGAGGACTTCTCCTGGGTATTGGTTTGAGATACTCATTTACTTCTGTTCCTATTTACTTTACTTCCAGTCTATTGCATTATTGTATTAGACTTGTTCTCGGATTGTTCTCCGAGACTCTTTATTGAGATATGCTAGATTATATTTACTTGCATTATTCTGGCATTTGATCTGTGATTATCTGTTGTGGATGAGATTAGTATAGACTGAGACATGTATTATTAGACCTGCTTATTGTTATATTACAGCTTAAGTATGCCCTGATGGATCCATTAAATTGGGTTGTCCATCGGTGCGTACTGCTGGCCATTATCACGCGTCTGGTCCCTCGGTATTTTGGGACTGGGGCGTGACAGCTTTGCAGTAAGTGTGGTGAGCCGCTACATGCATGACCCACGAAAAGGTCATATGGATGCAGTGTACCAGATTCTGAGGTACTTGAAAGGTGCTCCCGGGAAGGGACTAATATTCAGGAAGAACAATCACGTGAGCATCGAGGGCTACTGTGATTCTGACTGGGCTAGTTGTGCTGATGACAGGAGGTCTACCTCGGGATATTGCATATTTGTAGGAGGTAACTTGGTCTCATGGAAAAGTAAGAAGCAGTCTGTGGTGGCCAGATCGACAGTTGAAGCAGAGTACAGAGCTATGGCCTTGGGAGTTGCAGAGCTGCTATGGTTGAAGAATATGCTGGTGGAGCTGAAGCTGGATCAAGGAGCCAAGATGAAACTGTGGTGTGACAATCAGTCAGCTATTAGTATCGCCAACAATCCAGTACAGCATGACAGGACCAAACACATCGAGATTGATAGATTCTTCATCAAAGAGAAGTTGGATAGTGGATTACTGGAGCTTGGCCATGTTCCAACCAGGGATCAAGTAGCAGATGGACTAACCAAGGGACTCGCCTCAGTGAGCATGATTAGAGGATGTGACAAGATGGGCTTAGTGAATATCTTTCACCCATCTTGAGGGAGAGTGTTGATATGGTATGTTGGGTGTCATATTTAAGTATAGTATAAGCACATGGGAATATCCTGAGGACATATTTGGGATGCCAGAATATGTCACAGGATATTCCATTATGAGATTATTGTCATAATGATTGAAATCATTGTATTAATGACTGTAAGGCTATATAATGCCAATGAGACAATCAATAAAATTATCAACTAATTTCAACACATTGATATGGAGTTCATCCCCAAGACACCATGCACTGCATCTTGGAGCAACTTCTAAGGATTTCATCCCATAACGAGGAACGGTTCCCCGATTGTCTGTCCCGACCAATCGATACCGGCAAAGTTTTCCCATTCTCTGATTCCGACTTGGCCATTCAGTCGCTAGCCTAGTCCGTACTCCGCAACAGGATCAGGGCACTATAAACTTCCTCTTGAACAATTATATGATTATAATTTTGCGAAGATATACCTTCCTGTGTGATTCTCAGTGTTCAGAGGATCACCTTGCAGCTTCTCTTGAATATTGGCCCAGTCCTTTCTTGTATCTGTCAACCTGTCCAACAGTGTGAGATTGCTTCGATTGTTTCATTGCCACTTAACACCCTTTAGCTTAGAAACAAGTTTACACATAGGAGTCCCCTCAACCTCTAATCGTAATGCCCCTTCTATGCTTTCATTATAGCCTGGTTGCATGGCCAACTGATTAGCATATTTAAAAGGAGGAAACTTAGGTTGAAAAGATTAAACAAATCAACTTGTATAGGGCTATGATAACTAGTAGCAGTGCTAAGGTAGTGGGCATACACAACAGGAAGGTGATTTATCAGGTGTGTATTACCAAAGCATCTAACTTACATAGGATCATGTTCCCCGTAGATCTATTTAGACATTCTTGGAAACCAGAGTTCATAAGACAGTTATTAAAATCCTCCAAAAACCTCTCAGGGATGTGAATGCCTCCAAATTTCTCTGAGTTAAACCTAACACACTTGAAATCCCCTAGAACAAGCCAAGGGACTGAGTATTGGCTAAGGCTTCCAACTCAGCCCACAAGCTTTTCCTCATACTATATGCAGGGTAGCCCCATAGACCACAGTTACAGCCACTATCAAACCCTCTTTGTTTCTCAACTGAATAGTAAGAGACTGATCCGACTTGAGGGAAGACACAGCCATAGCATCCAATATGAGTGAGTCCTACGTACCCTACCCACTTCCGTAACCATTGTACACAAATTATGTTGCCAATGACCAGGAAGCTCATCTAACAAGTCAGGACTCAGGAGGCACCAGTGACAGGACACCACTCCATGCAGACTCGTAGCCAAACAGATGAAGCCTCCACGGGCAGAAGAGCAAGATCCTCGAAGAAATTCACACTAAATTATACCTGGAAAAAGGGAAAAGCGCAGAAGTCGGGGGTTGATTCGAGCTTCTCCATACCGCAGAACTTGGAACTAAAGGACGCAAAGCTCACTGTGGCAAACCCCGCCTGGGAAAAGATGCTGCAGGCAGAATATGATATATATACAATATATATACTTGAAGAGATGGACGCTTCTCTAATAGGAAACTACACAACATTGACTATGTTGAGCTTGTTGTAGGCTTATGATCTAAAAGTGTGGCTGATGTCTGATCTCAGTTGTGATAAGAGTTTTAACTTCTCATTTCCTTTAATAAAATTACCTTTTCCCTATATATATATATATATATATATATATATATATATATATATATATATAGTCTCTCTATTAACATGGTATAAGAGCTAAGGAAATCCTAACCTTAAAGGTAAAATTTCCCTCAGTATCCACATGGCAATGGTAGACATGCGTTTTTTTTGAGTCCCAATCAAAACTCTGCAAGGAAAGTAAACATGCATGAATCAAATATAGAAACATACAATTTGTTAGTAAGCTCTCCATATAATTCAAGTTTATATAAATCTCCATTCTAGCCAAGGAAATCAAGAAAAAAAACTATGAGAAAGATCTCCATAAGCTTAGTTGATGATTATTGTGATGGTGACCTTTGGCTTTGTTTTCTAAATCTTAAACAAAGACAACTCTCTAAATATATGGTCTGAAGTTGATTAAACACAGGTGTTTTTAGATGTTTGCAATAATGGAGGTGGAGAATTATTTTTGAAATATTCCATGTCAAACAATCATTAAAAACAGTGTCCCATATTTCAAAATACATTATGAAGAAAAAATCAGTATATATATATATATATATATATATATATATATATATATATATATATGCCAAGTGGTAGTGGTGAGGCATGCGGCCCGAGAGGTCAAGAGATCGATTCCCAGTGGGGACGTTCGACACAATTACCAGTTTATATATATATATATATATATAATGGTGATCTTTGGATTTGTTTTATAAATCTTAACCAAGATAACTTTCTAAATATATGGTGGTGTTTTTAAATTTTTGCAATAATGGAGATGGAGAATTATGGAGCCCTTCAGTTATGTTGAAATATTCCATGTCAAACAATCATTTAAAACATTGTTCCAGATTTCTTACATTATGAAGAAAATCAGTATCTCTATAGAATAAAACCTAGAAGAATTTCAAACTTTTGATAAGACAATCTACATCGATAAAAGGGAAAAATCTTGTATAGTAAGTTTCTTTTTTCTTTTTTTTGAGCACCAAGGTCTTCATGCAGGTTGAGATTCAAAGGGAACTGGTTTCAAAGAAAGAACAATCCCAAACTAGTGAATAACACAAGCTCTTTTAATAGAAATTTCACCTGTCTTCTATCAGTATCAGTGATGCCTTTACTCTTAACAGAGATGTCTTTGCTACTAATCATTCCCCAGAGCTCCTTCTCAAATGAAACCATCGGCAAGAATTTTAACTTCCTTACCAAATCTACAGATATTACATCCTCCAATATATTCCTGTAACAACATGATCACAGTGTTAAGGGTGGCTTTACAAGTCACAGTTCTGTCCTTCCAACAATTTGGTAGGCTATGAAGTACAAAAAGAACACTAGAAATTCAAAGAGAAATTTACTATGTGGGCTGTGGAATCATATTATCAGAGGCAAAAAGCGTGCAACTACGAGCAGGAAATTGGTTTAAATTATCAACATCCTCCCTCAAACAAATTCCTCTATCGAACACATCCCTACCATCTTGTGAGCTCTTCTTATGAGCTCTCAATACAGCAACTCAATTCCTTGTCATTGACCAACTATCGAATAAAATCATAGTGGAAAGTCAATGTTCTTACATCTTTCATGAAATACAAAGTTCTTCATTATTGAGATAGTTGAACTATTCTCAAGATAAATCTTCGTCAATCCATCTTGGAAATGTCCAAAAGTCCTTTTAAGTGATCTTCTAAGCCACACATGAAAACATTACTATGTACTCGGCTTTAAGGATGAGCATTTGGTTTATTCAGTTTCGACCGAACCGAAATACTCAAAACCGAATAAACCAAAATTCTAAAAATCCAAATCGAAACTGAACCGAAATTACCCATAACTGAAACCGATATAATCGATTCGGTTTCTTCGATTGGGCTATTTTTATTGTTTAATGGGTCGGGCTCAAAGTTGGAATTGTGGCTAAATTATATTTTAAAAAATACAACTTTGGCTCAAAGTTGGACTTCAAAACATACACAGAATTGTTGTTTTCAAAATATACACATTTTTAATCATATGCATAGAATTGAGGATATTTACATAATTTCATAGATCGTATTCGATTTTTAATTTTGGACCAAAATCGAAACCCAAAACTAAAAAGGATTTCTAGTATTTTCAGAACCAAACCCGAACCAAAAATATTTCAAACCAAATCTCTTGTTCGGTTCGGTTCTCGGTCCAAAACCGAATAATGCTCGCCCCTACTCGGCTTTAGCAAAAAATAAGGCAAAATAACCATGTAATACAAATTCAAGTTCAATTTCCAACATCCCCTCTTAAAGTTGATTTTCTTTTCGCAAACCAATTTGATGTTTTCAATGTCAACTCTCATTAATTAAAACTTTTTTTTTGTTAATTCCTGAGTAAGCTATTATTCGAGCTATGTTTTAAAGAGTGTCGCTAAAGAGGTTTTGGAGACCTGGATGCCTCGCTTAGGAAAATTCCGTCCCAAAAAATGAACCAGCGCTTAGGCGGCGCTTAACAGCGCCTCGCCTACCGCTTGGCGCTGAAAAAAGCACCAAGCTTTAAAAAAACGAAAAAAAATCGTTTGACCGTGGTATTTTGATGACTTTGTATTTTGATTATAGTATTTATATTGTCTTTGCTTGATTGATAATTTGTATTGTTTTCATGCATATACTAATAAGATTGTATGAAAAATATATTAAAATTTATGTTTATATAGAATATTTTACATGTAGGTAGGTAAAAATGGATGAAGCGCTAAGCGAGGCGCCAGCTTCATCGCCTCGTCAAGACTCACGCTTAATATAACATAGTATTCGAGAAGACTCACTTATAACTTTCTTGTATTTAAGCTTTCCTTTAGATTTGATAAAAAAATCGTTAACCGCCTCTTCGATTAAGTTCTGCTTTATTATGTGGGGTTCTATATTGCAACCGATTGAGCACTCAAGATTCGCAATTTTGGTGACGATATAATAGAGAGTGGTATATAAATTTTAGTCCCACATCGAATAGAGAGTAGGAGGAAGAGGTATAAATACATGAAATTTTTCATGGACTTAATAAGGGGATTACCTTTTAAGTCATATGGGTTCAGATGAATTTCATACCTCATGGATCAATGCAGGTTAAGGTTTCACCGCATTCCCAACACATGGTATTTAAGCCTAAGGCTACAAGTAGGGGTGGAACGAGCGTTCACTTTGCTTTAAGACAAATTGTGTTGACACATGCATGATACGTATAATCAGTATCAACTCAATTCCTAAGATAGGAGTTGTCAAACTCAAGTTGGATCCTAAGGTGGAGCATCTCTCTAAGGTGGTATGAGCCAGGGTCTTATGGTTTGAGGGATTATACAAGTTAGTTCTACAGGTGGAGCATCTCCATAAGGTGGTTCAAATACATGACTTTAAGGTTGGACGCTTCAAAGTTGGGTCTAGCTCTTAGGCCCAAGGTGGAGCATAACGAATGGTCCCTACTCGGTAGTGGTGCGATTTGGTAAATGTACGGGCCTAACTATGTTCGAATGAACCATGATGGCAATATGCTGAATCTTCTGGTTGCTCGGGATCATCCGAATACGAGCAAGGTAGAGAATGTTGGATTTTATCTCACATTCGATTGAGCACTCAAGATTCGCAAGTTTAGTTATGGTATAAAAGGATTGCAAGTTTTTGATGATATAAAGTACTATAGAAAGTTTAGTCCCAAATCAGTAGAAATTAGAAGAATGAGTTATAGATATATGTGATTGGTCGTGGACTTAATAAGATACTTACTTTTAACTCATATGGGCCAAGTCCAATATCATACTCATGGATCATATATGGTTCGTGTCCCACTGCGTTCCCAACATATTCTGACCATTTACTCTTTCTCAAGCTATTTGAGGTAAAATCAATAGCTTTCTCGTAAGTCCACTTTTTATGAAACTTTGACATTGAATCTAATATGACGAAAAAAATTATCCTCCTTTCTCGTCCATGTCCTCAACCTCAAAATCCTTCATGGCCTCAATCATGGCCCTGGCCATGACCTTGACTACCCCTATATTGGCTTCCTTCTTTGGAACAATTAGGACCTCTCAACAAATTAAATTGTATTTTAAGGACATCTCACATCAGGTTTTGTTGCTTGCAAACTGTCTTTCATGAGCTTGGAAAGGTCCCATAGTTTTGGATGCTTTAAAATTATATACACAATATTCACGGTTTTTCAAAAAATTTGTGAATAACTTGTGAATAAAAGCAAATTAAATATATTTGTGAATAATTCGCAAATTCCTGAATTAAGCGCATTGTTCACGAAGTTTGTTCCATTCGCATTTATTTGTGAATAAAACGGACTGTTTACAATTGCAGCTCATTGTCCATGGGTTGGGCCTCCAGGATAAACCAAAGGCCCGTCCAGCTGTGCTTCAGGATAATCTTCTCGCCATCTCTATTTATAGGGGTGGTGGTTGTCTTCCTCTGTCTTTCCCAACCAATATGGGACCAATGCTACTCATGTAATCTGTCTATTTCTCTTGCTCAAGTCCTAAGTGACGTGAATGATAAAAAGATCTCTCAACCGGCATGGGAATTCTATTGCACATCTAGGAGTAAGTGCTAAGCTTGATTATCAAGTTGGCTGGCCAATTTTTACTCTTCAAATCAACAATAACCATTTTGGTCAAGTGTTTTCTATCTTAGTAAAAATAGTAGGCTGGGGAGTACTGGTAAGACTTTTTGCTGTACTTTTTTATGGAATTTCTTAGTAAACATTTTTTTTTAAAAATTGTTATTATTAATTATTTGGCATAAAGGATGTGTTGTTTTTGTTATTATTGGTTAATTGTACTTACATTACTCGTCAACCAGACACACACGCCCGACCAAATATTTGACCAATTATCTATCGGGGTCAAGCAGACAAGCACTGCAAACGTTAAGTGCCCTCAGTGCCCTTGAGGAGTATTGGTGGTCCAGATTCGTTGTCGGTGTGCTTGCCAGAATTGCTAGAGATTCGGTGGACATGAAGAGTTCATTTATAGACTTGTTTGGCAGTCGTTATGTATGTGCAGATACCATTAGAGAACAGGCACGTGTGCAGGTTTGAAGCATCGACAAAGCATACCAACGATCTTAATAGACTAGAATTCTATTTACCAAAACCATGCTTGTGATGATCAATAAATTAGTTCAATTATATGTTTGGCATCTGATCATGAATAAATACCTACTATACTCCCCACCCCCATAAACGCACGCATAAAAGAAAAAATATTTGCCCGAAATAGAACATTAAGTTAGTAGGTGAACTTTAAGTTTGCCAACCCCCCCCCCCCCCCCCCCCCCCCCCTCAACAACATCGTATACAGAGTCGGGCGAAGGGTTTCAAACCGGTGTTGCATATACATGAAAGCAAAATTTGATGATGTAAGCAAAGTTACAATAAAACATGTACTATGACTGCTCGTTTACTCCTTCCATACTGATGAAAGAAAAGAAAAATTAGTTGCGGGTACAAACTTAGGGTGATTTTTCTAGTCCTTGCATACAGCATAATATGTTTGATCATGATTGTTACACCTCAAGCCCACATTAAAATCTTAGGACCATGACGGGGCTAAAATCGAGTGCATGCCCTGCAGAGAACTTTTAATTTTTACGTGTGTAATATAACGAAGAATCCATATTGGAAACTCTTCTAAAGTTAAAGTCACCAGCGAAAGCAACTACTAGTACAAAACAAACAGAAAATTTTAAGGTTTAATAGCCATAGTTCAATGGCAAATAAGTGATATCTAAAGGACATAATTCTCATAAGCACAAGCCAAAATAACAAGAAGCGAGGAAATATATTCAAATTTTGACAGTTTTACTGTTTTTAGAGGTTGATCAACCGGATAATGGCTTATACCAAGGTTGTGAAAAGCGCTAGGCGGCGGGTGCCCGCCTAGCGCCTAGCCTGCCTAGACGGCCGCCTAGATGTAGATGGTTCAAAAAATATTAAAAAAACTAATAAAAATTGCATAAAAAGTTCATAAAACCCCATAACATGCATAGTCGCGCGTCGAGGGGACTAGGCGGACATCGGGCGGACACCAGCCGCCTAGCGCCTAGCGGCCACCTTTTAGAACAATGGCTTATATTATCATATGTTTAGAACATGGATGTTAGAAGCCCCACGTTGCTCATCTAGTCATATGTTGTTCCTGAGACTTGTCGACCGGGTTGGAAGTAAGCACCAACAATCTGTGAACATGATCCCGAGAATGCATGGGATAGCAGTCGAAGGAGGAGGTTATGTGAAACAAAATTGTTCTCAAACTACATAGGGAATATAAGTTGTTCTCAAGTTGAAATTGTAAGTTGGTTCTCGACCTCAAACTACGTAGTGAATATAAGTTGTTCTCAAGTTGAAATGGTAAGTTTGTCCCTACTTGAGGGGAATCGAACCTACGACTGATTGCCCAGTAAAATTGTGTGCGGCACCATCCAACTTCCGAAACATAGTAGCCAACCTATTGACAAGTATTGTCCTTACAACCCCTCCCTCCACCCATTTTATTTAATAACTCAACTTTGTTTTTAAAAAATATAAAAGGATTGTAATGTTCCTCTATTTTCTATTTAAAACTCAAGTTGTTGATCATGTTGTTGGGTGAGCCGGACCCAGGTCGACCCGGCCCGACTTCAACCGAGTTCAATTAGGATCTGGCCAACATGTTCTAAAACACCGATGTGGGGCCGGTCGAGCCAGGCCATAAACCAAAACCCCAAACCCAGCTTGGCCCATAATCCAATTTGAGCCAGTCTAGACTAGGGGTCGGCCCTGAGCTAATGGGGGCCCAAGGCAAACTTTCAAAATGAGGCCCCACAGGCAGTCGCCCTGGCTGCCAGGGCCGTCTATTGTCCTAGTCGACCAAATTTTTAAAAAAGAAATAGCTAATGTCTTGGACCACTATTCAAAGAAAATAATATTAGAAAATAAAAAAATGTAAATAGTAGAAAAGAAATAAAATGAGCCATTAAGAAAATAAATAAATTTTATTTAATAGAAAATTTTCACTTAACAAAGACAAAATGTACATATGGTATTCTCGTTAAATAGGTGGTAGTTAATATAACTTGTATTTCGATTCTCAACCTCTTTGACCTTCCTTTGTGGTACTTGTTACTAAAGATTAACCCCTTTGATTTTGTAAGACTAAATATGGTAGCCAAGTCCGAGGATCTAGCACCACTTGCGGTTGATTTACGATACATGGTCATACAAAACAAGAGTTGTCAACTTCTAATAGCAAGTACCACAAAAGAAGCTTGAAGAGAGGTTGATAGCAAAATGCACAACAAAAGATATTAACAAACACCAATCTAAAAGGAATAGCATATATAATATATTGAAAAATATGATAAGTAAAACAACATGATAATTGCGACTACCTAAGCTCCCAGTATTAATAACTAAATAAATTAAAGATATTTTGTCAAGTTACAAATTTCGTAGAGCTCTATCCTTCTGCCCCATGGTTCTTGCCATATCAAGAGGGTAGATACTAGATACAATGATCAAGATGTCTATATAATGTTTCCATGCCATTGTTAGATACCTATTTGAATTATTTTTCATAATTCATGCATTTAACATATGTAACACCCATGAGTCCTACTGGGCTTGTACCATTATCATTATCAATCAAGCTAAAGTATTCTCAAACATTAGACCAACTACAACAACAAGGCCCTCCTCCTCCATTGCCTTGTACCGCCTACGGTTGTGCGCCAGTTGAGGTTGCAGATCTTGCGGTGGGGGGGGGAGGTGGTTGTTCATTATACATGATTTTCAGATGACATGGTGAATAAGTAGATAATTCACAGAAGAAAACAAAAGATAAACTCAAAGTATTAGAAGAGTGAAAAAAATTATTCTGGTAAATTTGGACAAATTAATCCCTATTTATATGAATTTGGGTGCCAAATTACCACAAATATTCTTGTAATATAGTTATTATAGGGATATTTTGGTCATATTTAGCAACAATATGACCAAAATATTCTTAATTAACGTTCATAATCAACCAAATTATGGGGGCATTTTGGTAAAAAATACCTCTAAAAGGACCAAATTGTCCTTGTATTATGGATGTTGGAGGTATTTGACTCAATAACATCTAAATAACAATTATATTGGAGGTAAAATGGTAAAAAAAACAACGGTCATATTATATAGGGGTAGGACCCGTTGGGGGGATAAACCAGGCTGGGACGGGTCTAGTCCGGGTTATGACCGAACCGGGCCTCTGGTCCTGGAGGAAGAAACTCGACAAGACCTAGTTATATAAGCGGGCCCGGGTCTGTGGTATATAAACCCAACCCGATCAGAAAATTTGGTGGGCCAGGTCGTTCCTGGGCCGGCCCAGCATGGGTTTGACCTAGCCAATCCCAGGTTGGTTTGTAGATCCTCCGGCCCATAACACACCTTGAGTAGTGGGTCACCTCATGTCTCCCATATTCTCTTTTTAATTAACTATAAAATTATATGTTTAATTTCTATCAGTGAGACTCGTCTCACTGTTCTGGTATACGTACCCGATATACGCATATTATACATGTATAGCTTGCTTATTGTTTAATTGCTTACATCTTGTTTTATGTCATTCTTGCATTCTTTATGTTATTTTTGTAAGTTTTTTTTAGTTGCATGCTTTGGACCGTTGGTCCCTTGGTTTTTGGTGGATGGTTGTGATTAACCCGGGTGAGAGGCATGGATTATGATCCAATGGCCACAATCAATCCCTTGGCTATATAAACAAAAATGTTCTCTTTCCTCCATTTTTCTTTCCTTTCATTTCTTTTTCCTTCTTCCTTTCTTCCCCAGCAAAGAGCAGCAGTTTGAGCTTGGCCTTGACCGTGGATGACCTTGGTAGTGTTGATATTAGGCTAGAACTTGATCGTAGGCAAGTACATCTTGCCAACCGAAGGAAAAACCATAGATCTTGCTTTGATTCTTAGTATAACTTGTTTTATCATTTGATCGATTTTATTTTTGGGTAGCACTTAGAACTTGTCTCATTGATGATTTTGTTTTCCTTGGATTGGATTGCTCATGGAGCCCGAGAACAGCAAGTCTGAGAATGCAAAGTTGGCCTGAGAATGCATACAAAAAGTACGCAGGAAACCCTTGTCGCATAAGCGAAGTTCCAGTGAGCGCACTTGTGTGTGTTTCACAAATTTCTTAGAAAGTGCGCCAAGATATGTTAAGTACTCTTGACGCACTTCTCTACTCCTACGTACGTTTTGTATTAAGGCAATTCCTTCAAAAGTACACCAATCCTACTTTGCGCACTTTTGAATGGGTCTACAAGTCATCAAGAATGTATGTCCCTGCTTAAAAGCCAAGTTGGCACACTTTGCAGATATTGCAGAGTTAGCGCACTTTGGTGAACATTCCTTACCAGCGCATTTTGTCCCTTCTGGAGAATGGCACACTTTGTTGTATGGCGCACTATGTGACATTCTCCAGAGACGGCGCACTTGGTAGCCCTTTGTAATTACTTAATGACTAAGCAATAACTTCTGACCATTCTCGAGAATTGTGTTCTCGACTGCACGGTCGTCTCGACTAATGTACCATGCCTTAGAACTTGTGTTTTGTCTTTTATTAGACCTTCCTGCGTTTGTTTGTGCGCCAAACCTCACTACTAGCATACTTAATAAAAGTGCGTCAAGTACATAGCTTGGGTACTTCCATTTGTGCGCCAATGATAGATTTGTGCGCCAAGCTCCTGGCTCGTGCACTTCTATCATTGTGCGTCAAGGTCCTAGGAGTGCACTTTAGTATGATTTTTGTGCGCCACCTTTTGCTCGGAGCACTTTTGTATCAAAGTGCGCCAGAACTGTCCGGACTAGTGATTTGTGCGCTAATAGTAATTTTTGGCCCATTGTGCATGGATGATTTATTTTCTGCCTAATTATGTGCCAACCTTGAATTGTTAATTTATGTGCATGTATGTCAGTATTCTCTTTAATATGCTTAACTTGATGGTTCTCTAAGTTCTCTTTTATCCCGTTATTTTAATTAATCCTGACTATTTCCTGAACTTGACATCCTTGATATTGATCTTGATTCCTGATATGATCTAGTAATTGTACATTATAAATGAACTCCTGAATCTTGATATGGAATTGATAATACTGATAATCCTGATATTGAACTGATAATCCTGATCATGTACTGATAATCCTGATATTGAATTGATAATCCTAATACTGTACCGATAACCCCGATACACATGATCCTGATAATCATATTAGTGGCTCGACGTAGGGCATCCATGACTTGAGAATTACTGTAACTGTCTTGATCAAGGCTATTAGTAGCACATGTATTGCATGTCATGTATTCTCGTGGTTGATTTTGATTGTACTCGTCAAGTTACTGTCCTGTCTTGCATCATGTCTAAGGCAGATTCCTGAACACCACGGTCGAAAATCCTTGATAATTGTCCAGGCTAATAACTAGAATAATAATCTAGAAAGCATCTAAAGAGATTTTCTGGCTACATGCAATTCCGGTATACCAGAGACACCTGATGGATTTGGAGCTCTTCGTCGTGAGGGACACTTCCAGCACACCGACGAGTGTCGTACTACCAAAAAAGATAAGAAACGATTATATCTGATAAACATATACTATGTACTCGTTCGTCTGGATAATCCGGATAGTTTGCAGGGCATGTGGCTGTAAGTAATCTCAAACTACATATGTTAGTAACTAGGACTGTGATAACCCTAGTTAGCTAATGATAGCAAACCGTAAGACATGATTGGCCGTGATCGCTTGATTTTCAGTCTAGTCTCGTCCCGTCCTGATTTATTTAACAGCTGATCCGGAGATGGTAACCAGAGTACTGATTCCAGATGTCCTTATTTAATTACTCCTAAACTACTTAACTATTATTTTTTCGTTGCACTATTTAACTTTCACTTTACCTGCTTTTCTTATTAATTTGTCTGCATGCTGGTTTTAGTTCTTAAGTTTGGCTCCCTTGTGGTACTTGCTGTTTTAGGATCTGACCCCACTGGTTTTGTATGACCAGATTTCGGAGCAGGACTGCAGGATCTCCCGTACTTTCCGCCTCAAGATGGTGAACACGAGAAACAACCAAGGACTTGAGTGAATTTCTTCTTTCTTACCCACTTGATCTTGTACATTACTCTTTTGAGGCGTTTAGCCACCGAGCACGTATTTAGCTCGTATTTTGGGACTTGACATTCTAGCCTACGGGCCTACATGTAAAGCATATTCTAGACTATAGCTAGAGATGATCATGTAACATTGTACTCTTGCTAGTTCCTCATTTTGGTACTAGCTTCATGATCATCTGGGTACTATAATTTGGGACGCCTTACTATTATATGTTGGTGATCATACATCTTGTAAACTTGATGCTTGCTTGAGATTGAGATACTTAGGATTCTTGATCCAGGATTGCCTGATGGATTGTAAAGTAAACCCTCACATGTCTAGATAGCCGTGGTCGTATCTCGGGATATAGAGTACTCTGGTGTACATAGCTGGCTTTGTCTGCCCCCGCTCTCCAGTATTCTGGTTCTGGGACATGACACTATCTCTCCAACTATAACAAAACAATTTTAATCATTTATAATTAACCGTAGTCACATAATTTTGTTTATAAATATTTATAACAAAGTGCAACAATTATAACATATGTTGTAAATTGTGGAAAACTATAGCAAGTTATGACAATTATAAATAACCAATTTTTATTTATAACCATCTACAGAGAAACCTAAAATTACAAAGAAAAAAGAGGTAATTCGAATACTAGAATGAGCCTGATAACTAGATAGTATGTTATAATTATGGCCATGGTTCAATATAACCAAGTAAACATAATTGAATCGTAACGTAGAAAGTAGAAATCCGAAATATGCCTAATTACTATCATTTGTAGCAGGTATAACAAACTTTAGTCAACTAATTTTTTTGGAACTTGTTTTAAATAGAGTTGTGATCTTTAATTTGTCTTCTATCAACGAATGACCTCTCTTTCCTCCTTTCTTATGCAGTATGAAGACAAAATGTTACATATCTAATGACATGTAATGTATCACTTGTTAAACAAAATGCTAAAAAGACATCCAAAAAGTTCACATTAATGAAACTCTTCCACAAGGATATAGTTTGTTTTAATTGTCTTAACTGTTTCACCTAATTAGAGTTGGTTTTATCTGGTTATAATTGAGTATAATAGCTAAGCAGAAATGATCTCTAGGCTCAAGTAGGCGATCACGTCTAGTTCATGATACCCGTTGATGGGAGCATTGTATGTCGTTCTGTTATTTTTGACAGTCTTACAGCAGCTGCAACTTAATGTTTGAGCATGTTTTCTGATTGTAAAGAATTTAATCACATTACATAAATACATATCTCAATATAGAGTGAAAAACAATGAAGTACCGTGATGATATGTCATGCATGACATCCTTCTACTCCACGGAAGACCAGTTCGCTTCTTGGTAATTGGGAGGATAAATTTCGATGTTATCTATCATTTTTTTACGTGAAACATTTTATTTTAATTTTTTTGCTGATCGTTATAAATAAGTCAAGACGGTTATATTCGTTGTAGTGAGATTCTTTCACCATTTAAATCCAATGATGAAGAAAGGGAGAGGGAGAATGAAGAATGAGTACAACACTTGCATATTGTGAAAAGGATCCACTTTAAAAAGGAAGGTATAAAGATCATTTCAGTTTCATTTTTAAAAAAAAGTTGATTATGAAATGAAATGAGTGGAGGGAGGGGGTTGTAAGAAAAAAGACTTGTAAACAGGGTAGGCTACCATGTTTCGGAAAGTTGGAGGGCGTTGTATAAAATGTTCCCTTATCTTCAAGTTCTGACCAGTTGGGCCAATGTTTGTTGTATATATATATATATATATATATATATATATGTTCTTGACACTTGTTTGTTGACATCCGATGAATAAGGGACTAGCATGCCCATGACCAGTAGAGGATCCCAGCGCCTTGTTGTCGTCGTACGAGGAGGAAGACATTTGAGTAGAGGGGATCGGCCGGATATCTATGGATCCTAGATATCTTTCCTTTATGTAGCTTGGTTATGTATCTATGACAGGAGAGACACTTCTTATGTAATATGTTTTGTGCCATCTTCTGACTTATCTAGACTTATTCAGGTTGTGCTTTAATCCTATTAAAGGAAATCATAATCCTATTAAAGGAAATCAGGGGTAACTATGTATTTTTTGCTTATAAGGGCAACCATTCTATTACTATGTCATAAGGAACAGAGGAGACTTGTCTCCTCATCCTATTTTCTCATATTTCTCTCTCCCTCTATAATGTTAAAGAAAATAAGGGGTAATTATGTAATTTGTCCTTATTAAGGCATCCATTATATTACTATACATCATTAAGGGGCGGACGAGACTTGGAGACTCGAATCCTTATCATATTCGCTCTTATTTCTCTCCCTCGAGATTGGCCAATGCATGTCGTCATGATATTCTGAATGAAGAACTATATACGGAACAACATCTTGGGTTTGTTGCTGAGGGAGAGTCTAGAAAGGTATGTCAATTAAAGAACTTATATGGACTGAAGCAGTCCCCATGAGCTTAGTTTAATAAGTTTGCCTGACCTCTATGCAAGTTTGTTCGCTCTTCGTCCGGTGTCTTTGTTCCTTCTTATGTCTTTCTTCCTTTATTGTATTTTGTTTTTAAAGTAATGTCTTGACGTGAGATTTTTAATTGTGTGCTACCTACTTAGGGTTGTGTTTATAAATACATTGACGAGGTTAGGCCAAGATGATGGTCAGTCAGCATATAGGAAAGACTAACGGCCTATCTTATGGTACAATTCGAGTAGAGGACATCAAAATGAGAATGAACTCCCAAGATATATACTAAATTTTGGTCTAGTTAGGAAGAGAGAACCATATAATAACTGCATTTGAGGAACTAATTATTAGGTGCTCTTAATAACACAACTATGTGGTACTCCAAGCCTATCAAAACTTGACAAAACGTACAACATAGGTGTTGTAAACAAAAGAATAGTTTATCTTTTAACTTCGGTTACACTGTTCATATTTTGATAGGTTTGGAGTAGCACATGACTATACTCTAAGTGCACATAATAATGTCTTGTATTTGAGACATTAAAGCAGTGTTATAAAAAGCGCTAGGCGGAGTGGATGCGGCGGAGGTCCGCCTAGCGCTTAGGCGGCCGGCTTTTTTTTTTCTAATTTTGAAAAATATGAAATTTGAAATTCCGATTTTCTAAAATCAAAATCATATCTTAAAACCAAAACAAATATCCACAATACAACTAAGAATATAAAAAAAAAAAAAATTCAAAAAAATCAGCCCTAGGTGCCGCCTAGGCCTGCCTAGGGGATTTCCGGTGCGGTGGGCCGGCGCCTAGCGCCTGGACCGATTTTTAGAACATTGCATTAAAGTTGATAAAGAAGAATGCAACGACAAATCTTGCATGTGTGTGCAAAATAAAATAACTCATGAGGAAAAGGGAGTGGTAAGTAAACAATAAACTGGGTTACTAAAGCATAGTCCAGCCATTTAGTTTCTACTTTTTATTTCCTTAGAGAAATTGATAATCCCATCTGTCAAATAACAAATAATTGTACCCAACATTTGCTAGAAACTTGAAAAAAAAAATTATCATTAAATTTTAATCTATGTGACATGGTACTTCAATGGAGATGTCATCCTTGTGCCAGAACATTTGATATTGGTTGTCAGATACACTAGTTTATCTTCTAACTGGCGCTGTTACGTTTTTTTTCCTATTGATCATTGATTTATCTGCACTAAGCTGTGCTAAAATCTAGGATATATAAGGAAGTGTATCTGACAACCAATATCAAATGTTCTGGCACAAGGATGACATCTCCATTGAAGTACCATGTCACATAGATTAAAATTATGAATCATAGATAAATTTTATTCATAGTTTTCTTTCTTCGTAACCAACATATTTCCCCTTGGCACACTCTTTTTATGCTTCTCTCAATTCTAGAAAGAGAAAATTATTTCTTTTTCTAATACCTCATTTATTACAATTTTATATTTTAGACTAGTATATATGCACGTGCTTTGCACGTATATTGGAGTGAATGATGTTGATGAGTTAGTTTATTTCTACTGCTTTTAATTATATAGGTTAATGGTTCAACCCTTCGAATTCTTTGGTAACAATTTAAAAGACTTAGCAAGTAGCATGGACCCTTTGATTTCCGTAAATGGTTGTCATTATTGCATCTCTTAAATGGTTGTCAGTGGAATTTATTGTAGGTATTCTTTTTAATTACTAAATATGTTGAAGGGTATTTTTGGAACGAAAATTTTTCACGGTGAAGCCTAGTTTTGGCATTATATAGTAGAGATAAAGAAACAAACTCCAAAATGGTTGTTGGGTCCATGTCATATCCGTGTTATACACCTATTAGACACGACATTGACACTCAAAATACATCTGGACATGCCAAAAATGGTGTCATGTCCGTGTCACCAAGTTTACACCCTGTACGCCGTAGTTGTATTTACAACATAGGTAGTAGAATCCAGACAACATTTAATGTCTGTTTGTCCGTATTCACGCAACTTGCCCATTTAAGAATATAAGTAGCTCCATGCCAATCAATATACATTCATGCTTTCTAAGCAAGAAAAAAATGTATACGAAATTCTACCATAAAACTCACCTTCCAGCATAACTTAGAATCAAGAAAGCCCTGCGGAAATCAAGTTCCCCTATTGCTTCCAAAATACAAGTGTTTGTATCCTTCAGAGGCCGCTGCATTTCATACACAGGTGGGGGAATCACACTGCCATAAGAATCCCCATGGGAGTTCTCTGTAACAGGACATCATAACCAAACACATACTCAAAAATTAAGAGAGAGATTGATCTTTTTTTTCATCTTTGAAAAAAGTTTACTAGAATTTTCTGTTATAGATCAAGATTGAGCATGATTACCAGTCACGCACGACTTGAGGAGTATCATAAACTATAAAAATAAAAAATTGTAACCTCCAAATTGTGCCTGCTTCCCAGATGGGGAGTGTTGGAAATAAGGGCCTAATACATTTCGGTCCAACGAAACTGGAGTTCCCGAAAAATCCAACAGCTCCTGTTTTGGTACACTATGGGACTATTCTATGATTACTGAGTAGGTTATTTGGGTCTCTCAAATTTAGTGAAAGATTTGCTCTATAAATCTATCTTTCCACATTGAGACATTTGCATTTGTCATTTCTACCAGCATTTTGGCCAAAAAGGCAAACAAAACCTCGTTGGGTTCCCAGGGTTTACCATTTTCACCGGACAAAAAATGACCGAAAAAAGTAAAATGCATGTAAGAGCACCATTTCCCATTTGACATTTGAAGTACACTTTTTCAGTTCAAATGAGAACCAACCTAGTCTAGTGTCCATGTTCTACATTATTAACTTAAGGTTTTTTTTTTTTATTCGTACCAGGTGGCTATACATACCCGGTGGCTATAGATGGCTGCCACGTGTCTTGTAGACTCCACCGGAAAACATAAATTCTCAAGTTTTAGCTATATCGAGTTATCATTGTTGTTCTTTTTATCAAAATGATTGTTTTTATTCTACAAATCAATTGCACAGGAAAAAAACATAAACAAAAGAAAACCACCTCTAGCTGGACCAAAGTTGGGGCTCCGGTGCCCCAAGAAGAACGCTCTCTCCCGAGTCGCGACTGGCTCGGCATTCCGCGCCGTGGCGAACTCCGGGACCGGCTCAGCATTTCTCACCATATCGATCTCGGGGCCCGCCTGGGCGTTACTCCGCAACGCGGACCCGGCGGCCGGCCCGGCCCATCGCGCCACGGCGAACTCGGGCTTCTTGGCCATGTAAACGATGAGGCCGGAGAAGTTGCAAATTCTGGAGTTGGAAATATTTCTCAGGAGCGCCAGAGAGCTCTCTTCGCCGAGAGCGGAGAGCCTCAGCCGAGCTCCCTGGTCGGGAGGCTGGAGGGACTGGTCTCTGCATATTCTCGCGATCAGTTCCTCGATGGAGTTCGGGAGGAGTGTCTTTCCGGAGGAGGAGGGAGAATAAGAAGACGCCATGGCCGATAGCTAGGGTTAGTGTTACGGTTTTGAAGTGGAGAAGAGAGCCGTTGCTGATGGCTTTTGTAATTCCTCTTTGGGAGCGGAGTGACAAGAGAGGAGGAGGAGAGACCGACTCATTTGGCAGCAGTTGAATGAGTGCAATATCAGCCGTCGGATTGCAATTATAGTGCAATATTTTGTTCTCATGATTTGTAGTGATTGCTGTCAGTAGCAGTAGAAATGATGTGAATGGGGGTCAGTTTTCTGCTCTGCTCTGCTCTGCTCTGCTTTTCTTTTCTTTTTCCTCTGCTCTGCTCTGCTTTGCTTTGCTTTGCTTTGCTCAGCTCAGCTCAGCTCAGCTCAAAAAGGGTGGAAAGTGCACAAATAGGGATTTGAGTGAAGCTGTAGTAGCAAAGTTGAAATGATGTGAATGGAGGTCAGTCTATGTTGCTTTGCTTTGCTTTGCTTTGCTTTGCTCAAGAAAGTGTAAAAAGTGCACACTTTAAAAAAAATATTATTGCCTTTGGAAAAAAAAAAAGTAACATTGGAATGACAAAAAAATTTAATAAAAAAAGTAAGAAGAGGAGAAGTTGTAAATAAGCATCTCAATATTATTATATTAGAGAATATTTTTCTATTTTATTGTCTTATGTGAATATAGTTTTGTTACTTAGAAAAAAGATTGTCTTCTGTCTCGGGCCACCTAAAAATTGTAATACATTACAGGACAATAGGATTGGAGATATGCTCTAAATACGAATTTGAATGAACATTTTCTCTATTTTCCATGCTTAGGTGCTCTAAAGTTGCATCGCTTGTAAATGGAATTCATTTACATCAAAACTAGTGGTGCACTTGTGCCTTGCCATCTCGAGTCGGCACGTCTTTGATCACGATGTCACCGTGTGGTCGACCGTACAAGCTCGGAAGATACAGATTTTGGACCATGTGTTGTGTTTGTGCATTCGAAAAAAGACACGAGGACAGCCAAGGATGGAGCAAAACTCGCATTGGACAGAAGCCGAGCACCCAAACAAATTAAAATAATAATCACGCTATAAAATAAGTATAAAATATGTACAATGCACGTACATATAAGTATAAAATACGTGCAACGACCGTACATATATACTAGTAATAAAAATCACGCTATAAAAGTTTGTTTTTCAACTCAAGTAGAGAACCACATATTTAGTACTGAAGTTGAAAATAAATATTGAGAGTATGCAAATCATTACTAGAGAAAAACAAAACGACACAAATAATCAAAGAAGTCAGAAGAAAAAATTACTTTGAAGGTAACTATAACTAACTTCACGCCAAATTCAGCAAATAGTACTATTTATTTATGAACTAAAATGAGAGAATATACAATTATTAAGTCCAAAGTAACCAACTTTCACAACCTAGTTTCATAACAATCGAAACTTTAGGCAAACTTTCATAGAAATAAACTAAAGAAACTAGCATAAGTTGATGCTAAAATTTTAGCAAAGATCATCAATGAATTAACCAAGAAAAGGCAAAAGAACAAAATAATAATATTAAAATTCAGATCAGAAATGTTCTAAAGAGTAAGCTACAAGAATATTCGCCGTCCAATATGTTCATTGTTGTCCTCAATCATCAATCAAAGTGGACATCGACGTTATTTCAAATCATAGAAGTCTTCCATAAGTGTCATTGTATTAATAGTCTTGGCAATTTCTTTTTCGATATTCACAATCAAAGAGTCTTCAAGAGTCTTTAAGGAAACCATCATCAATTTTTATTTCGATGTCTAGTCTGGCAAAGAATGATTATTTTGTTGTTGTTGAAGAAATCGGAAGAGTAAGCACAAAGAGTAATCACTCTATAAACAAGATGGTATGTTTTCGATCTTCTGGTCCTTACCAACCTTCGTCGGCAAATTTTTGTACTCTGGATGAAGAACAACATTGTGCTCATAATGTTGAAGCTAGTTTCTCAATTGCATTTTATCGAACTCTGAAAAGTCAAGTGGATAAAACTTGTCCACCAACAAATAAATATCGTCAACTCTGAATGAGCTTGAAGAATCTAGTGGATTTAGTGCAGATCTAAGAATCAATAGCTATATAGCACATCTTGCACTAAATGGATCATTTAATTCCTATAGTTGAGAATCTATTACTTCATAAAAAAAATCCTTCCAGAATAGAATGTTGCTCAACTATGATATCATCTTATTGATGACAAGCTCGACCTTTCCTAGCAACATTTCGTGCTTCACAGAACGATTTCACTTCAACAAGAAAATCATTCCATTTGTCATCTCTGAAATTTTTAAGCGTTTTAGTTGATGAAACAAGTTGAACGATAATTACAATATCTTGAACTTGACGTTACAAAGCTTGACAAAGAAGATCAATGTGTTTCATAATTGATTTCATAAGACACAATACGAAAAAATTTCAAATGATATCAATGTGTTTCATAATCTCCTTTCTATGTGGTAGTAGCTCTTTTATCATCAATAATGGTAAGTAAAACTTGACACGTTGCACTGACAAACTAGAAATAGATCTCAAATGAGAACTCCAAGTCTCCAACGAGTCTCTCTCGTCTGTTGTAAAGTACCAATTTGATTCAGTCCCCTTCCACTCAAGTTCATTAGTGGAAATCATATAGGCAATGTCACTGGCTTGAGCAGCTTACAATTCATCATGCCACTTGCAAGAAACACCAACAGTATTGATAATAGAAACCAATTTAACAAAGAATTGATTAATGAAGACAACTTCTTTCGTTGACGCCACAAATGCCAATTGTTCTAAACAATGAACATAATACGTGTATGAACAATCACCCGAAATCAAATAATCCAATCCATTAAACTCACCTTGCATATTACTTACACCATCATATCCTTGCTCTCAAATATTCTGAATATATAGGTTATGATAAGATAGTACAGAATACAAGGCCGATTCCACAATAGTTTATTGATTCAATTGAAAATTCTTGGATTTTATTTACACGAGAACCGTGTTCGTGTTACCGTAGTTCTGTTAACCCGAGTAGATAAATATCAATCAAGTTGTTTACATACATCGGTGGATGGTTGGTTGTCTAAGTTTGATTCGGGTGCAGGCCATGGATGGGTTCGATTGACATTGGACACTATCAGTTCGTGAAGCTCTCCAAATCACATAGGCCGCAAGGCCTTTATCACGCAAGAGTAAAGAACCTTGGTTTGGAAGAGATTACTCTCTAAATGGCCATCAACAGTGGGATACTTTTTCAATGTTTGGATGGATACACACATTTCTAACTTCTAACACAATAAGTACAACAAGCACTAGAAATCAGCCAAGCATATGAATTGGGCATATCATCTCCAACAAAACTAGAAAAATCCATTCCCCTCACCCTCTCAATCAAAAGGTCAAATATTTCCCCTGAAGAACCAATACAGTGAGTGATACAGAGCACTTGCAATATCACAAAGTCTGAACTCTCCAGAACCATTTAGATTTTAAAGCAAAGCGTGCATCATCCCATGCCATCTCAATTAAATAAGGTCAAACTTGTTCCTGCAAACATCCACCTGTATAAAGGAATCATTATACACAATCTCCTGTCAGAATCGAGTAATATCATAGGAATTAAGATCAAATCTTCAAATTTAAAATAATAATAATAATAATAAGTTATTTTTGAATGCACACCTGGAAGCAAATATCAAGGCAAACAAGAGGACCACCGTATGCACTTGATTCTTCTTTTTCACTTTGCGTTCAGAAAGATGGCAAACCTCAAGAGTTACTGCTTTAACCCCTCGAAGCAATATGCCATTGGTGTCAGTCGTGTTCTTTACATTTTCTAACTCTGCACCGCCTCAGTCAGGTTGCATGAACTGATGACATTGTTCTAACTCTTACTGAATGACATGATGGCACTGACAAACTGACTTAAGAACTGAATACCAATGTAGAGATAAACATAAATCTTGTATCTTGTATGGATATATCAATATTATACATGCTTCAATCATACAAGGTTGTCACTTGGTACAGTGATCAGAATACTAGCTACTCCTTCATGCTATTCCAAAAAAAACGTTCAATAATTTAACATTGCTGTTCAGACCACTTACAGAATTATAACGGAACAAGGAAAGCATTCCTTGCAAAGCTTTCTTTACTGCCAACGCTTCACAGTCTTAGCTGAAGATCCAATTGCTTGGCTACTGGTGCTTTTCCTTAAACCTGGCATCAGAGAGAGGGGTTACAAGAACAGATATGTAACTCCTGAAAATTAACACACGACCCTCCAAGCAATGAAGACCAAAAGAACAGATGTCCAACTTTGCAGAACTCCATTTACAGTAACACATTGTAGGAACCATCACAGAAAGTAGTGCTTGGAAATAAAAGGTACAAGGATAAAGCTTCTAAAAGTATATTCCTAATAATAGATGTACACTTTTTTAGGAACAAGTACCATGTTGGGCAGAAGTTGTACTTTGGCTCTGAAGTATTCTGGAAAGTTTATTTCATGGATCCAATTTTAGAAAACCCATATGTCAATCTAAGTTCACTTGTCTTGGCAGCTGCCGAATCCCTAGAGAAGGAAACTCTGGAGAAGAGAAGATTGTCATTTTGACGGCTAGTTGGCAAATAGGAAACCTATGCTATTGGTCATGCAGTTTAACATATTTAAGGAGCAGCTCTCCAAAATTTCCCTAGTCTAGAGAGACTTTACAAGGGGGAAGTCGATAAAATTTCGAAAGGATGATCAAATTGGACATGTTTGCAATATAAGATTGTGTTCCCTTGAACGTGTGTGAGCTATTAATATTATGAATATTAAGCAAGTCCCATGTGTATACAATTAAAATGCCAGTAACAAACCAAGCCTCATATAATATTATAAATGTTGCAAGAAATCAACAAATAGGGCATACATACTTGAAGTCTTCAATGTGTCTTTCAATTTGCTCCGTGTTGCTGTTGGTTGTCCAACATTTCGTGAAGTTGGTTTTGGCGTTTTTGAGGGAACTCTATGCCTGCATTCATGAAGTTATTAGCAAAGGTAAAAAATATCGATATATTTTCAGGACTACATACATGAGCAAGATGCAAAATAGTCTAGCTAATCACAGAACTCATTTTTACAGCATAAGAATTGTACAGCATAAGAATACAAGTTAAACTGAAATTGACTGTTATAGACAATTGGACTCACTTTTATCATTGCTAGAATACGAAGAAACTAATAATCAGGTTATGAAAAGTGGAATAAATAAAAAGACTCACGTTCTTTCTTTTTTGGCCTCTGCTGTTTTGCTATGCTCTGTTTTGCCATGCTCAGGAAAGAGAGAGAATTCCAGTGTACCATCAATTTCTCCTCCCACGGAGAGACCGCCATCGGATATATCACTTAATCTTTCTTCTGCATCTGCATCTCCAAAGCCCAAAAGCTCAATATCTGTGGAAGAACGTTGACCTCTATTCTCTGCAGCCATCTTAGGCTGAGCCAGACCTCTATATTCTGCAGCCATCCTAGGCTGAGCCAGATGTTCTTTCTGATGTTTCAAGTCATCTGAGTGTTGTGAACTGTTCTCAGAATGTTTATCGCTAAAATCCGAAGAATTCCCATTATCTGAAACAGACTTATTAGAAGTTACAGCCTTCCCGCCAGAAAGTCTTCGACCTGTCGGAGTGGCCATTCCATGCAGTTGGTGTGCAGAAGAGGAATGCTTTAATGAATTTCTTCCTTGTCTTTCACTGTTTGAACTAGGAGATTGACTTCCTAAATCCTTGAGCAATTGCAAGTTTTCAAGATCCTCATCTTTTCTTGCTACTGTATCCTTAAGTGATGCGACCTGCAATATGAAATACCACTTGTCCTGAATGTTTCTTCAGAAGATAACAAAACAAATCTAGCATAAAATTTATACTAGACATGCAATATCAGTGTGTGATGATTTTCGTGCCTGTGAAGACTAAAGAGGAAGTAATGACAAATACATGCATAACTACACAAATGGAACATAGGAATGGCTCAAGGATCCTAGATACACAATAAATGTCTCCCATGGAAGCATACCAAATGGCCAATGTAAATACAAAATTAGATTCACTTGCTAGAGAATTAGGGTTTACTTTGAGGGTCAATCCTACACTGATAGATATAATAGTTTTGGGGATGAACCACTTTTTGCCTCTTTGTATTAGTGTGCCCTGGAGGTGAATTGTAAATCCATAGCAAAATTTTGTCATCTTACCACTTCGTCTAGGCTCTTATTTAGTCTAGGGTAAGGTGGAAAGTGCACCTTGGTTGCATGACCTTAAATTGCATAACCAAAAGGGTAGGTCTACCTACTGACATCTGGCCTTGTAGGTTTTATGAGGGGGGCACCTCTTGCTCATAGAAGGTAGGGATGCCGTTAGGTTGACAGTCGATCAAAAAAGTCTGAATATTCTTTTAGAGGGTTCTCATGCTCCGCAATCGACCCCATTCTGATGGGATAAGGCTTTGATGATTAAGATAATGAACATTATTTGTAGAATATCATATTCAAAGCAGTCATTATGCTGGCATCAACAAGTGAACAAACTATTAAGTTAGAAAATTCTAAATCACGAAGACTATTCGCAAAGAGATTTCTCTATCCACCTCCAATAGTCCCTAAAGGTTTGTAAAAAAACAATGTTTCACATAAATAGGGACCTCTCACAGAAGAGAGATCAACAAAATTTTACTGGATATGGAGTTGGGTATCTTGTAGACCTAATAACAAGGTAGTCAAAGGCGCACTCGAGGCGCAAAAGGTCAATATCGTCCGAGGCACAATGCGCAGTTAAGGTGCACATCCGAGCAAAACGAGGCGCAAATATAAAAAATAATAATTAGTAATGTAAGAAATAAAACCAAATAACATATTAAAACCAACAAAAATACGTTAAAACATAACCAAGTGAACTAGTAGAGCAATAGTAGGAGTCAACAGAACAAACAAGAGTTTATACTACTATCCCTATCATACTTTTAGTAAATTTTAGTTTTTCCCGCTCAACCGTAACCAACTACTTATATGAGGTAAGAATTATCCGCATGCCTCAAAAGTTGTTTGTATAAATTAAAAAAAATCATAAGACGCGCCTAGGTGTGCCTTTTCTTGGTTGCGCTTTGCAGAAAGGCGCATCTTGGGTGTGCCTGGAGAAAGGCGCCTTGCCTAGTGAGATGCAAGGCGCGCCTTTGACTACCATGCCTAATAATGCAGGCCTTTCACTCACCCAAATATAGAAGTTAAAGGCATATGTTAAAAACAACCTCAGGGGTGATTACTGATTAGGATGATAACAATCAGGGATATCACAAACCACAAACCAAGGAGGTTATGGAGTTGCCTCCTCCTTGGAGGATACCAAAGCTAGTCTAATGTTTTCAAGGAAAGCTGATTCTATTTTTGGATATTTCAGTTCAAAAAAGATCATAATATGTTGTCATAGTAATCACATGGGATACAAGCATGTTGAAATAGCATTTTAGATAAAGAACCTGTTCCATCAATTCTCTAATATCCTTGCTCTCCTTGTTGCTCTTTGCAGCACCTAATTCAACTCCAGATACCCTCTCAGCAAACTTCAGAGTACTAGAAGTCTCTGAATATGATTGGGCATCTGGATTTATCTGTACCAACATAAGTGTCTTTGCCTGTCCGCCTGCAGAGTAAAGAGCAAAATTTTAAGGATGCACCATAAGTCATAACTAATGTACAAGGACACTGGAGGGCATAATAAGAATAAGGGAAATAAAAACCTAAAGAACTCTGCAAGACTTGAGTGAGCTTGCTGTTTCTGTACGGTACATGAGCACTTTTCTGTGATAGAGAAAATATCACATCTCCAAGAGCAGATAAAGACTTGTTGATATGTTGTGCTTCCTTGAGTCTATCTCCAGTTACTTCAGAGCGATCCACTCTCTCACTTCCAGCAAGGTCAACAAGGTGAAGAGAACCACGCAGAGTAGCTCCAGTCTTTTTATCAGCACCTCGAACATGAATTGTCACAACACTGTCATAAACAAGTTTTAAAACCATGACAAGATATCATCTAAAAAATGTATGTGAATGAATGAAGTCACAAAGGAAACCTGTGTGATCGGCTGCTCCTTTCATTTAAAGCGGTTGCACCAACAGCTCTGTTTGCTAATCCAACTTTCATCAATTCCAGCACATCTGAGGTTGATGCAACTTGGTGCATACTTGCATCTGGAACAGCAAGTCCATTGGGTTGGGATGCACTCCAGATCCCAAGCGTGTGTATATTAAGGAAAAGATGAATCACTAGTTTGCATGAAAGACTTAAACAACAGGGCACAGGAAGTCTAACTAGGGAATCTTAGTGTCCCGCTAAAGTACTTTAATAAATAGGAAATGCCAGGAACCATGTACAAGCTAACAACAACACTGACAATAACAAATCCTTTATCCCAAATTTTTTGTTTGCCTAGAAGGGATCCTTTTCTTACACACTGCTATATCAAGAAAAAACTCCTCTATGACGTGCTAGAAGGTGGTAATACTATTGGTATATGTAAACCCGACAAAACCATCTAAGATGGGTTTCCTGATCAAGGATTTTGATAATTGGTAAATCAAGTAAATCAATTATAATAGGTGTTTTGAAGTTGTGTTATCCAAGTGTATCAAGATGATAAAGGAACTGACAATTCTACAAAGACAAGAAAACATAGTGATTCTGTAAGTTTAGAAGAAGTAATTTAGTTTCTTCAATGATATTGAATCAAAAAGAACTAGAATATATAGGAAGACGTGACAACAAATCTGTCATTGAATTCCTTGATTCTAGTAAAAAAAACCACCAAAACAGCATTGAAACAAATTTTGCTATAGCAGAACAAATTTTGTTAACAGAATAACAAAAAGAAAAAGAAATCTGAAATATGTTCCTAACTATCCGACACTCTCCCTCGAGTTGGTGTGTAAATGTCTATCATATCCAACTTGTTGACAAGAAACTCATAGTTAGGTTTGAGCAATCCCTTTATAAGAATATCAGCTATCTATTGCATTGTTGGTACGAATAGCATACAAATAGCTCATGCTTTAAGCTTCTCCTTTATAAAGTGTCATTCAACTTCAACATGCTTTATTTTGTCATCTTATACTGGATTATGTACAATGCTAATCGCTGCTCGTTGTCATAATACAACGTCATAGACGTGGTCACATCTCTATTTAGCTCCTTTAAAACCTCTCAGTCACAGCAATTCACATACTCCATGAGCCACCGATCTGTATTCTGCTTTTGCACTACTTCGAGCCAACGAGCATTTCATACCCTGATGTGTCTATTGGATTACCTTTGGAATTCATAAGTTTCTGATTTGGATCAATTGGAATATTTGCAGGACGACATTCACTCATTCCAGTTTCTTTGAGTTACTTCCTTTGTGACACTAATATTCCTTTTTTTCGATCGAGCTACTTCCTTTCCAAGAAAGTACCTTAGTGAAACCAGATCTTTTATTTCAAAATTTGAGGCAAGACATATCTTCGGTCGTTCCATCCCAGCCAAATCATCTCCCGTCAAAATAATGTTGTCCACAAAAACTATAAAAATAGTTATCTTCCAATTTGATGAAGCTTTTGTGAACATAGTGTGGTCGGTCTGCCCATGTATATAGCCATGGCTCTTCACTGGATATGTGAACTTTTCAAACCAAGTCCTTAGTGACTATTTTAATCCATACAAGATTTTTTCAGTATGCATACTTCGATCTGAATCTTTTATCAAAGTCAGGTGGTAGGTCCATGTAAACTTCTTCTCCAAGTCTCCATTGAGGAATGCATTCTTCACATCTAGTTGTTGTAGAGGCCAATAAAGATTAGCTGTCATTGACAAGAGTGACGAGTAACTTTGATTGTGTTTAGCTTTGCTACAAATGCAAAGGTTTCAAGATAATCAATACCAAATGTAGAAGCATGAAAAATCTGAATCCATGCGTCCCACATTCGACTCCGAAGAAACTAGGTTGCAGGATGACCACTCCGCAGAGAAAAAAACGGTATCCTTGCGTCCCAAACATTGGCCGCATAAAGGCCTGACACGAATTGTGTCTGACACAGAATCCTGACAAAAAGTATTTTCTGAGCGCTTCGGAAAAAATGAGCACACTAAGCGACAATAAGCTCTCATCAGACTAATAATGACTTCTGACAAACGTGCAGCGCCACGTGTACGAGACTCATACGTTACAGGCTCCATGCGTTCCATGTGTCTCTAGCCCCCTACGTTCCAGACTCCATGCATTTCACGCGTCTCTGGCCCCTGCATTTCAGACTCCATGCGTTCTATGCGTTTCTGGCCCCCCTGCGTTCCAGACTCCATGCGTCTCTGGCCCCCTACGTTCCAGACTCCATGCGCCCAATGCGTCTCTGGCCCCCTGCATTTCAGACACCGTGCGCCTCACGCGACAAAATCTTACTTCTGCGATTCTCTCCAACTAAAATGCGGGCCACGTGTCAAGTTGACCAAGTCACGCAACGAAAGATGAGAACCGCCAGAATCTCCAGCAAACAACAAATCTCAACAAAACGTCCACGCGGCAGCTCACCCTGGACTCAACCCATACTATGCGGCTACAGTTGCAACCGCATTCTGTCGAAGGAACCCCATGCGGCCACCAAACAAGAGGCATATGAGGCACCTATAACCCATCAGCATGATGGCTATAAATAGGAGCAACTTGGACGTCCCAAATGTTGACATTTACTGCTTCAGAGAGAGACCATACCCTCTCAGAGAGCTGCATACGTGCACCCAAGCTCAAGAGAGAGAAGAGAAGAGAGCACCCCTCACTCACTCGTCGGACCGTCAACGGAATAAAAGGAGCTGTCACAGCGCTCTTTGTCCACCGTCACACTACCCAGATTAAATATTGTACTTAGATCGTCTGTTTAGGACTTCTCTGTACTCTTTTGTTTGTTATTGAACGAAACCAATTTTAAAGGCAAACACGATGGCGACTCTGCTGGGGACGAACTTCTCCTCTGATGAGAGACAGTGACGCAGTCTAACGCCGCCAAACTGGAATCCACCCAGAGGATGCTGGTGGTGCGCTTCAACCAACAAGCGTTCGAGAAAATGCTCTCCGAGGATAGCGCGAGTCCTTCTCTAAGGCTAACAAAGCCGGGACGGCACATCATGCGTCCACCTCTCGTGCGACGTCCTCCTCGCACGAGGAATGTGCTCGCACGAGGAATGTGCTCAACGCCTAAACTCTGGCAAAGAAAAACACTACGATGCCAGAAGTGCGGGTGCTGAGGCATGTTCCATGCGCCCAAAGCAGAAGCAGCATAAGTCGGCAGCCCAGGCAAAAGTCCACATGCGGCAATGATCGTCGGTCACAGACAAATGTCCACATGCAGCCACGACAACCACAGAAGTTTCGTCTTCGACCGAATTTCACGCAGCACTGACTCCAAGCGCCTTCCTGAAAAAGAGGAAGATGTGGACTTGGACTCTTCATACTACGCACCGGCGCGTGCTAGGACAAAAAAGTCTAGGACAATGTGAGCTCGCCAAGCTCAAGCAATTACTCATTCGACCGACCGCCAGCAGGCGCCGCTTACTATGTGTGCCCCTGACGGCAATACGAGCTCGCCAAGCTCAAGCAATTGCTCATTCGACCGATCGCCAGCAGACGCCGCTTACTATGCGGGCTCTTGACGGAAAGTCATACAAAACTGGCACATGCGTCCAGCCCGCAGTGGCAATCGGACAGGGTCGGTCTAAAGAGTCATCTGTTGGCAACTTGGGACAGGTTCTTGTACAAACCCCAGGTCAAGAAGCAAAATCAACACATGCACATCCATGTGCTCGGTCTACTCGAGCCCATAATGAGGGTGCAAAGGTGAGTCAGCCATCGCTTGACTTGCACAACATAATCAATCGCAAGCGCAAAACGAGAAAAACTACGGCATACGAAGTGTCCTTCCCAGGGCATCACTGTGCCAATATCATCAACTGTTGCTGTAACAAAACGGCAGTATCTACAAAAAGGCAATCGACATTCCAGCAGCTGCAACCGAGGGCACCCTCCCGACTGCAACCCGAAGAACAGGTGCAAGCACGGAGGAAGATAAGCTGCCCTTTGCCTCATGCTATTGTGCTCGGAAGGCCTCCTCCATAAGGGGAAGTCAGAGGTCCAGTACCCCCAATCCGACGCTCGCGGCCAGCAGGTCAAAGAGACGGATCCAAGGGGGACATGCAGCGAAAGGGGTCTTCTTGGGCACCCGCTCAAAGAAGAAGATGTCAACCACTAGGGGTAGTTCTTCCTCAGGACCCCAGGTGGCTACGCAAGCTGGGGGTTATAATCTCCCGGATCTCTATGACAACCCGGCGTTCCGTGAAGACGATGATTCCCAGGGAACAGATGTTGAGATCCCCGGGGGTAATCACCCTCGTCAAGAGAACGCAGCTTCCTACGCCAGGGGTAGTGTTTCCTTCGGATACGAAGAGGATGAGGCGCTACCGACCTTCCCGGATGACTCTTCACGGCAAGAGTCTGAGACGGAAAGTGTGACGTCCACCGTCCCGTCCATTTCTTCCCACGTGAGAACATCATACATGGTCGGGGACGATCACGAGGGCCCCAACGATCGACAGCGCCTCGAGATCCTCGAAACTATGATGCAGACCATAAGCGCATCAATGCAAGCCTTGACCCAGACAATGCTGAAAATCAAGACAATTATAGCCTCACAGCCAGCTAGGGCCTCTGGTCAAGTAAACCTGGACCCCGGGAACAACGAGAATTCAAATGCAACCGCTCCACCCGCTGGCAGCAGCCATCCCTTACCTGGATCATCTGCTCCGTCTACAGTGGATGAAGCCCGAGAAGCAGTACAGGAGGTACGAGAATTCCGAGTCCGCCTAGACTCTATGAGCAATCGGGACTCACTGTGCGAGCTTGGGATCCGACAACCGTATCCCCTTGAGTGGATAGATGTACCGTATCTGCCCAAGTACAAGCCCTTCAACTTGACTCCGTTTGAAGGGAAGACATCTCACCGTCAATTCATGAGTTATTTCGAAATGGCAATGGGGCATCGACCTCGCAACGATGCCCTCTTGACCAAGCTCTTTGTCGGGACATTTTCTGGGATAGACTTTGATTGGTTCTACAGCCTTCAGGACAACTATATTTCGTCGTTCGACGACTTCAAGGGCCTTATTCTTGCTCGGTTCTACGACGGAAGAAATGACATGACAATGTCCTCTTTAATGGACATCACACAAAGGGAGGAGTCTGTACACGACTACATCGAGCGGTACAGACAAGCGGCACTAAAGTTGCCCTCTTGTAACCCTGAGTCCACGCAAATGGACACCTGCCGGAGAAATCTCCTTTCCACCGTCAGACTCTGGATGGACGACTCTTAGTTTAAAGACTTGACGACGTTCATTATAAATGTTGTCGGTGCTGAGAAAAAGGTGGAGAACGCCCGTCTCTAACGTCTTTTGGGCATACAGATCTCCGTCGCCGATGATACGAGAAAACGCCCCTATAACAACAATAACAACTCTCGGGATAGCAAGGGAAAACAGGCTCTGGGCGCCAACACAACCAAGAAGCCCGAGCAAAAGTCCGTCGAGGCTCCGAAACCGAAGGAAACTTATTCCTTCGAGGATGATGACGCCATGGCTATCTTTGACGTACTAATGAAGGGAAACAAGCTTCGGCTCCCCGACGTCAAGTGCCAAATTGAGGCAACCGAGATGAATCATCCTAAGTATTGCCATTACCATAGTTACGTCTACCACGTGACGCGGGATTGCTACACCTTGAAGCGGTACATCATACGTCTGTCGACACCAAGGCCCTTGGTCGATGACAAGACAGTTGTCACAAACATGGTCTCTCCAGTTCTGCAACTTACCGGCGACAAAAGCCCAAAACGGAGTAATCCTGATTCCCCGGACAACAATGGGGGTCGTCAATCTTCCGCCGCCTCGTGACCAAACAGCCGAACTGATACCTCTCACCACATCACGTGGGGAGGTCATGTAGATTCATCCCGACCTTGCTCCAGAATTGATGTAGCAGACCACCTTCTGCCACCAAGACCAAGGGCAAGAAGTCCAAATCCTGCTACACGACTTCTATCCCGTCCGAAGAAGCTATAGCATGGACAACAAGGTCAGACCTAGCGTACCAATGAGAGTACGACATCCCTGACGATGGTGCACTTTCGATTGTCGCACCTGCAACATTTGATCTGGGTCCATCCCAACCTCCAGCAACGGACAAGTCCAAGCAGAAAGAAACTCGCTTCGACAAACCACTGCGCAAAGATACAGCTCCGGGGCTGAAAAAGTCCTAAAACTTAGACATCTTGGCCCAGCTTCCCAACACTCCAGCGAAGTTGTCTCTATTCGAGCTTCTCCGACTCTCCTAAGACACTCGGGTCGCTCTTAGTGAGGCATTGCAGAATGCCGACACCTACCTGGCGCAGGTCAGGCCGTCAGCTGAGGATCCTGCTGCATGCCCCCACTGCAATAATGTGATGGAGGCGATATCCAACATTACGTTCTCGCAACAAGACATGGTGCTAAAGAACAATCGGCACGATCGTCCTCTATATTACACAGGGTACATTTGCGCCATCAAGGTAGATCGGATGCACATCGACCCCGGTTCGTCAATCAGCATCATCCCGCGAAGTCTGCTTTAGACATTGGACATCCCGATGCATCGTCTGGCAGCAACAAATACTGCCATCAGTGGCTTCAACGCAAGGAGCTACCCTCTGGGCAAAATTTGCCTGAAGAGCCAGATCGGCGATCTGAAAACAGAGGTCACCTGCTACATCATAGACGTAGACGTATCCTACAACGTCCTTTTGGGACGTCTATGGATACATCAATACATGATCATACCATCAACCTTGCACCAGTGCTTGAAGTACATGGACGATCACGGCGTTGTCAATATTGAATTTGCCGACGTGGATCCATTCAAGGGGGTCAAAACCTATTACTCTGACTCGATCATCTACAAACAAGTCCACCAAGATAAAGGTGGCAACGATGCCAACGATGAGGCAGAGACTGGGACAACATTAGACGAGCCGTTGAGAGTCCATCTCAAGGCACGTGCTCCCGACACAGCCCCTCCCCTCATAGCAAAACTGTCCAGGAAAGCTCATGAGCCCCTGATCGTTCGCCTCCGTAGGCCGAGTCAACCGCTGAAGGAAACTCCAACACCCACTACGACTTTCGAACCTCTAGTAGTAAAGCTGTGCAGAAAACCTCTGAAGCCATCGCGCGCACTGGGGGTAGAGCTCGAAAAAGACGAGCTGGAGGAGTACATAGCCGCCCATGCTAACATCCCTTCTCTAGAAGATATAATTCCGGAAGACGAGATACCTTATTTCATCAATAAAGGGCTATCTTTAAACTACTCGGATATTGCACATCTCAACGCACTGTATTCCCTTGAGCACGGTCTGAACCTGCACTTGCATACACGTGTGACTACCACCTATGCAACCAACTGAGTCCTCTCCAGTCAGAACTCCTACTTCATAGTTCAAGCAAGGAAGAGAGAAGACAAACTCATCATCTTAGGCAGAGTAGAAAGTCCTCGAACCTTCGTCCAAGAGGAACTGGACCCGAAGCTCGATACCGGGAAAATACCATTTCACCGGTACAGTTCTCGAACCAAGCACCTCATTCAGAAGATGGGGTACGATCTGAAAGCCGCTAGGGGCTTGAACTACGGCAAAGGACGACGCCTGCCTCTGCGTCTGCAGGCTCCTGCAGGCAAGTTCGAGGATTACTACCATAAGACCAAGCATGACTTAGGGTACGTCACGCCTCCCACAACCCCCGAAAGCTCGGATGAAGAAGATGAGTTACACTATCACTCTTCAGAATTTTCCTCTTGGGACTCCGACATCAGTATCGGGAAGATGCTCAAACAAACATCGTCTGCCAACATGGTGTCAGCTGACCCTGAGGAAGACGGCGAGGATCCACCTGAACTCTTTGAAGTAGAACCGTGGGCCCAACGCCTAGACGCACAATAGGAGATACGGTTCGAACAACGAGAACCTCCTACTGAGGACAAAGTCGTACAAGTCAATCTGGACGACGAATCCTCCCCTAAACCTATCTTCATCAGTAAGAGTCTAACTGATGAGGATCGGGAATCCCTGCCGGGACTGGACCCCCAAATGCTCTTCTTCCTGCACTCTTAACATCAATGAGAGATGATGGATGTTGACACTAGTTATCTCCATTTCATTACAAAGTAATCTTGCCTAAACTTTTTGAGATAGTGCAGCACTCTACAGTCTAATCTACAGTATTGTCTTGCTAAGTTCACTCTGTAGCTACTCAGGTAGAGATCCATTTGAACTGGTATCCTGTAAATGAGCTACATACAAAGCCTGTTCAAATCTGCAAGCCAATGTGTTCACTTGTGCCCTTAACATCGTACATACTTTCGGTCATATGACTTCTACAATTTTCTGTACTAATATTCAGTTCTTTCATTGTTCTCTTAGAGGATCTACCATACCTTTTAGAGTAGGAGGTAATAGTAAAATATTTTTTGAAACCTATTGCATGATATTCGAGTATAGAATAATCAGAATAATGTGCATGAAAGGATATCTCTTTTGTGAAGCATCATTTGCAAGGAGATCCCGCACTTGCTCATTGTATATTTCAACCATCTGAACACCAACTTCATACATAATATTGCTTTTCCTATCCCGTGAAATTTGGAAAAGGTCGTGCAGAGCACGATAGTTGACCCCCCAATCCTCTTTTGATGATAAATTAGGTCCGGTCTGTATAAGGTTCAATAACACAAAATATTAGCATATCCAATCATAAACAGAATAAAAGAAAGTAATGTAGGACAACTGCCCAATCAATCTTGTGGTACGATTTGGAAACAAATTGATAGAGCATGGGCATCATAGAAATCAGGATTAAAACTAGGGGGGAAATGAAACAATATGGTACCTAGTAAAGGGGAAAAAATGAAACAATATGAAACTAAGACAACAATAATAAAGGAAACTTTAAACTTATCTCAAAGCAAACTTACTAAGAATAAAGAAATCCAAATAGAAAAATCCTAGTCTACATAAGAAACCTAAATAGGAGTTAATTAAAACTAGTAAAACACAACTAACGTTTGGTCCACATTACAAAGCTTATCATTAAAACCTATTGAATTATAAATAAGTTGAAATGATTACCATAGTGTAGGTTTTTCCTGATCCAGTTTGACCATATGCAAAGATACAGACATTGTATCCATCAAGAACAGATCGTACTAGAGGCTGAATGTCCAAGTAAACTTGCTCTGTTAACAAGAGAACAAATTTAATGACGGGTTAGAATATGAATACCTGAACTAAAAAACATAAAACTAAATATTACATATTGTTATTTGTCATCTATATCTTACAAATTTTATGATATATATCAATTCACATTATTAACAAATACAAGTACTATATGATGATGAAGTTTTATTAGCTACTAAATATAAAACCTTGAGTAGCAGCTGGACCAAAGACCTTGTTAAACTTGTACGTCCGATGCACATCCTTTCCTTGTTTGGAAGGATTTGTTAAAAGAAGTTCACCATTCTCACCAATGTAATCTATTGTAGTTGAACCTTTACACTCTCCATAAAGGAATGGCCTTATTCGACAATAAACTCTGATGTTTCCTGATTAAGAATAAGAAAGTAAACTGGGTCATAAAAAGCCAAAAGAACAAATAAGATGTCGATTGGGTCATACAAAGCCAAAAGAACAAACAAGATAATTTCGGATTAAAATGATATTAGCATGCCAAAATGTATAACCTTTTAATTCCTGGATCTCATTAAATAGTTTTCGATTATCTGCTAAAACTGTATGATAATTTTCAGCAGCATCAGTTAGCTCTTTCATCTTTAGACCTGCACATGGGACATGTAATAGATGCATATATTGCGAATAGAGTCACCAAAGCATTAAAACAATTCTTCTGAGAATTACTTACCAAAGCTAATAAGTTCTTCACTCCATCTCATTTTAGTACTTACAACTTCATGCTTTATTAACTCGGAAGATGCCCTCAGATCCTAATACAAATACATAAAAGCTCATTTTCTAAAATAATAACAAGGCAGAAACTGAAAAGTACCATGGCATAAAATACCTGCACTGACTGAAGTTGTGAACCTATGAAACTTTGGAAGATGTTCTGCTTTTGATTCCAAGTTTGGAACTTTGATTCAGATAATGCTTCCAGCTCTTTCGTCTTCTTTCTTGAATCTGCTAGAAGAGATTCAAGCTCCTTTATCCTCTCCTCTGACTCAACTTTAGTCAGAGTGGCATTAGCTTCCAGTAATTGGCATTGTTGTTCATACGACTTCTTTGTTGTTTCCAAGGCTTGTTGAAGTTCCAAAATCTTACGATCACTACTTTCTTTTTCTTTTTCCAATCTTATTACATCTTGATCTCCGCGTTTCTTCTTCTCTTCAAGTTTGTCCTTTTCTACCTGCAATTAATAAATCATCATAATTGAAAAAATGTAACAAATTCATAAAGTAAACGTATAAAAGTTGTTAAGACGTAAATGCTACCTAAGAAATTGGTGTGGACACAAACTAACAGTTCAAAAGTAGCAGCATGAAAGAGAAGACACTAAACATGATCTCAGTGTCCTCAAAATGATAATGCTAATTGGTAAAAAAAAAAGAACCAAATTAATTAACTTATTCGAATATCAAAACAGAAAGATGCATATAATACATTGTATGAAAGTGGAGAAACTAAACATCAAGGATAACCGGGTCAGATGTAGTGCCAAGATTACAGTGTCTCACTTTGTTTCATCTCTTATTTTTTTGTTGTCGATGCCAAGTCCAAAGGAGTGGAGGAGGATTGCATTAGATACCTCCATCCAACATAAGATTGTTGAAATCTGTTAAATGAATCCTTACATAATACATGTCAGATGTCCTTAGTACTGATGTGTTGCATCCTGACTTCTTAGGTAGGTTTGGAGTTTGGACAAGGTATACACAAGTTCTGGCATAAACGAGTCATCCGGTATAACCAAACTATTAAACGGGTCGGGTCCAGATATAATATCTACTCACCATGTTGCACGGACATGGATACGACAGGACTTTATAAGGACACGGGGCAAGGACACGACACCTGTTTTGGTGTGTTCTATTGTATTTTCGAGGGTCCAGGAAGTGTCCAATACGTGTCCGAGGTGACAGCCCTAATTTTTGGAGTGCTTAGGAAACCATTCTTATATCTCCACCTCCTTGGTGCTACTTTCTGTTGTGTTCTGATGTTCCCAGCTCGTCGCCACCTTTCCATGACACCAGTTCCTTGAGTGGTCATTTTTTTTCTTTTTAGGTTAGGCCCTGCCCCAGCCCATCAGTTAACGTGTCAAAAGGGTCGGGTCAGGTTGACCCAAACTATTGTTGGTCATGTTCAGCCTAATCAGGTCGAAGTTAAATGGATTGGACTCGAACTTGACTCGCAAAATTGCCATCCTACGTGCAATGTTATACAGGCAAGGGTGGCTTGGCATTTACTAATGTTAGAGAGAATGGTATTTAAGAGAGCAGAATGGAAGAAAATGATTCTTAAAGACCACCCAAAAAACTTCCGAAAAGGGCTATGTTTGTTGCTGTTGCTATAGTAAGAAAATAGCGTAACTAAATGAACAAAAAGAACATAATGTAAATATCGGCTAAAACTGCTTGTTCAGTCATATTTCACTTTGATCCTTTAAACCAGTGAGTCCTTTTACAAGAAATTTGAACATCAGGTTGCTAAATCAAACTTATTTCTTGTTCTTTGAAGACATCGTAAATACCTCTACTGGAGATCGTTGAACCCACACACTGTGACCAAAAACTTGAATAGGTGGTCATCATATACAGAAGAGAAGACTATTACCACCTTGATCAAAAGTTTTGGGATGATATAAACTTAAGCATACAGCTCTATGTGATATACTTTTGAGGCAAAAGCCTCTGATATATTTCTCCTTTATGATTCTCATCGCCAACCTCTGTTCTCTCTCTATTCTGTCATTCCCTTCTATGCGGTAAAGGGGTAACTACACAGTCACACCCCACATAAAATTCTCCTATCCACCTCTTCTTTCTTCACTTTACATCCTTCTTAAATGGAGTAATTTATCGACAATGGCACTGGATCACTGAGCATAAGAGATAAACCTTTCACCCTTTCAAACTATGAAAGCCAGCATTGTTTAGATCTTTTTAGGTCAAATTATTTTCCCTTCTAACTAATTAAATAATAAAATAATTGGTATAGAAAATAAAATTACAAAAGGAACGACAAAGACTTCACTAGCATCATGTAGAAAGTTAGCTTCCTACTTGATCAAAAACATCAGCTTGCAATTGTATTCCTAATAAGAACATGAAGCTTTCGTTAGTGACAAAACAAAAGGCCTTAATAAGGTCATATTGTGATTTTAGAAGCCTAGAAATGTCACAAGGCTTTTGCCTACACAATCATAATTATTTTCCTAAAGTGAATGAATATCATCATATAAGAGGTGTATTGGTGGTTCTAGTGGGGTTGTATATAATTGCCATATAGGATTTGGGCTTCACACCTTGCACTTCACATGCATCTCACAAATAACCTTATCCTTACTAGTGTAGACGTACATGCGTTGCACGTATTTCATACTACTTGGGAAGAGCAAACAACAGTCTCCTTTAAAAAAAAAAATCTATATGTAATTACCTAACTGTCCATGTTAAATTTAATGAAAAATATTAATTAGTATATATAGATAAGGACATTTTTAGAATAAAAATTTTCACGGTGAGCCCTCAACTTTTCCTATTATATAGTAGTGTAGATTCATTCATTCCATTAATAAAGGTATAATTACATCCTTATTTGTAGACTTTTGGGATTGAAAAGACACAAATAATTCCTACAAAATGTATAAATTGCAAACCAACTAAAAGAGAAAAAAGACTCAAATAGATCCAAACACAAATAAAAGCAAAATAAATAGACTAAACTACTCAAAACTAATATAAAACTCTCCTACATGGCGATGTTCAGCAGTTTCTGGCTGTTTGGTTACTTCAAAGTGCAAGGTAATGTGAAAGTTATTTTTTGTCCGGTGGAAGTGAAATGCGTATGCTTTTGAGTTTCATGCTAGTTCTTATCTGCTGAAAAACACTTTCAATAATTTGATAGGTGATATTTTGTAACTTGGAAGTGGTAAAATTCACACTTTCGGCATTTGGATGGCTATGAAAGTTAACAATAAGAAAATTAATTACCTTAAGTATTAAGAATTTATTTGCTTAATAATTATTTAACCATTTTAATTAAGCTAATTATCTAAATTAAGTTAAGTTAATTATGTATTGTTACTAATTATTTATTGTTTAATTAATTACTAATACTAATTAATAATAAAAATACTAATTATTTACTAATGATTGTTTAACTAATACTAATTATAATTTAAAGTATAATTGTAATTATAATTATAATTATAAATTTTAATTAGTATTATCAAAACTATTATTTAACTAAATTATTTAAGTATTTATTGTAATTATATAACCAAATTATTTTAAAATTTTAAATATTAATTATATAATTAAAATTTTAAGTATTAATTTATAACTAAATTGGAAATAATTTATTAATAGTAATTATTTAACTTTTTTAAATTAAGTATTAACTATTAATATTACCAAAAAATTATTAAGTAATTACAATGTATTAAATAATATTAATTTTGTACATTACGACAATCTTATTTAAATTATTTATAATTATCTAAATTGTCACTTCCATCTAACTTTCACTCAAAAAAGGGCAGAAGTAGTCTCCCGTCTTTTTCATATACAAGAGGGGACAAGAACTAGAAAGTAATTATGACTCCAAGTTCGTGTCTCCTCTTCCATCTTCAACCAAACACTTAGAAGCGTGAAAGTGGCTTGAAATTCACCCACTTTCAAGCACCAAACAGCCCATAAATGTGAACTAGAGCTTCATCACTATCTCGTCCACAAAACCTAACCCTAGCCATACCCATCATCATCACTGCACAAACCTAACCCTAAACCAAATCCAAACCATAGCCATAGCAAGTCTCGCCTTTCCCTAGGTTCCTTTCTCTGACCACCATCCTCGACAACTGCCACCATCACAATCTCCTAGTATCTAGCTACAACCACTGCAAGCCCGACGCAGCAAGCAACTACTCCCAACCAGAACCCCTACACCAGCTGCATTAAATCCCACCTGGACCAACTCCTAACCTGGCACAACCTCACTCCTTAACCACCTTTTGCCCAACTCCAACCATCCCGAGTCTTCTCGGATCACCTGTCACATTGTTGCACCCAACACCACCTCAAGCAGTCCCAGTGCCACCTCTTCTCCCCTATGTTGATCTCCTGCTGACCACCCCAACTCCTAACCATTGCCGCCACCCTCCTTAGCATACAACCTAATAATCAACAGCCCCACAACCCTACCTATAGCCTTCACTTTGTGAAACCCTACTTGTCATTATATCAAAACCCTAGCCGCCACTCTCACCGATGCAAACCCTAGTAAAAAAATCCTATTGATGTCGTCTATTGGCTGCTCTTCGCAGTTCAGCAGCTATGGGTCGAACGTATTGATTGCATGTTGTGTTCTATTGCTATCTTTGTCCTTCATGGTTTGTCTCTGCACCTCTTCTTATGTGGTGCTACCTTCTTTTGTTTGTTATTAGTGTCTACAATTGCTATTGTTTGGTGATTTACTGTTACTATTGATATTCTTACATCTACTACTATCTATGTTATCCGGACTCTCCACTTAAGGAGAAGTACCCGTGTCGTCCCGATAGGACATGGATATGGGTATGGAATCCGTACCCGATCATCCACGGTGACAATCGAATCATTCATGGTGACAATTAGGAGACTAGTAATGAAGTAGATAGTTTATTTTAAAGTGGTAGTGAAGTAGATAGTTTATTTTAATATGGTAGACTGGTAGTAAAGTAGTAGGGGAGACGGTCCCTTAGGGACTTATTTAACTAGTTCGGTAAAATTTACTAGTAGTTTATAATTACAGGTTGTCTTTTTATGAAACCTTACAAATTTAATTACAGGATGTGTCTTTTTATGAAACCATACAAATTTAATTATAAACTTAAATATATGAAACCATGGTTGTCTTTTTATGAAATCATGCAAATTTAATTAAAGACTGTCTTTTTATGAAACCATGTAAATTTAATTACATGTCTTTTATGAAGCCATGAAAATTTGACTGCGTATTATCTTTTTATAAAACTATATTCAAATATATTTATTTTAATAGTCATATCCCCGAATCTGTACCCAAAATTTGGATCATTTTTAGCCGAGTCCATGTGTCCTTCAATTATGAGTTTGGAGGGCCCGACTCTTAGATATGTACCCGTACCCGAGTCTAGGTAACATAGACTACTATTGCTATTCTTACCTCTATTATAAATACTTGCTTTCCTGTGGTGATCTACTGTTACTATTGCTAGTATTACCTCTAATATGGCTAGTTGGTTGTGATGATTTCTTCCTCGTTTATATGTGGTTTTGCATAACTACTAGCTATTATTGCTTCTACAAGTACTGTCCCTATTGCTAAAGTGTTGAGATCTATTGCTTTTATAACAGCCTGCTCTTCTACGTTTGTGTCTACTACTAGCACAAATTCCAAGATACCACTTGCTACGGTCACCAAAATGAATTGACACCAAGTATCTACTATAGTCAAGGCTCTTTATCAAAGTTGCATCATCTGACCAAATCCTCAGTTGATGTAGTCGATGTGACCAAGTTTAATGTCTAGCAACAAGATGACTATTGTGTCATGGTTGCTCAACAGCATTAAGCCTCATATGAGCCCTATTGTATGTCTCACTACTGCTTGAGAGTTTTAGGAGGCTCGTCAAGGAGATGTATTCTCAATGGAAGAATATTACTCGAACTTTTTATCTCTATTCGCATATTATCTCCCTCAAACAAGACAGTTTCTCTTCTATGTCGGAGTACTATGCTCCCTGAAGGGGGGTGTGGGATGAATTCCATGAGCATCATCCTGCTCTTAATATTGATATCTCTACTCAAAAGCACCAACAAAAAGAACTTATGATCACCAACTTCTTATCCAGCTTCGAAAGTCCTCTTGCTACAGCTCGAACCTAGATCCTTGCTGATAATATTGCTCCTTCATGAGTGATTTATCTCAAGTTATGCATGTATCCTATTTCATCATCATCTGGATCTATTGTTGATTCATCTGCAATATTCTGGTCTATAATCGTGTCTGGGGCCGTGCCCCGAAACTCAGGGTAGGTCACCTGGTTCTTTTATTGGAAGAGTTATTGATCCTTCCCGGACTATGTCCCATGTATTAAATATATCCTTCCCCAAAGAAACCTCGGGTCGACGTAGAGATATCTCCAGCACTTCTGAGTAACTATCCATGCATTCTTACTTCTGTCAAAATAATTCAAGTAATCTTCTCTCAGAGTTCTTTGACGATATTCATTAGCTTTTGTCAAGAATGAATTATTGGAAACTATAGAGAGCAAGTTCTTCAAATAGGACATCATGTGAGCATGAACTAGTATGATATTCGAGACATATATTAGACGAGAGAAATAAGTTTATGATCAAAAGTCAGACCTTAATAAGCTGGAGCTGATTTATAATAATCTGAAACAGAAGAAGTCACATCAGTGGACATGCCTTGTCTTTTACTTTACGAAAGCTTGATAGAAAGAAATTTGGTGTGAAAAGATACCCGAGTCTCTTCACTTGTTCCAGTTGCTAGAGTTTCAAGGACTCTAATCCTTGACAGATACTTCTCTTCGCGTGATTTAATGAGATTATTTTGCTGTAGATATGTGAAGGAATTTAACATATGTGCGCAACAACTAAAAATTTCCAAAAGCTTATCTTACATTTCGTATATGTTCTGCCTGAGTTGAAATACGCCGCTCAATCTCTTGCACAAGTTTCCTCAATAAGCACGCTACACGCTACAAAAGAAAATATCATAAATTTGTTGGGCAAATTTAAGGCCACATATAACATCCTCTGGTGAAACATTAGTAGATATAGAACGAAATAAACTAAATTTCAAAAATTAACAGGTTCAAGCACAGAGCATCTCAAGGAGCTCAGTTGCATACTTGAGGTATTTCTCCATTCTTTCTCTCGACACTTTCATCAAGAATCCCATTCACAATACTCAGGAGTGACTGAGTTGGTGCACTCTGCAGGCAAGAGATGCTGTGGATGAAAAATAAAAAAATAAAATAAAATATTGCTTTAAAATGATGCTCAAGGATAAGAGATGTAAGGCTTACATCTAAACTATTTGACTTTATCATTTCTGAAATCTTAGCAGCAGGAAGATCAGAATACCGTCCTTGATTTAATTGGAAAATCTCATGAAACTTGTGTCCAACCTGATGTGACAATGGACTTGATGGTGCTACAAGAAAATAAAATTTATTATATAAAAATGGAACTTCGAAACAATTGAAATCTTACATATCATGAATTAATTTGCCACACTATTATTCTCTCTCCTCCTAAAATCATAGTGAAGTACTGGATACTAGCTTTCATCATATCATAGAGCTGGATACTAGATTATGAGCCATCACAAATTACGTTCCAAAGATAAACTCAGGAGAAGAGAGATACATTCCTGACAAGGCATACTACTTGAACATATTATATTTTTGTGAAACAATAGGGAGCTTGTGGGGGAAATGATAGCAAATCATTGCTTGAATATCCTTAAGCTGATGGTGTAATCAAAGTGTGGGTGCCATGATTACTAAGTGGCTACTTCTTATGAATGATAATATTGAGATATAATCTCTTGCTTTGTCCATTGATAAAAGATCGGATATTTGAAAGCACCAAAGCTAAGGAGTTATTACTAAAAGGTGAGCTTCATGTAGCTAATTTTGGATGCTCTCGAGAGGAAAAGAAATTCAACTAAGATAGGTGATAATAAAGACAAAAGTCGACAAGTATACAATACCTAGCATGTGACATCACTAAAGCATAACACAGATGATATCACTAAGACCTTATACTAAACACAGATGATATCACTAAGAGTCTAAGACCTTATACTAACACCCTTCCCCGCACAAGGGGTCACGAGTGTTTGCGTAGCAGAAACGAGTGTCATTGGATGGTGTGTCTTGATGAAGAAGTCAGCAATTTATAGCTTGGAAGTACGAATGGAAGAGAGATCCCTTGTGAGATAATGGTGTCACGAAGTGGCAGTCAATCTTAATGTGTTTGGTGTGCTCGCTATCTAAACGACGATTGTGTTGTCTCAGTGTAGAGTGACTACAGGGAGGAACACTATAACCTCAACAAGGTGGAAGTGTAACCAGGAAAACCCTGCAATCTTAGAAGCCATAGATTGCATAAAAGTCATAATACAATACTCAGCGATGCTGCCCTAGTAGAACTGTGATAAAAAAAAAACACCATCGCAATCAGCACCAGTCTACACATAAAGGAACAAGGAGGAGGATACAGATGTAGAAGTTGATCAAACAATGGTGTGGACATTACGAAGAAGAGCAGCATAATGAGTTTACAGGGAGTCAAAACAAATTGGCTGACGATGTGAACGGCATAATGTAGTGCCAACTGACAGTGAAATAGACCAAACTACAAACAAGTTGTCACAAAGACAAAGATCAGAAAATAACTGTCCACAGCCAGGGCGCAACATGACGGAGATAAAGGGAGGAATCTGATTGATAAATAAAGAACACACCCAAAGAATAGCATCGGCACAAAAATAAGCAGGAATCGAAGATGGTACCCGCTTTGAGATTTAGTGTTGAAATCAAGCTTTGAAAAAGGAGTTTGCTAAACAAAGAGAGAAACAAACCTTTCTATCTAGGAGTTCAATTTGTAAACTGAAAAAATGTTTAGGAATATATACAAAAACAGTGTTTGTACTGGAAATTACCGAACAATAAGATGTTTAAATTATGAATGCTCATTTTATGATATACACACTATTCCATCTCCAAATTTAATATTTAAAATTTTATTTAAATCAAATATACCAACAACAAAAAGTATAACCTAAGTTACCCAAATTTAGAATTAAAATTCTACTCTAACCTAATCAATAATTAAAAAAATAATGTAATTAATTTTAGTATAAACTAACTAGATCTATAACTTAAATTCGACAAGAACAGCAACAAAACCATTATCCGAATTTTTTGGGGTTAGTTATTTGAATCATTTTTCTTTCATTCGGCTCTATTAAGGGGCAATGTCCTTTACAATGCTAACATAATCCATATTCATTTTAACATTTAAAATCATATTCGTCTAGGCTTACCTCTAGTCCTAGCGGCTACATTTATTACTATATAATGGTTCCTCCTTACGAAGCATCTATTGGTCTACGTTACACATGTCCAAACTACCTAAATCGATTTTTTTCTTCATCTTGTCCTCAATTGGCGTCACATCTAACTTTTCATGGATATACTTTGTTTCTCATCATAGTTGTCAATGTATTATCACTAGTCAATCCTAGCATTCTCATTTAGTCTACACTAACTTCTTGGACATTTTTCTTAATTGTCCAATACTCTGACCCATAAAGCATGGTTGGTCTTATAGTCGTCTTGTAAAAAAATTCTCAACTTCAAAGAGATCTTGTAATTAAAAGTACTTCACAAGCAATCCTCCATTAAACCATAATTTTTTTATTTCATGAATGTTATCTTTCTCAATCTTTTCATCATGATGAACGATTGATCATAAATAACAAAAATTATCACTCTCAGGCTATGTAGTTTAGATACTCTTATCTAAGTAATGTGTCTCACGTTAGACACGAATCAGACACCGACACTCTTTGGACACGTGCTGGTCACTCATTTTACGTGTCCTTGCATTTTTGTTTGAAATCAGCACGAAAACTCTCCAAGTAAGGACGTGTGTCATTATATGTCCTCATATTTTACTTGTCATATTTTACTTGAAATCGGTCATGGACACTTCGAATAAGGAGATATATAGTGTTTTCCTTTAAAATAAGGATAAAGTATAAAAGGAAAAAGTTGAAGTATTTTTGTTGTGACATTTTAATTTAACTACCTATTTCTAAAAGATGTAGTTATTCATTTTTTAATATTTATGGTTAAAAGTGACCCAAGGTTCGCAGTATCGGTATCGGACCATTCCTGTTAGTATCGGTATCGATAGTATCGGTGGATTTGGATCAGAGTATCAAATTTTTTTTGTATCGGAAAGCAAATAATTATTCATAAATTATTAATATTTTTGAAAATATATTTAATATATTTACCATATTTTAAGTATTTTCAGTGTTGTTTCTTAGTAGTTTTAAAATTGAATAAAAAAGTAGTCACCCTTGCCTATTGGTTTACATGTGATGGATAAGTTTTCTTCTTTTACATATTTTTACAACCTTACTATGCTTTACACCCTTGCCTATTGCTTTACTATACTTTACACCCTTCTTTTACATGTTTTTTCGTTCAATTTTCTTTGCCGAATTGACCAGAAAAGAGACAATCAATGTTGGTATCGGTCAGTATCGGATATCGGTCGGTATCGAATCAGAACATGCCAAACCGTATCGGTATCGACTGTATTGGATCAGTATTGGCCGATACTGCAAACCATAGTTAAAATTTGTATATAGCGTGTCCTTAACGTGATATATCCTAGTTTTTTTAAAAAAATGTGTATTATTGTGTCCATGTCACGTCGAGTCATGTCTCGTGCAACATATAGCTTTTAGGTATCTCTAGTCCATCTATATGGACCCTCCTAATTTTTGTCTTCGGGGTGAAATCATATTTTATATATTATTTTCTACTAATTCTAAATCCTTTAGACTCCAAAGTTTCTCTTCACACTTACGTTTTAGCATAAGTCTTCTTTACTCTCGTTAACCAACATAATATCGTTTAGCAAACATCATTGACCATGAACCTCCTTATTGATATACCTAGTAATTTCATCCATGACTAATGAAAAAAAAGGTAGGACTTAATGCAAAGATCCTTGATATAAGACAATGGTAATAGGGAACGGTTTACTAACTCTTCCAATAGTTTGCACAGTCGTCGTAACTCTACAATACATATCCTTAATAATCTCAATATAATTACTATGAACTTGTTTCTTCTTGAAAGTCCACAACCTTATGTCCCTAGGAACTAGATCTTATGGCATGTTTGACAAATGAAAAGTAAGAAAGAAAATACGAAAGTTGTGGAAAGTAATAACTAGTTTCCATTTCGTTGGTTGTATGGCATTTGGGAAGTAAGCGAAGAAACTTGTAGGGTCCACCATACAATGCAAACTATTAGTCTATTAGCAATTCTACTTTTCATCCAAATTGAAGGAAAGTAATGGAAACTAATGAGAAGCATTGATGACTCAAAAAAATTTCTATTTATTGTTTAAAACTAAGTCGACCCACTTTTTAAGTGTCATGCTAATCATTTTATTATTATCAAAACCCCACTGATGTTGGATGGGAGTATGGTTCATTTTATACCCTGCAAATTTAAACAAATTAAAGTGCAAATTATGTGACAGTTTGTTTCGGAGGGATTTATGGGCTTATGCAGTACATAGGTCATATTAGGGCAAATGTGGCCTCATATCTAAGATCTTCGAAAAAAGATCAAGATAAATGTAAAGCGGCTATTGAAGCAAACAAAGTCAAGAAAAAGGAGAAGAAAAAACATGAAGAAATTAAAAGGAACGAGGTACAAATTGATGAGCTAGAAAATAAAGAAATCCAAATTGGAGGGACAGAAAAAACCACATTTTCTTGGAGCTATAGATAAATGGGCTTCAACCATCAATCCCAAGAGGAGGGCAAACCTAGTGAAGAGGACAAGAGAACAAAATATCAGTGAGACATTGTTCCGGAAAAGGACGAAAGTTGTGCATCAATTTTTGGCTAAGTGAGTGTATAAGACAGGCATACATTTCCATGATATCCCTTGATAGCTTCGACCAGTTCATTGAAGTGAATGGTCAATTCGGCCTAGATTATCGAAAACTAAGCCAATATATGTTGAGGGAAGCACTTTTGAAAAAAAACGGAGAGAAAACAAAAGAATCACTCAAGAAGCACGAAGAAGAATGGGTTAAAACTTAAAAGTGGTTGTTCAATTATAACTAACGCTTGGATCGACCACAAGAGAAGTATTATGAATCTGTGCATCAATTGTATTTAAAGCACAAGTTTCCATTTTTTACAGGAAGCTTCAACAGATGCACATACTGAGAAATACATATTTCAATAGGTTGACAAGTGCACTGAAGAAGTTCAGGCAAAAAGTGCAATCCAAGTTGTAACGGATAATGCGTCCAATAACATGGCATTAGCCAAGTTGATGAAAGAGAAGAGGCCTAATATAGTTTGTAGCTCTTGTACCACTCACACGATAGACCTCATGCTTGAAGGGATTGCTAAAGTACCAAAGTTCAAAAAAGTCGAGAAAACAAAGATGTTTACGGTGTTCATTTATTCTCATCATAGGATATTGACTATGATGAGAAAATACACAAAAATATGTGACATAGGAAGATCGGGTGTGACTCGATTTGCAACAGCCTTCTTAAGTTGGAAAAGCTTGCATAAGAAGAAATATAAATTTCATGCAATGTTGGGTTCTTCTGACTAGAAAACGAGAACAAATTGTTTCAAGATACCTAGAAAGGGAAGAAGGCATATGTCATTAAGGTGAGTGTGAGCTTTTAGGATGGTGTAGCACTATGCTTGCGAGTGTTTGCTCCATTAGTGAAGTTACTTAGATTAACTGATGAAGATAAAAGCCATTAATAGGATTTATTTGTGGAGAGCTTAAGCAAGTAAGGGAGCAAACAAAGGTTGTATTTTGTAACAATGAGAAGAGCTACTAGCCGATCATAGATATTATTAATTCGAAAGAAAGTCAAAGGTTGCCTCGATGGTCCATTTCATTTGGCGGGCTACTTATTGAATCATTATTATGCATACCAGGATAATAGTAGCTATGATGATCCACAATTAATAATGGGTTGAGACTTTCTTTCCCTATGATTTGGACATACAAAATCGAATAATGAATGAGGAGTTGCACAAGTACAAGATGAAAGATGGTTCACTCGGAAGAGCATTGCCATTAAAAGGATAGGTAAACAATGATGAGAAGTATAATCTAGGTAAAATTAGAACTATAGAATTATTTAAGGTTTGATTTAAGTTTCATTGAAGTTGAATTGTTATTTTCTAAAAATTGCAATTTATTTTGATCAAATAGTAATTTGGTGGTCAAAGCATAGATGTTCTACCCCTAATTTGTATTTGTTGAGAGTTGCCAAAAAATCTTCGCTTTAACTTCAAGTTCATCCGAATGTGAGAGACATTGGAGCACATCTTTAAGGGGAGTTAGTATAATATAATCATCAGTGTTGTTAATGGTGGATGGCGGATTATGGCAGCAAGCCAAAAATTTGCCATATAAATATGGCGAATGGCGTGGCAGCCTATGACGGAAGGCATAGCGGACAGAATAAATAAATAAATATATATATATACTAAAAACTGCAGAAATAAATAAATACCTAAAAAACTTAAAACATATGTCAAGAGCCATAGACTTAATTGATAGAAAATATCATTACTCAATGTCATAAACTACTAACAACCACATTTTCATCAACTTCAGGACTTCAAAACATCATCAAAATGATAAAAAAATAATGCAAACACAAATTACATGTCTCTAATCCTCTTGACAACAAAATGATAAAAAAGCAATGCAAAGAGGTCACCGGAGGAGGTTGCCGGAGACGTTCGCCGGAGGGTGGTGGTCGTCGGTTGCCGCTGGGAAGGTGCAGAGAAAGAAGGTCCGGTGCGCAGGTTTGAAAAGTGATAAAGAAGAAGCACAAAGTTAAATTTTAGAATTTTTACACCCTTTTGGGCCCGGTTCTAGGTCGGATCACACGACCCAGTTCGATTTTTTTTAATACGCATAGCGGTCGCCATGGCCCGCCATTTAACGTGGTAGCCTGTTCAAAATCAGCCACCGCCATCCCCCATGGCGCCGTCATGGCCGCCATTTAACCAAGGTTCAAAGTATCGGTATCGGAATCGGTATCGGACCATTCCTATGAGTATCGGAATCGGCGATATCGGTAGTATCGGCAGTTTCGGATCGGAGTATCGAATTTTTTAGTATCGGAAAGCAAATAATTATTAGTAAATTATTAACATTTTAGAAAATATATTTTATACATTTTTGCATAATTTTAAGTATTTTCAGTGTTGTTTCTTAGTATTTTTGAAATTGAATGAAATAGTAGTCACCCTTGTCGATTGATTTACATGCAATAGATAAAATTTTCTCTTTTATATGCTTTTACAACCTTAATATATTTTTACCCCCTTGTAATTGGCCTTTTTATTCAATTTTCTTTTGTCGAATTGACCGGAAAAGAGACCTGTAGTGTCGGTATCGATCAACATCGAGTATCGGTCGTTATCGGATCGGGACATGCCAAACTGTATCGGTATCGGCCGTATCGGATCGGTATCGGCCGATACTGTAAACTATGCATTTAACAATATTGACAATCATAATATTTAGTTATTCATTCCATATCTAAATTTGTCTGGATTTTTTATGTAGATACATACAAAGAAAAGAAATAGGCTAGATTTGGAAATGTTGAACAATCTAGTCTATGTGCAATTCAATACGAAACTCATCAACAAGAAGAAAATAGAGGTGACTGGTGGGCTACAAGCTACACACTAGCGAGCCAATACATGCTCAAGAATGGATTGTAGATTGTAGATGGTGGTGGTGATGACGAAGTTGATAGCGAACCACTCAGGAGTTACTTAGACAATTGTTGCACAAGTATCGTGTGTTCATGACTACTTACAAGCTAGGGGTCTGCTTGGATTGAGGGGAAAAAAATAACGAGAGTTAAGTAGGATTAAGTAAAGGAAAGTTAAGAGAGGGAGGGAAGTCGGTACATATAACCTTGCTTGGATTAGAAGGAGAGTTAAGTGGGGGTGTTTAATAACTCTTTCTTTGATTTGAGGTTTTGAGTAGGAGTAAGATTAATAAAAATATAATAGTTACTAAAATATCCTTATTAATAGATGCATCAACAGATTTTTTTTATTTTTAATTCTTTTATCAACATATGCATCAAAAATTTAGAAATTGTATTTTTCTCATCAACTCAATAGATGCATCATGGACGGTTTTTCTTATCAATGATGAGTAATAAAATATGATAAAGCGAGAAGAGACAGAACACGCTTGTACAAAGTCACGAAACTATGGAGGAGCAGGTTGAATGTAAAAAATGTAAAAGAAAGTCATCATATTCTATAGGGCAAATAAAGGATATTTCTGACTTTTTAAACAAACCCCTCACTAAACCTCGTTAACCCCTCGATTTCGAGGTTAAAAAAATTGACAAAAGAAGGCTAAACAAACTCCCACTAAACCCTCTATTACTCTCCCTCCCAAACCCCCACCCTCAAACCAAACATAATTTTTTCCTTCACTTAACTCTCTTAACCCTCAATCCAAGTAGACCCTAGAAGAAGTATAACATACCAAAGACTCCCCCGTACGCTCAAAATCGGGAATTGTCGTAACAGAAGTACAAGAAGTTGAATCAGATGATAACACCGAAGATGGGGAAGACGAGAAAGTTGAGTGTGAATTTGATGCTCCTCCTACAGTATTTGTTAATTATGAAAATGAAGAAATAGGGTCCATGTGAAAAAAGTGGGGTACGTAGGAATGGAAACGGACACTTAGAGGAAAAAGAGGAGAGAGTTTCTTATTATGCATTTCGTAACATTTTTTTTTGTACTTCTACTTTGAATTTGACAATTATGTTTGATTATGTAAGATTGTATTTTATTTGGAATTTATGGACAATTTTCATCATGATTTTTATTTTTATTTTTATTTTTTTGGACCGCCTAGAATTACACGTTAGGCATCCGACTACTGCCTAGCGACTTTTACAACCTTGGTTATTACAACTTTTATATTTTCCTCGTTCTAATAAATGATAATATAATATTATTTCTCCATTCATCTGGAATTTCTTAATCCTTAGGATTTTGTTGAATAAATCAGTAAGCCACATCAATCTTTTCTCCATGAACATTTTCAAACCTCAACAGAAATATCTTGTCATACCATTTTTTTTTCTTTTTTCACTCTTTTTAATGCAACCTTAACTTCAAAATTCTAGTTTTACGACAACAATATGACTCATAATGGGACTTCCGAATCTAAACTAAGCTGTTCGATGTTGCTTTTGTCACATGGCTTGTGAAAATAACTAATCTAATATACAATTTAAAGGGTAACAAAATTAAATGTAATTTAATCTAATATTATCTTATCTTTAAAAAGAAAGGGAAAAAATAAAAGAGATGTACATAGAAATAAGAAAGAAAGAAAAGAGTAGACAATTCAGTGCAATTTTATTACTTTATAGTTGGTTAAGGTAATGGAAGCTTTTTCTTCCGTTTCCGAAATGAGAAAAAGTTGGAAAAAAAAACCATGATTTTTGGTATGCCAAGAAGGTCCCAAAACCAAATCCTAAAATATGTTTGACATATTAAACCAAGTTTTGGCCTCAAAACTCAATTTTCGGACATGCAAGGAAGTTCCAAATTGGACTGTAGTGTTAGGGTTTTTCAAGAGGACAAAGGCTAGGCAAGGATAAAGGGAATGGGATATTAGGGAATCATTGATATGTTTCTTTGTGGAGAGCTAAGTCCAAATAAGAATGTTGCCCTGATACCATGTTGAGTTTCCGAAAGTCTTAACCCATGACTTAAATTCACTAGTAGGAGGAGGGATACACATGTATCTAGTGGGGCATCCCCGAAGAATTTTTATGTAGTCTCTTTCATATATTTTATTGACATACAATAATTGGACCATTCACTACTTAATTAATTCATTATCAAGCAGTGATCCATTTGGTAAACCACTTGTTATTTTACTTCCGAGGTCTTGGGTCCGAAGCTTGGTCCACCCATATTTTACAAAATATTCTACTTTGCAAGCCCCTAGTGAATAAAATTTCCAAGCCCCACTGAATAATATTTTTTAGATGTGCCCTTATTAGGTTTTGTAAGAGAGAATAAAAGACCCTACTTTTGGTAGCTATCCATGTGAAACAAAACAAGAGACTATTACAAAACACAAATAGGAGGAATGAACAAAAAAAACCTTTTGTACAGTGCTTGATAAATAATCACTACCCCAACTCAGCATCAATAGGAAGGAAGAGGTTGTGGTGGTGGTTGTTAAGAGAGAGAGAAAGAGAGAAGCACGAGGTTGTATCATCCTATTTCCTTTTTCCATTTTTGGTTTAATTTTCTATACAAGGGATTTTTTTGATCCTTTTAGGGGACTTAATAGTTCAAACTAATGGAAGTGGTACACAAAATTAATGTTGTGGTAGGTATTCGGCATTGGTAGAAGGAGATTGGTAGTCGTGGTGGTGGAGGTGGCAGATGGGGAGGAAAGGGCGGAAGGAAGGGTTAGCATAAAATATTCAAATTTCTCTTCTTCTTTTTTGTTTTTTTATGTTTTCAAACAAGTGATCTTTTCATCCTTTGGGGGAATAATGGGTCATACTAAATCCCCCCCCCCCCCCCCCTGGGGTTGGAGATTACAAAATCTAATGGTATGGGGCATGTTGTACTAGATGCAAAAGTAAGGAAGGCCTGTGACACTTTCCCAAGCTTAAACTTTATGACAAAAAGATATACTAACTGACAGCTAGCCTTCTAGTCTTTATGATAAGAAACTTCATGCTCATAATTACCTCGTCATCTAAGACTGTACTAGCATGGAGGGGTTGGCATCAGGTTGATAATGATTATAGAAAGTTCATTCATTCTTTTACGGAGCTTGTCATGCTCCAATAGCCAACCCCATTCTGATGGGAGAGGGCAATTATGATGTAAAGCATGGATAATGATGATTTAGTATGGAGAGAAGATGGAGATTGAAATGCATAATCATAAGAAAATCCACATCTTTACTAAGAGGAATTACAATTGCAAAAATTTGTGTTGCTCACACAATAGCATATTTGTAACACATTTATAGTCTAACATCCCTCGAGCGATTCCAATCTATATTTTACACCATCAGTCTGCCTTTTGTTTTTCTTTATATATCCTGTTGTTCCCTCTTTGTTTTTTCAGTAACTATATGCTCTCTTATCTGCTTTGATGATGCTATAAAGATCATACCTGATGAAAGAGGACTCCGCATAACCCGTGTTCTCAATTCCCGAAGGTTCTGCTTTCTCTCCTCGACCAAACTTAAAGAGTTCTGCAGTCCTTGAGTATTCTCCCCTCGTGAAACATCCATGTTGTCCAACCTACCACCTCCAAACGCTGTTGACCTATTCACTGGCTGGCTTCGGCACTTGGGTAGTGATTTAGGAAACCTACCATCCCCATTGTTAGAACTAATGTGCTCCAGGAGGGAATGAAGGCATGCTATCACTGGAGCCATAGGTCCCTGAAAACATAGAAACAACGTAAAAAGCTAAAGATATACTCAAAATGGATACACAATACGATGCTTATAACTACGATAGTACGATCTATTGCACATATAAGATGATTCAATGGCCTTCTTTGCAACTAACATGTGCACAAAGTTTCAAAATAACCACTAATGTTGAGAAGTTCCAAATTCTTCATTGAAGTTTAATTAGAGTTACATACAAGGACTGGTCTAACAAAGTTCTAAAATCTCTGTTACTTCCCAACAAGAAATTAAAAGTCATTGACCAAAAAATTGAAGCTTCCAAAACAAATGATGAAGGTATACCCCAAATTGAACATTCTGGAGTGAACTTTTTCCTCTTTTAAATTCCAACTCAGCAATCTCCGAGAGAACCCTAACTTCATTAGAATAGAGTCCTCAGATGTAACCTTAAATAATTGTTTGTGAAGAATCGGAACATTTTAAAAAATTAGTTGTTTACGAAACATTGTGCAAACATTAGTGCCAAGAAGGTCGTTAACTCTATGCATGAGGTTAAGATTCACTACCTGCTCCAAGTCCAGTACATTGAGAGTCGGCAAACCGAGGTCATCAACCACCAAGAGAAAGCTACTTAAATATTCCATCCGCGTCCTCGGCGATAAATAATCGCCACCGCGACTCTGCATTAGAGGTCAATTCATAAATAAATATCCAAATTACCAAACCCTAAAAAAATTATAACAATGCAAAAGAATCCAACCTCCTCTAAGAGACCGGGGTTCGTCCTCCTAATGATGGCATACAATACGGAGCCATCGACCAACCGCGCCCTCAGCTCCTCCTCCGACGCTTCCGGCGGCATATTGAAATCCGGAAGCAGATTGTTTAACCACTCGATCACATCAGTTTGCTTCTTAGCTAAGAACCACATCAAAAAGAAACCCTAAAATAAGCATCATGAACAAAAAATATTTCAAAAAAAAAAAATAAATTACATGCTCACCAGCTTCGGTCGCCAGATTCACACTTCCCATGGATCCCTCCCCCTCACCTGCCTACAAAGACCGTGACTTTAACATCCCCAACGTAAATTTACCACGAAATCGACCAAATTGCTGAGAAGCTTTGGGGAAAGTCCCAAAAAAAAAAAATCAAATTGTACCTCGATTTCAGAGGGAAAGAAGAAATTTGGGAAGGGGAAACCCTAGCCAAGTGGAAAATTGTAGCGAAGTTCTTCGTTTTTTTCCCTCTTTCCTTTCTCCTTTCTCTTTCTTTTCTTCGAGGAAGACAACCAATGGATCGGTGCTGTTTTTAGCAAACGGAGCGCTGTCTTCAAAATCGAGGAGGAAAGGTATAGCTCTAAATTGTAAAATTTCCTTCCGTTTTATGTATTGGTCCCTATGAACTTACTATTTGCAAATAAAAAATTCAGAATTGTACTTTACATGTGGGACAATTAGGCCAGCATGTTTGGCTGATGAGATGATCCTTGTTTGAACCCAAAAAATTAAAAAATGTCCGTTCGGCAGAAAAAATATATATATATAACACAATGAACTGACTACGTACTGAAATGATTTAATATACCTCAAATAAAATATAATTATTATCCTGATGTTACACAATTAACTTAAGGGTAAACGGAATATGAGCCATAGACTCATATTCTTATATGAGCCATGTACATGTGAACCAATAGAAATGTATTTTTACATCCCATGTGCACTAGTACACTCAAATTTTATTGATCTACATGTGCATTGGCTAATGTAGAAATATGAGCCTATGGCTCATATTCCTTTTTTTCTTAACTTAATTATCACGTCGAATGATTCTAGTGAGCGATTTATTGGTTAAAGGGTTCATGAGCTTTGTTAGTTTCCACGTAACCATGGAATAAATATTTTGTATTTGATTTTTGATGCCATCGATGATATAGGTTTTGAGAAGAGGTAAATGTGTAGACAAACAAGTATGTAATTTTTAAGTATATAATAATTTGAAAGAGTACCAAACAATATGGCATGTGTTAAAGAAAGAGCCAGAAAAGGACAACAAAGATATGTTGCAATTTCAACAATATTCATTGTTTGATATTGACTGACGTACAATAAATACGAAGAAAGCTACTTCCACAAGTGCAATATGACTAAATTCAGACTTCAATCTATCTTTTTAATAATCTATACAAATCTATCTGCAACTCCAGAAAAATAAAAATACTAACGTACATTCTAGAACTATAATAAATTTATAAAGTTTCTAAAATTATTAATATGTAAGTTTTAAATAAATTGTTTTTACAATAAGGATATTATTGTAAGAGCATTATTGGTAGTTGGAACTCTCCAATATAATTTTGGATATAATTTTTTATAAAAAACACAAGGTAAATGTAGAATTGGTTGAGTTTGTATGAGAATAGTAGGAAATGATAAAGTGAACTCCGGTCTCAAAGATTGTGTAGTCAAAAATTAATGTGAAAAAAAATAATGTAAAATTTAGAATATAAAAAGTTTGGCTACAAATTAGAACTTATTATTCTACAAAATGAATTATTACAATCTATAATCTAGAAATTATGAAACCCAACACTTAGCACATATGGGTGGGATGAGACCGAAAATAAAAAAATTTGAACTAGGGATAGAACTTACTGTTCTATAAAATGAGCTCCTATATTTTGAATCTAGAATCTAGAATGTGGGATGGACCTTAATGATGCTCTAATAGCGGGTTCAAATTACATGGATTATTCATCTTCTGTCGCATATAGGTTTATAAGTAATATCATGCAAATTATATGTGGCACTAGTTAGGAGATGTGACAGGGTAGTACTAGATAGAGTTCAAATTAGGATAAAGTGCAACAATTATTTTCTTAAATTTGCAATTTTGTATTTGAAGACTCCCGATTTAAAAAAATTCTCCAATTTTTATTTTTGTTCAATTTGTACCCATTTTGAAATATGTCGTTAACAGTCGTTAAAATACATCTGAAAAGATGATTTTATCTCCCGTCCCATTCTCCTCCCCCCCCCCCCCCCCCCCCCCTCTCTCTCTCTCTCTCTCTCTTCGTGGGCGGGTGGCCGCGGGAAGGAGGAGGGTGGTCGCACAAGGAGGAGAGGGGGCTGCCACCACCGCGACGGGTGGAGGGTGAGGGAGGGGAAAGAGGTGAATGGAAAAAAAGAAAAGATTATTTTGGATATTTTTTTATTTTTTTATTTTTAAAACAGTCACTAACGATCAAATATGACGATTTGTAAATGGTGATTGAGTCATATATTGCGGGAGAGTTTAATTGTTATATTTATCTATCGAGTCTTATTTTGCTAACGAAACAAATTGAATGATGGATTTTTTGAACTTTATCCTTCAAATTACTATATTTCTTGGTACTCGTGGAAACTTATCCAGTTTTAATGATTAAATAAAATTTGAAATTAATCAATTCATTAAATTCGCAACGGCCGGCGTGTACTATTCCAACTTCCAATTTAGTTGCAAACGTTGTCAGCATCTTCAAAGTGCATTTATATTTCTAGTCAGGAAAAAATAGTTAACTACGAAAATACCATCGGCCAGCCCTCCCTACTATTGCATGTTTGTCATCTTGGTGGCAAGGATGTAATTTGAGGGAAAGAGGAAGGGCTAAACAATGATGGTAACAAACAGAGATTTTTAAAGTGACAGAGACCACGTCCGGAGAACTGTGCATGTTAGCCTAACGGCGTTTCTTCCAAACATGCTCTCGCGTTTGTTTTAGTTTTAATTTTTATTTTAGAAATTTTTTTACTTATCCTTACTTTTTTTATCCATATTCGGGATACGCTCCACAGTTTTTTTTATAATATACATATTTTTTTTTTTTACGAAAATCGTCTCTTCCTAAATGTCAACTCGGTTGACTAAATTTTTTTGGACGAAAATACTCCCATCTTCTTCCCCCTTTCCGCCCCCCCCCCCCCCTCCCCCTCCCCCTCCCCCTCCCCCCTCCGCCCCCGCCTCGCCGCAGGACTAGCTCCCCCCTCCCCGTCGCTCAAAAATCATCCCCCCTTCTCGCCACCGCCGCTCGCCCCCGCTCCCTCCCTCCCCGCCACTATCCCCCTCCCCGCAACCGCCTCCAGCAACAGCAACAACAACGGCAATAGAAGTGGCGTGCGAGCAGCGACGAGCAACGCGGCGATGCGCGAGTAGTGGCGAACGGCGTGGTGGCACGTGCGAGGCAGCAACTGCTGCTATTGGCTAGGGGCAAGGGAGGGGACGGTGGCAAGGAGAGGTGGAGGGGGGTCCGATGGCTGGGAGGGGGCGGCGGGAGAGGGGAGTCGATGGCAGTGGCGGTGAGGGAGGGAGTGACGGCAGCCTGTCCGCGGGGAGAGTATAAGAGGAAAGAGAAATAAAATGGACATTTTGGTATATAAAAAATTAGTCAAAGCAGTTGACTGTCATAACTGGACGATTTTCGTTAAAAGTGAAAGAACTTATACATTATGGAAAAACTGTGGAGTGCATCCTGAATATGGGTAAAAAAAATTAAGGGATAAGTCAAAATTGTTCTTTATTTTATTATTGTTTCTTTTTTGGTTTTAACGTTTATCAAAACGTGCCATACAAAAGTCAAAGTTGGCATGGGTGGGTGGGGGCTTTTCAAAATTACATGGACATGACTATTTTTTAAAAACTATCTAAAATAATTTAATTTCAAACGATTATAATAGGACTTGAAAATGGATCAAAATTGACCGTTTTAGCTGTTTGTAAATTCCCAAGCATCTTCCATCCATCCATCCATCCATCTCTACTATTATAACGCGATTTCTAGACGGCTAAAAAGTGAGTCGTCTAAGCCGTAAATAATACTCAACCACTTAATAATTAAAAAAATCTAAAAAATTTAAACTACCCGTGTACACGTATTTAAAAAAAAAAAAATTCAAACTACTCTTGTACACGTATTTTTTTACGTAGAAACATCTTAAAATTATTATAATTACATAAACATATATTCAAATATATATATAAAGATATATATAACAAATCCAAATAAAAATGTATTCAATATTCAAAATATATGTAAACTAATTTTTATATCTAAACAAATATACACAGTTTTACAAACACACACACACACACACACATATATATATAAAACAAATTTTAATTTAAATATATTCAAATCAAATTTAAACTATTTTAATATTATTAAATTTTTTTTGCAAATATTTTAACTATTTTAACATTTGAAAAATATTATATATATATATATATATATATATATATATATATATATATATATATATATATATATATATATATATATATATATATATATATATATCAAAAAAAATTGAACAAAAAATATTTAAAAAATATTTTACGTGCAACGCACGTCCATTTACTAGTCCATTATATAATGCGGCTTCTAAACGACTCAAAATTGAGCCGTATAAGCCGTAAGTAAATACCCAACCACTTAAATTTTAAAAACTTTACTTAAAAAAAAATCTAAAAGTAACTTTCTTCTCATCATCCGTAACCCACTATTTTCTTCCACCAAACATAAATACTAAATTTAAAATTTATTTTAAATTAAAAATATTAAAATTATTTAACAAATTTTAATTCAAATACATTTAAATATTTGAACTAAGTATATAGTATTATATGACTCACATATCCAAGACTGTAAAAATATATCTATAACAAATTCTAACTAAAATATATTTTAAAATAATTTAAATTTTAATATAATTTTTTCATAATTTTGCTTTTACGTGGGTTGTAAGTAGTTTAATATAAAAAATGAATAATGGAAGAATATAATTTTAAACATTTTTTTTCCTTCCGCATAACCGAATACTCTAATTTTATTCACATATATTCAGAACAAATTATATTTAAAATATAACTAAATTTTTAACAAATTTCAATTTAAAATATAAATATATATAATAAATCTTAATTTAAATATATTTAATTATTTAAATTATTTTTCAATAATATTATAAAGATAAAAAATATTTTACATGCACGTTAATTTACTGATGATAATTAATTAGAATGAACAAAATTATTGAATCAAATGAAAAAAAAAGGTTACGGAATAGTTATATTAAATTCAGTTGATAAATGACCCATAACATTATTCATTCGATGTATTTGATAGCAAAAGAAAGTGATAGTAAAAGAAAAATAAAGAAAATTTTCTTTCCATTTTTTGTGACTAGTTATCCCGTGCCTCCAACATTCATTTTAAGATTTTCTAATAACATATGTATGTGTTATATTTGTAATTATTTGATATATTTTCTATCTTTTGTGATTTTTAATTTATTTTATATTTTGACGGAAAATATTAATTCGTTTTATTATAAAACTAGAATTCCATATGCTTTCGTATTTCTTGATAAATCATCTAGCATCTCAGACACCCTTTAATAAATTATTATTTTTATAAATTATTTATCATTTAATAATATTTGTTTTTAACAATTTATATTTATCATGACACTTATTTAGACGGCAAAGTCAATTGAGTTTCTTATTATATGGAGAATACTTCTATCAGTTAATCATATTCGTCATTTATCCTTCTATCTTTTGTCACTAAGTACTATAATTCTATTTTGTTATATAGATAGGTGAAAATAACTATTTGATTAGCTATTATTTCATTGATGATTTAATCTGAACGGCCAAATAATACAATCAAGCGACTACTATTTCGAATATTCCAATCCCCCCCTCTCTCTCTCTCTCTCTCTCTCTCTCTCTATATATATATATATATATATATATATATATTCCATAATATAAAGCGGTTTCTAGACGGCTCACTTTTGAGCCGTCTAGAAGCCGTAAGTAAATGCTCAACCAATTAAATTTAAAAAAATTGCTTACGGAAGATAAATAAAAACTTAAACCAACTTCTATCTTATCCGTCAAAACCGTTAATAAATATTCAACCAATTTAATTGACAAAAAAAAATAACGGGAGATTAAAAAAAAAAATCTAAAATCAACTTACTTCTCATTATTCATAACCCACTCTTTTCCTCACCGTAACCCGCACATTTCTTCATGTAATTAATAACTATTAATTCTCACGTAATTAATAATTAAAAAATTCTAAAAAAATTCTAACTACCCGTGTTCGTTTTTCTATTACGCAGAAACATCTTAAAATTATTATTATTACCTATATATATATATATATATATATATATATATATATATATAACGAGGCTTCAAAACGGCTCAAAAGTGAGCCGTCTAAGCCGTATGTATATCATCAATTTTTTTTTTAAATATTGTAGGATCGTGTGGCAACTCTAGACGGGGGGTGAATAGAGTAAGTGTGTGTGCAGCAAAAAATAATCACCAATTTAAAATTCTAAGTTTAAGGACTACTTATAAACTGCATCAATAAATATAATCAGAGTATAAGCAGGGTATAAGTAAAGTTCAGAAGAGAAAGCTCAAACACAGAGAATTTTACCATGGTTTCCCTCGTGTAGGACTAGTCCAGGCCCGAGAACTCTTGCTCGGTGTTAATCCACTATTTGTGAAATAGGGTACACACGTGCCTTTGATCTGAAGAGTACGCCAACTTCTTACAATACGAGCTTTTGATCCGAAGAACTCAAAGACTTCAGACAAAAATAGAAAGCAACTTTTAAACCAAGCTAGTACAACTCAACTCAACTTCTAATCGGAACGACACTTGGGCACTTAGAAGGAAATAAAGTTGTCTTGGGAATGAGAAAGATTAAAGCTCTTTGAGTAATAGAGTGATTTATGTTGAAATGTGAAAATTCTTCTCTATTTATAGGTTTTTTCGGGCCGAGTTCGGATGCTTTAACATTCATAAATTCGAACGTTAGAGCTTGGTCATCCGGAAGAGGAGGCTGGCTAGGAAATCGGTTCAGGGTAACCGAGTTCGGTTGGTCATTTTTCTAGATTATTTTGACTTTGATTTTTGATTGGGTTTGGGTTTAGGCTCGAATCCAAAAGAATTATTGGTCTAGGTTGGCTTATGTATGAGTGGACTTTGGATATAGGTTCAATCTAAATGCCAAATTTTTGTTGCAACTCATATAAGTCATTAGACTCAAAAAGGTAAAAATTACATAATAAAGTAAAAAGTGTAACCCAAACATAATCATCTTATAGCAGCTTGTGACGAAGTGTTGCAACGTCTTTCTGAATAAATTCATCTAAGTTGCAATATATCGATTCATAGTTTGGATCGATTATTAAAATCAATTTGACCATGACTAGATGGGCCAACAATCTTCCTCATTTTGATAATTGACAAAACTGCGGCTGATACGACAACTAAGATAAGATATATATTGTTCATGCTATAATAGATATGCTTCTCTCCCGATATCTCGATATGTTGCTCCCCCGCAATAATATCTTGCTTGCAATGTTGATATCTCGATATGTATGTCTCCTCCGCTGTTACTTGATCGAAATGGAAAACCTTCCCATAAAGTTGGAGCCAAGGTAAACAAAAAAAAAGTGACGCAAGGAATGACATAATAAACAGAAACAAATATAAAGGAAGCAAGAAATGACATTCTATATGAACATTTTGTAAATGAAGAGCAATATAACTTACAAAAGTTAACCAAGTTAAAAATATCATTGATCTAAAGATAACATCTCATAAAAGTCTCATAAAAGAAGCATAACTAGAAATAACAACTCAAAGAGATTAACATCATCTCATAATGCTAATATTATCACTAAATGCTAAGCTAATGATCTATACTCTACTACTGATCATCATCACCGGTCTCTGCCGAACGGTTGGGATCATAAAAATTAGCAGCATGATCAAAGTATCTCTGAGCATCTGGATCATAAATGCGATATCCAGTAAAGGAAGGATCATGAACCATATGAATCAGTCCACTGCCAGGGTACTGAGAGAAGCTGTAACGCATATCCATAAAAGAGTTGGATATAGCCTGAGCCTGGAATATGGTGCAGTGATCCATAGGATGATAGCGGTCATCCTCTAGTATGTGGCGATCGTCTTCCAAACGAAAGCGATCCTGGAGCATAGTGAGGAGGTGCTCAAGAGTGATGGGTGGAGCAGCTTAGGTAGAAGCAACATGAGGTGCAAGTGGTGCAGGTGGGCCAGCACCAGAAGTAGCATCAACATGTGGCACATGTGGTAGAGCAGGGTCAGTCCTACGGGCAGTAAAGAGATAGGAGGGCTCTTCTAGATAGGGACAATTATCTAATGGAATGTTAAAGTGTTAAAATATGATAGGTAAATAGATGACGTACAATATATTTTGCCTGTTCTTACAATCTCTAACTGTAATACCCCGTTTTGTTCAAGCGGACTGCCGATTCAAATGGCAAAAGTGCAACGTCCCGACCCGCTTTGCTTCAGCGAGAATACTCGTTTGAGGCAAAGGATTTCCAGACTTGCCCCTATAGGAGTTCCGGCTTAGGCTTTCAGAGGCTCGCTCGGAGTATCGCTCGACCGAGACGAATCATCGCTAAGGTGGGTGGCTACGGTGAACTTGTCTCTGCTTAGCCAGCACACTTAAAATATGGAACGGTACTTGCTAGTCACTAGGTGAATCACCCCCTGCATGCTAATAAGAATACAACACACCTAGCTAAGGGAATAATCCCAACTTATATTGCTTGTGTTAGAACATAAAAATGAAACATTGCTTATAATCAGACCCTCGCATGCTACCTTTGCCTTGTGCAACTAGACCCCGCTATGCCTCGAGTAGAACGATATGTATATGCTCTTCGTAGTGCACTTTTCACTTGCCACACTAGTATATGCACTTCGTAGATCATATCGCTCGGGAAGTCCCTTTACGGTTTCACACATCGGCTTACCTTCGGGCCCGAGCCAACGTGAATGCTTAAGTTATCTTATGAATGCCATGCTTGCCTGCTTATATGTTAACTTGTGATGTTGCCTTGACTCAATGTTTGCTACACAAAATTATGCCACAATCAAGTAACACTATCGCGAATCATTCATGCATCCGAGTTAACCAGAAGACTATCAAATAGCTCTTCTGTGCAAAATGAACCTGCAAGTATCCGGGACCGTTAGGTCACTAAGGCTGTCCCCGCACCAGGGGATTTGCATCAAGGCAAGTTTATATTTGAATGGAAAGTGTTAAAATTAGTTGATGTTTTTATTGATTGTCTCATTGGCATTATATAGCCTTACAGTCATTAATACAATGATCTCAATCATTATGACAATAATCTCATAATGGAATATCCTGTGACATATTCTGGCATCCCAAATATGTCCTCAGGATATTCCCATGTGCTTATACTATACTTAAATATGACACCCAACATACCATATCAACACTCTCCCTCAAGATGGGTGAAAGATATTCACTAAGCCCATCTTGTCACATCCTCTAATCATGCTCACTGAGGCGAGTCCTTTGGTTAGTCCATCTGCTACTTGATCCCTGGTTGGAACATGGCCAAGCTCCAGTAATCCACTATCCAACTTCTCTTTGATAAAGAATCTATCAATCTCGATGTGTTTGGTCCTGTCATGCTGTACTGGATTGTTGGCGATACTAATAGCTGACTGATTGTCACACCACAACTTCATCTTGGCTCCTTGATCCAGCTTCAGCTCCACCAGCATATTCTTCAACCATAGCAGCTCTGCAACTCCCAAGGCCATAGCTCTGTACTCTGCTTCAGCTGTCGATCTGGCCACCACAGACTGCTTCTTACTCCTCCAGGAGACCAAGTTACCTCCTACAAATATGCAATATCCCGAGGTAGACCTCCTGTCATCAGCACAACTAGCCCAGTCAGAATCACAGTAGCCCTCGATGCTCACGTGATTGTTCTTCCTGAATATTAGTCCCTTCCCGGGAGCACCTTTCAAGTACCTCAGAATCTGGTACACTGCATCCATATGACCCTTCCGTGGGTCATGCATGTAGCGGCTCACCACACTTACTGCAAAGCAGATATCAGGACGTGTGTGGCTCAAATAGATTAACTTGCCAACCAGTCTCTGGTATCTGTCCCGATCAACTGGTTCTCCAGCCTCAGCATCAATCTTGAACCTCTGATCTATTGGTGTCGCTGCAGGTTTGCACCCCAACATCCCAGTTTCTGTGAGAAGGTCCAGTGCATACTTCCTTTGAGAGAGAACAATCCCCTCTGCTTCTCGAGCAATCTCAATTCCAAGGAAGTACTGAAGAAGGCCAAGATCCTTCACCTCGAATTTCTTGCCAAGCTTTCCTTTGAGTTGGGCGATCTCCTGCTCATCATCTCATGTGATAATCATATCGTCCACATACACCGCAAGCATGGTGATGTGGCCTCCACTCCGACGGAAGAACACAGTATGATCAGCATTGATCTGCTGATATCCTATCCCTATCATCGCCTTTCTGAATCTGTCAAACCACGCTCGAGGAGACTGCTTCAGTCCATAGAGGGACTTCTTCAACCTGCAGACCTTGCCTACTGTCTGATTGGTGCCAAATCCTGGTGGTATCTCCATGTACACCTCCTCCACTAGATCTCCGTGAAGAAATGCATTCTTCACATCCAGTTGGTGTAGCTTCCATCCACCATTCGCTGCCAGAGAAATCAGAGTCCTGACAGTGCTCATCTTTGCAACTGGTGCAAAGGTCTCATCATACTCGATGCCGTACGTCTGACTGTATCCTTTGGCTACTAGTCGAGCTTTGTAGCGCTCAACCTGTCCATCTGGGTTCTGCTTCACGGTAAAGACCCACTTGCATCCAACTGCTCTCTTCCCCTCTGGCAGTCTCACAAGCTCCCAAGTGTGGTTCTTCTCCAGAGCTCCCAACTCCTCGTGCATTGCCGCTTTCCACTTTGGATCGTTCTTGGCAACCTGCCAATTGTTAGGTACAGTAATACTATCCAAAGATGCTATAAATGCTCCATAAGAAGAAGGGATATGGTCATCAGAAACAAACTGAGCAATATCCCAACCATATCTGTTTGGAGGATTTCCTGCATTGCTGCGAGTGGTCCTCCGTACAGATAGTGGTGTGGGAGGAGTAGAAGTAGGAGGAATGATATCTTGTGAAGGAGGGGGTATCACCTGAAGGGGGGTTGGTGTCGGTGCCTCAGGAGTTGGGACGAACGCAGGCAAGGGACTTGGCACTGTCGGTACTGGTCCTGCAGTTTGCTTCTCTCTCCTGCTGTAGGTAAGTAACTCTCCCTGAGCCGTAGGCCTAACACCTTCACCTTCTTGTCCCTTCTCCGTGCCTCCATGCCAAACTTCTAAATCGGTTACCACCAAGTTCTCCATCTCCCCCTCTCGCCTAATACTGGCAGTATTAGGCGTGTTGTGTGAAGTTCCGTCCTGGTGGTAGTATGGCTCATGCTCCCGAAAGTGGACATCCATACTGACAAACTTCTTCTTCTCTACTGGACTCCAGCACACATACCCCTTCTGGGTCGCCGAGTAGCCTACGAAGATGCATTTGACTGCTCTAGGGTCAAGTTTCCCAACTGATGGCCTGTTGTCCTTCACAAAACACACACACCCAAACACCTTCAGTGGGAGTATCCCACTATTATTGCCTTGCAATACCTCACATAGGGACTTCCATCCGAGGACCTTCGAGGGCATCCTGTTGATGAGTTGAGCTGCTGTCAACACTGCATGCCCCCACAGACTCTGTGGGACATTCATGTCGATCATCATACTTCTTGCGACCTCCAGAAGGTGTCTATTTTTTCTTTCTGTAACTCCATTTTGTGCTGGTATGTATGCACAGGTGGTCTGATATTGTATTCCGTGTGCTGACAAGTATTCTGTAAGCGTCCTGTTGGTATACTCCGTTCCATTGTCAGACCTCAGTACCTTCACAACTGCTTTATACTGAGTCTGGACATGCTTATGGAAATCCCAAAAACAAGCAGGTACATCATTCTTATTTTTCATCAAATATAACCAGGTAACACGAGAGGCACACTCAATGAAAGAAACAAAGTACTTATAACCATTCATAGTGTTAGTAGCACATGGACCCCAGACATCAGAATGTACTACCTCAAAAGCAAAAGTGCTCCTATGACCCGTGCCAACATATGATCTCCTAGTAAGTTTTTCTAACTCGCACGCATCACATACTAATTTTTCTTTATTTGTTTTTGCATAAATCTCTGGATACAACTTACTTAGAGTATCAAAGGAAGAATGTCCCATCCTCCGGTGATGGAGTATCAAGGTATCCTCAGTCCTCTGCTGCAGTCCTTCCATGCCAGCCTTCTCTGCCATAGATACCAATGCTGAGTCCAGTCCTTCTCGATCTAGGTACCACAGTCCCTCATGCCAAGTGCCAGTCCCAAGTCTTCGTCCTGTCCCTTTCTCCTGGAAGGTCACCTTAGGAATATCAAAAGAAACAATGCATTTAAGTTGGAGGATTATAGAACTAATGGACAAGAGACTGACTGGAAAGGATGGAGCATGTAAAATATTGGATAATCTTACTGAACCTGTACAATTAACAGTACCCTTACCGACCACTGGCTGGAAAGTGCCATCAGCTGTCTGAATGCTGTCTGCTGATGCTAGGTGAGTGTAGAAAGAAAACTCACTAGCATTCCCCGTCACATGCCGAGATGCTCCCGAGTCGATAATCCAGTCTGATGATTTAAGGGAAGAGATAGACGCAAGGGCAAGTGATTCGTCAATACCTTCTGATGGATGGGCATACATGGCAGCATTGCCCCTAACAAAGAATGAGGTGGACGCCTCCTCTGTTCTACTCCTCATATCTCCCAGTGCCTGGTCCTCCACAGTAAAGGTGCCATCAGCTTCTCCGTTCCCTTCTGATATCAGGAGGTTCGCCCGATAACCTCCTCGGCCGTCTCGTCTACCCCCTCGACCACGACCACGACCACGTCCTCCATTATATCCTCGTCCGCCGAACGGTCCTCGTCCACCACCTGAATCTCCCTCCCTAGGTGGTTTGGTACAAGCATACCGATGATGACCCATCTCCCCACAGTTGTAGCACTGCCAGTTATGCTGCTAGGGCTCTCCCTTAGATCCTGTGTTACCTGAGCTGGTGACTGGTCCTTCTAATTTTAGATCGATGGAGGAAAGCTTCAACTCCGGCGATGTTCGTGTCGTGTTCTCACCAGCGGACATCGTCAACAACTTCATCAACGTCGCCACCTCTGTAGAATCTAGCTTCTTGATGATCTCCTCCATCGATGCGTCGTCTATCCAATCACGTCACGTCCGCTCCACGACTCACGCTCGTCCTCGTCGTCCGCTCCTAGATCCGAACATGTCCCTCCTTTTTTCAGATCTAGGCATCCCTATTAGGCGCTGTCTCGTGTTGGTGCGGAGGAGGCGGCAGCACGCATGTCACAGCCGCCGTCGCAGCAGCAGTCGCAGCAGTAGCCGCAGCAGCCGCAGCAGTAGCGGGACGGGGCAGCAACAGCGAAGGGCGGCCTGCGAAGGGCGGAGAAGGGAAGAGGGGGGGTTTGTGGAAGAGTTCGGTGGAGGAGATCTAAAAAATCCTCCTGTGGGTTTGTGGAAGCTTGGTGACGGCTAGGGTTTGTGGAAACTTGGCTCTGATACCATATTGAAATTAGTTGATGTTTTTATTGATTGTCTCATTGGCATTATATAGCCTTACAGTCATTAATACAATGATCTCAATCATTATGACAATAATCTCATAATGGAATATCCTGTGACATATTCTGGCATCCCAAATATGTCCTCAGGATATTCCCATGTGCTTATACTATACTTAAATATGACACCCAACATACCATATCAACAGAAAGCATATCAAGTTTATATCTAAATGATAATCACATCCAGTTTATATCTGAACGAGAATCATGTCAAGCAAATCAAGAATCACAGCTCGTGGAGGAAATGCTCGGTTCAGAACAAGAATCATGGATTATTATATCAAGTTATGGATTTGGAAGAACCAAGACTGCGTGTCACGGACAACTTGGAATCAAGGAGAATCTTCGGATGACGGTTCTGGGGCACCGGGGCCGATCCGATCCGGATGGAACTAACATTTAGTCTCACACATCTGGACGAGATAGTTTTGTAGCCACTCACAAATCTTTTGTTGCATGCCATCCTCGTCATCGACTATAACTCGTCCTTTATGGCTACGCCAGCGACAATTGTTCATATAGATAAGTCATCCTCGCTTAGCGGCTATCCGCGTGCGAGTCATTGCATCGCATTGAGAATAATTGAATACCTAAATGATCATAACACACTTGTGTGATCATCCGAGTAACTCGTGCATCCGAAACATAGTCTCATTCACAACACAGTGTTTGCATATGCTATTGCCCCTGAATGTTTATATATGCCCTTGCTTGAATTAACTTAGTTTGCCTTGGACAGGGAAGGACAAATGGTAAGTTGGTAAGTATCGTCGTATTTTCTCTTATATCGCACGGCGCACTGCCACACGAGTTAGGCTATTCAATCTTTGCCATGAAACTGATCCTAGGCAAAACTAGAAAGACAACATAATAGTTGGTGCACGGATCCTATATTACGTGTTTAAATTTCTCATGCGGGCGAGTAGCCTCCCCACCAGTGCATTCATGTACTGATAACCCACCAGATTGTTTGGAGGGTGCGGGAGAACCTCATTCGGTGCAGATGCCTCCTTCGTGCGTGCAAAGGCATGGAGTTTACTCTGGAGCCTTGGAGCATTACGTCCGGATCTGAAGCACATATACAAGACATAATGTTGGAACATCGCCTATATATTATTCCACAAATGTAGCCACTTGGCACGCTTTTACTGTTTCAGAGAGAGAGAGGCTTGAGCGATTTGTAATCTCGGCTAAGCACCGCATGTAACATTTATTCAACGTCAATAAAGAGTTTGTTTTACTTCTATGCTTGTGTTATTCAATGCTTCCGCTATTGTTGACTCAGTGAACTTGTTACCAAATTTCCTATGTATTTTATTATTCTGCTACACTCGAACAATCTGTGCGACTATGTGGCTTAGACCTCTTACCGCCAGCCAATGAACCACGGCCTTGCACGGGCGCGGCTCACGCTCGTGTGGCATCACATCCAGATGGGCCAAAGCCATCGTCCCGCGGAAGCACTGGCACGGTGATTCTCGCCTAGCGGGGACTGCCGATTAGCCTGCGGGAGATCGGGTCGTGACAGATTGGTATCAGAGCTTGGCTATACGCCTTTGGGCTTTGTTTCGATTTTCTCAGTTTCGAAAGCTCGTTCGTGGGTTATGTGCACATACTCTTTCAATGTCCTAAACGGAATGTTCCAACAATGAGTCTAAATACTTTTAAAAAGTGCATATAAATGATGCGATTGCTTGTACAAAATTGTGATTCTAAGGCCTTTGTGCTGACCTGTGTCAGACCCTTTGGGGATAGACTCGTGCTAGAATTGCGACTTATGTGCGAACCTGAAATGCCTATACATGTTTGTCCAACTGGTTAGTACGAAATCAAATATTGCCCGAACGGTTAGCTTTGCACACAGCCTTTTGGCTAATTTGTGTGAAATATCTTGCGCCAAGACCCTTTGGTGCAAGCTAGTTGTAACGAGATTTGGATATCGTTCAGTGAAAAGATAAGTCAGACATAGAATGACAACCGATAGAACACTCTCAGATTTATCGCTTAGGCGAATATAGAGAATCGTGCATAGATTTTGTGAAATAACTCAAACGGCATTTTATGTCAAAAAATACAAATCGATTAACGATTTGATTGGATGACTCAATTTCGAGTGGTGAATGGATCATTTAAAAATATCCAAACGGTTTTCTAGGCCTCGTACGATAATTGGATTGAACAGATTTGAGAATGTCTTGAATAAATGATAAGGCTTATATCGAATTGGGATTCACGAAAAATGGAAATCGATATCTTGGTTAAGGAAACTTATTGGAAACTTAGGAAATCGTACGAGCAAATTCGGATTGAAACAAACAGACTGAACTTGAATAAAATATCGCTCGAAATAGAAATTAGCCCGAAATAAATATTGTGTTTCAGATAAAAGAGATGAACGATAATGGATTTGGCTTGGAGTTTGGAAGAGCGATCATGAAATCAAGTTTGAAACGGTAACATTCGAAATTGATCCCAACAAGAACGATTATCCTGCGGGAGCGCCTGATTTCACGTACGGCGGGGATGATCGAACTCATGGAAACATGTTCGGTGATTATTCCAAACAAACTCGATGAATGGAACGTATCAAAAGATGGATTAGTCTTGGGCATTGAATATTTGAAATATAGTTGCTTGAGGAATGCTAGAAGTAAGACTATGGAAATTATCGAACAGTAACATTAAGTTGGATGATTTTGCTAGATGAATTATAATCACTGCATAAACGGACTCGACTAGATGGATATATATAACTAGATGGAGCAAAAGTGAAATATAAGGTGTCTCGATCGTGCCGAAGAAAACCATAACATTCACACATTCTTATCTTGTGCGAGCGTAACTCTATGCTTGTACATACGTCATGCCCGGATTAGGACAATTATCCAGCGGGAGCGTTGGCGTGATAATCTCACGTCTAACGAGGGTGATCGAACTTGCGGGAGGTCGGATCGTGATAACTAAATTATCGTCTTGACTTTTGGTTCAACGCGATAAGACAAATTTGGAATGTAAATGATCGAAAATGTTTTATGGATAAGTTAGCCTAGAACCTGAAATAAATCACGCTTGATGGTGTCGTGAACGAATACGTGAATCAGGTTGGATGACTTGGAGTTAGAACTAAAGGTTTAGAATCGAATCTTGGCTTGGTGGTTTAGATTTAAAATGGATAGGTATTCTATCAAAACATGTTTGGAGAGATAGACTATGCAAATCACTAGACTTGTCCTGCATCTTGGATATTGTAGATTTTACTAAACGGACTCGAACCCCCGTACAAACAACGTATTATTGAGAGTAGGACAATCTGTGCTCGATGTTTAGAAATATGAGTGAACGAGCTTGGGTAGAATACCCCGTGCAAATGAATAATGGTTTGACCCTAGAAATTGGTACGAGCATTGTGTGACAAATTTGTACGATGTATAGTGTGCTTAACTTGTACCTATAACCTTGTGAGCTGACCTAGCAATTAGGCAGACGATCCTGTGCCGAGTGAATGAACATGTGTTACCGACTTTAGCACATTGCTTGAACAAACTATGGAACTGGGGCAGCAAGACTTAGGGTTAGACTTGGAACGATAACGTGTGCTATGTTTGACCCAAACGAGGAACGCTAGTCGGTAAACCGAATAGATCGTGCTTAACGGTAGTGCAAAATGCTTGAATTGGGTTGGAATAGAAATGACTTGAAATTTGATTGACCCTATTGGAAGTATCCTTGTAAATCATAAAACGAGAACCCATGAGATTTTTGCAAGTAGCTTGTCCGATTATCATTATCTCTAAGTTTGGTTGAATGCATATGTTTGAGGGACGCCTCGAACGTGTGCACGATCCAAGACTTAATAAATGTGAAACTCGAGTGCTAAGACTTCTCTATCGCTAAGTTGGTTGGCGTGCTTATATTTGAGGTGTACTTCGAATATGCGCACGGTCCAGACTCGCGATATGCAGATCTCGATGCTAGTGCAAGTGAATATCCACCTGAACGAGTATAACGACTTGTATGAGTTTCCTCAGCCCTAGATCATTCGATCGATTATAACATACCTTGCGTTAAGAAATATGTCCAGCGCTAAGGCACAAATGAGACTGACTCAGCATACACGCAACACGGTGTAAGGAACGAGTAGGAGATTATGTTCATATGGATTTAGTGGTATCGATTGCTATGCTTGGGATAGATTAGATAATGGGATAGAATGGCCTGCGCTCAGAAAGTCTCGGGGATGAGACTTTTTCTGAGTGGTGTGTGATGTAACACCCCGTTTTGCTCAAGCGGACTGCCGATTCAAACGGCAAAAGTGCAACATTCCGACCCGCTTTGCTTCAGCAAGAATACTCGTTTGAGGCAAAGGATTTTCAGACTTGCCCCTACAGGAGTTTCGGCTTAGGCTTTCAGAGGCTCGATCGGAGTATCGCTCGACCGAGGCAAATCATCGCTAAGGTGGGTGGCTACGGTAAACTTATCTCTGCTTAGCCAGCACACTTAAAATATAGAATGATACATGCTAGTCGCTAGGTGAATCACCCCCTGCATGCTAATAAGAATACAACGCACCTAGCTAAGGGAATAATCCCAACTTGTATTGCTTGTGTTAGAACATAGAAATAAAATATTACTTATAATCAGACCCTCGCATGCTACCTTTGCCTTGTGCAACTAGACCCCGCTATGCCTCGAGTAGAATAATATGTATATGCTCTTCGTAGTGTACTGTTTACTTGCCACGCTGGTATATGCTCTTTGTAGATCATACCGCTCGGGAAGTCCCTTTACGGTTTCACCCATCGGCTTACCTTCGGGCCCAAGCCAACGTGAATGCTTAAGTTATCTTGTGAATGCAATGCTTGTCTTCTTATATATTAACTTGTGATATTGCCTCGACTCAATGTTTGCTACAAGAAATTATGCCACAATCAAGTAACACTATCGTGAATCATTCATGCATCCGAGTTAACCAGAAGACTATCAAATAGCTCTTCTGTGCAAAATAAACCTGTAAGTATCCGGGACCGTTAGGTCACTAAGGCTGTCCCCGCACCAGGGGATTTGCATCAAGGCAAGTTTATATTTGAATGAAAAGCATATCAAGTTTACATCTGAATGATAATCACATCCAGTTTACATCTGAATGAGAATCATGTCAAGCAAATTAAGAATCATATGTCACGACCCGCACCCGGATATTCGGGCACGAGTGCGTGGGCACGTCCAGCCTACGCCGCAGAGTCGGCGGTAGTACGCTGTCTAGGTCATTTTCTGGGATCAACAACTATCTATCTCATCCACAATAATAAACAAGCAAAGATAATCACAGGAATAAGAATGCTTGGATTTCATAATATTTAATCTGTGATAATCAAATCCACAATTAATACAAAGCCAGAAGATAAATCGGGGACAAACCCGAGCACTGAGCTGAAAAGGGAAAACTAGCTAACTGGCTACTACTCCTCAGAGGTGGTCTCCTGAGTGGGAACCGGCTTCTCAACTGTGTCACCTGCTACGTCATATGGTTCACAATAGGTAGGGCAAAGTTCTCATCATCACCTAAACAACGGATCCAGTCAGGAAAGGAGCAAAGTACACAGTGCACAACAAAATTAAACTAAATATTTATGACAATTAAGTTGAGTATCATATTGAGAACATTGCATAAAGGAAACATCAATATTTCAGAGTTTAATGTTATAAGCAGGAATATGAGAAAAGCAGGAAATAAATGAGACAGGAATGAACTACGACAATAAGCAGGAAATATAACAAGACTAGAAACTAGGTGTGTGAACTTGTGTATTTAGAATACCTAGTTGGCATGCAGGGGTTTATAGGGTTAAACCGGCCGTCATAGACGGCTATTAAGCACGGAAAATCGAGATCCGGCTGATGGACAGTCGTGTACCAACAGCTATTATTCACGACAGGAGTCAGGGTAAACTACATGCCTTTCAGTATTCTCCCACCCGACACGATAACAAGACATGAATTCCATTATTCAAGACATGAAATACAGTATTCTAACACTACGTGTAATCAGCAAGGGTACTAGTAGAGCAGGGAATTTAATTATCACAATATAAAGATTAACTTGAAGTGCAGGTACTTGCCTGTTGTTTGGATCCGATTAAATGTTCTAGGGGAAGTTTCCAGAGATGAGTCCAAAAGCTGAAATAAACATTACCATCACGCTCAGAAGATATCAAATAGATGGAAACGCCTGTCCTTGGGTCCAATTTGGAGACAAGGGCAAAAACGGCAGTTTCGGGTCAAAACGGGGTCCGCCGGTGGGCCCGCTTTGCACCGAAAAACGTGTCCAGGTCAACGGTCTCCAAATTCACCAAACTTAGTGTCAACAGGTCAGGAACGCTAATACGAACCCAACGGAACTTCCAGATTTGGATTCCGATGAGCCGAACACAAAATCGCCCGTCGAGCGGGGCCTGTGGGGCCCACGACACGCAATTTCGTCAACGTTCTCAGAATCGAACCAAACTTGACCCACAGGACCGGCGTATCGCTACGAGTCCGATGGCGCAAGTTTCGTCTCGATCTGACGAGTGTACAAGAAGTTAGGGTGAATTACAGAAATTGCGGATACGGGGCGATGTCCGCGGATACGCGTTGATTCCGGTGTGCACGCACACCCGAATCAGCTTCCGCGAAATCTCACACGTCCGTATCGACGCTGCGCACGTATCTGTGAAGATCGCGCGCGACCAAGTCGTCCCGTTTGGCGGGGCGTACTCAGTTCCGGGGTGAAACAGGGTCTGGTTTTTCCTGTTTTTGGATCGCGGTGTGCGATCACCACAGGACGCGGTGCCCCGAACAGTTTGTCCGGACACCGAGAGGGTCATACAGGCTTCACAACGTAATTTGCGGAATTGAAAACGGAGCTACGAGGCGAAAGTTACACGCACCTGAAGGGGACCCGAAAATCGGGCGATCCGTGTCCGACACGACACAGGACACAGTGTCCTGTGTCCCGTGTCCGTGTCCGAGTCGGACACAGGGAACTAGTTAGGGTTAGGGCTTGGTCTGATCGGCGGAGGGTGGCGCCGAGGCGGGGAGCGGCTGGCCGGGCGGGGGCCTGGGGGCCGGAGGCAGCGGGGAGGGAGACGGCCGGGGGCGGAGGCGCGCTGGGAGGCGGCGGAGGTGGCGCCGCTGCGTCGGGGAGCCTGGCTGCGGGGTCGGTTCGAGCTCGGGGAGCGCGGGGCCGCGCGGCGAGGCGCTGGGAGGAAGGGGGAAGCGTCGCGGTGGAGCTGGGAAGTAGGAGGAGGAGGTCGCCGGCTTGGGGGTGGCCGGATTCGGGGTCGGCCGGAGGATTAGGGTTGCCGGAGTTAGGGCTAGGGCGAGGGGGAAGGAGGAGAGGGGAATTTAAGAGGGAGGAGAGAGAGGAGGTCGGTCGGCGGTTGCGGGGCCGTGGCGGGGAGGGCGGGTGACGTGGCTGGGGCGGCCGGGAAGCGCGGGCGGGTCGCTGCGCGTGGCCGAGGCGGGCGGCGGGGGAATCGGTCGTGGGGGAGAGAGCTGGGGAGCGGGTCGGGGTCCGGGCGGGTCGGGTTCAAGCGGACCCGACCCGACCCGTTAGGGGTGACGGGCCGTGGGGACTGGGCCGGGCCGTGGGTAATGGGCCGGGCTGGAAGTTTAATAATAATAAATAATAATAATAATAATAATAATAATAATAATAATAATAAATAATAATAATAATAATAAATAAATAATTTAATTAAATAAATAGTTTTTAGGCATTTAAAAATAGGTCCGGGGTCCGATAAATTCCAGAAAAATTGCCCTAAGTCCAGTTTTCCATTTTACACCCAAAAATATTATTTTCACAATATTTTAATATTATTTATTAACAATTAAAAATCATTTAATAAAGAGAAACCCTGATTTTAATTACGGAAAATTCCAGAAAATTGCAAAAAATCCCAATTTGAAATTCTTGCAAAATCTGGGGGTTTACAATCTACCCAACTTATAAAAATTTCGTCCTCGAAATTTAAAATTAAGCCATAGTCTGTTGAACCTTCATGCACATAAGGCCAATCAATCGAAATCTCTTTGCGATGGTTAATTCCTGATCATGTCCACTGCAATCACTTCGAGGTTAAGACGACCACTATTCCAAGCAAGAGTCAACCTAGGGTTATTACTTCTTACTTCCCCTAATTACCGCAGGCAAATTTTTTTAGATTAAGTCCATATGACTTTGCCTCACGATTTTAACTATCATAAATTTCCCCTAGAAGTGATTCGAGTCTACTAGTATTCACACTGTATGCTTCAACTTATTAAATTTCATTCACATCCTCAGTAATCCAACTAGGTAGTCTAACCACCAATTTTAATTTGTAATTCGAATCATCAAATTGAAAAAGTAAAATGTCGTCCACCAATGTTCACGTCTGAATCATATCCTCTAAATTTAAATTGACGATTTTACTTTCATTATTTCAAGATTTAAACCATGTACTTGAGATATAACTATTGATATCAATTCATTAATTATCTTAGTCACTCCTCTAAATTTCAAAATGAGAATGGCTTGAACCTCTTCCAATCTAATCTTCTCGGTCACAATTTTAAAGAATTTATCTTGAGTTGATAATTGCACTGCTACCCAACTTAGAATTTACCCATACATCACAATAGACTATATGCCTTAAGAAAATACTCCTTAATATGGTTACTCATGTCATTCAGTCCTCGAAACTTAAACGCCGATCATATCACATATGATATGTCCTCGATTACGAAAGTTTAATCCTCAAGTATGTGATCGGCCTCTATGGCATATCTAGTACTATCTATGTACCAACTTATACCAAGCACGAGATTTCGTCTTTCCAAAATAAGGGAAGACGAGAATCAATAATACAGTGTTCAAGGGTGGGGTGATAGAATAGAACTATCGGGGTCAAGACGTTTAAAGAATCCAGGTGGGAATTGTCAAGCGATTGTGGATTGAATCCTATCTTGGTAATTCCTATTCACATGCTTGTATTTATACAGTTATACTCAGACATGTCTAGGGCAGGTATACTAGTCAACTATATATCTCAATCCACGTAAAGTAGTGCGAAGAGCGAATCAAAATGTACTAAGGCTGATCAGACCGTAATACACTGATTCTGAATAGACAATCGTATTAGTGTGTCGACCCACTAATACATATGTCATGAACAAGCTCGATAAAGAGTAAGCTTGCAAAACTAGGCTATAGAATAGCAGCATAAGTCGAGTACATCAAAATTAAGTGCGCTAGATGATGATGAAAAGAGGGTACAAATTATTTAAGTTCACAAAACAACCTATAATAAGCACAGAAGATTCTACAAACTCTACAGTTATCAGTTATAAAAGCATAGCAGGTTATTAGCAAGTTTAAAATTTTCTAGGTTGGGGCTGGGGTCACGAACCACTAGGCGCGAGCTAAACAATAATAGAAAGGCAGCTAAAAGAAATCACTTACGCGCATTAGCTGCTCCAAGAGTCTGCGCGTTCTCCACGGTTATGCTGGTAGAGCATCTCGTGGTGATCTTGTAGGAACCTCGTCGCCTGCTGGTAGATCCTTTACTCTGCATCCAAAAATAAACGATAAAGGCGCACAGGAATCAAGGCAGGATGCAAGTCAATAAAATGATTCGAAGTCGATATGAATATCAAGAACGATTCAATCAAGTGGATGAGCTTTTCCTAAAATCCTCAATCTTATTGCAGGCCTGTTCGGTCCCTAAGTTGAAACCGAACAATTTAGTCGTTGACCTGCATGGGCCACCACAAAAACGTGTCACGACCCGCACCCGGATATTCGGGCACGAGTGCGTGGGCACGTCCAGCCTACGCCGCAGAGTCGGCGGTAGTACGCTGTCTAGGTCATTTTCTGGGATCAACAACTATCTATCTCATCCACAATAATAAACAAGCAAAGATAATCACAGGAATAAGAATGCTTGGATTTCATAATATTTAATCTGTGATAATCAAATCCACAATTAATACAAAGCCAGAAGATAAATCGGGGACAAACCCGAGCACTGAGCTGAAAAGGGAAAACTAGCTAACTGGCTACTACTCCTCAGAGGTGGTCTCCTGAGTGGGAACCGGCTTCTCAACTGTGTCACCTGCTACGTCATATGGTTCACAATAGGTAGGGCAAAGTTCTCATCATCACCTAAACAACGGATCCAGTCAGGAAAGGAGCAAAGTACACAGTGCACAACAAAATTAAACTAAATATTTATGACAATTAAGTTGAGTATCATATTGAGAACATTGCATAAAGGAAACATCAATATTTCAGAGTTTAATGTTATAAGCAGGAATATGAGAAAAGCAGGAAATAAATGAGACAGGAATGAACTACGACAATAAGCAGGAAATATAACAAGACTAGAAACTAGGTGTGTGAACTTGTGTATTTAGAATACCTAGTTGGCATGCAGGGGTTTATAGGGTTAAACCGGCCGTCATAGACGGCTATTAAGCACGGAAAATCGAGATCCGGCTGATGGACAGTCGTGTACCAACAGCTATTATTCACGACAGGAGTCAGGGTAAACTACATGCCTTTCAGTATTCTCCCACCCGACACGATAACAAGACATGAATTCCATTATTCAAGACATGAAATACAGTATTCTAACACTACGTGTAATCAGCAAGGGTACTAGTAGAGCAGGGAATTTAATTATCACAATATAAAGATTAACTTGAAGTGCAGGTACTTGCCTGTTGTTTGGATCCGATTAAATGTTCTAGGGGAAGTTTCCAGAGATGAGTCCAAAAGCTGAAATAAACATTACCATCACGCTCAGAAGATATCAAATAGATGGAAACGCCTGTCCTTGGGTCCAATTTGGAGACAAGGGCAAAAACGGCAGTTTCGGGTCAAAACGGGGTCCGCCGGTGGGCCCGCTTTGCACCGAAAAACGTGTCCAGGTCAACGGTCTCCAAATTCACCAAACTTAGTGTCAACAGGTCAGGAACGCTAATACGAACCCAACGGAACTTCCAGATTTGGATTCCGATGAGCCGAACACAAAATCGCCCGTCGAGCGGGGCCTGTGGGGCCCACGACACGCGATTTCGTCAACGTTCTCAGAATCGAACCAAACTTGACCCACAGGACCGGCGTATCGCTACGAGTCCGATGGCGCAAGTTTCGTCTCGATCTGACGAGTGTACAAGAAGTTAGGGTGAATTACAGAAATTGCGGGTACGGGGCGATGTCCGCGGATACGCGTTGATTCCGGTGTGCACGCACACCCGAATCAGCTTCCGCGAAATCTCACACGTCCGTATCGACGCTGCGCACGTATCTGTGAAGATCGCGCGCGACCAAGTCGTCCCGTTTGGCGGGGCGTACTCAGTTCCGGGGTGAAACAGGGTCTGGTTTTTCCTGTTTTTGGATCGCGGTGTGCGATCACCACAGGACGCGGTGCCCCGAACAGTTTGTCCGGACACCGAGAGGGTCATACAGGCTTCACAACGTAATTTGCGGAATTGAAAACGGAGCTACGAGGCGAAAGTTACACGCACCTGAAGGGGACCCGAAAACCGGGCGATCCGTGTCCGACACGACACAGGACACAGTGTCCTGTGTCCCGTGTCCGTGTCCGAGTCGGACACAGGGAACTAGTTAGGGTTAGGGCTTGGTCTGATCGGCGGAGGGTGGCGCCGAGGCGGGGAGCGGCTGGCCGGGCGGGGGCCTGGGGGCCGGAGGCAGCGGGGAGGGAGACGGCCGGGGGCGGAGGCGCGCTGGGAGGCGGCGGAGGTGGCGCCGCTGCGTCGGGGAGCCTGGCTGCGGGGTCGGTTCGAGCTCGGGGAGCGCGGGGCCGCGCGGCGAGGCGCTGGGAGGAAGGGGGAAGCGTCGCGGTGGAGCTGGGAAGTAGGAGGAGGAGGTCGCCGGCTTGGGGGTGGCCGGATTCGGGGTCGGCCGGAGGATTAGGGTTGCCGGAGTTAGGGCTAGGGCGAGGGGGAAGGAGGAGAGGGGAATTTAAGAGGGAGGAGAGAGAGGAGGTCGGTCGGCGGTTGCGGGGCCGTGGCGGGGAGGGCGGGTGACGTGGCTGGGGCGGCCGGGAAGCGCGGGCGGGTCGCTGCGCGTGGCCGAGGCGGGCGGCGGGGGAATCGGTCGTGGGGGAGAGAGCTGGGGAGCGGGTCGGGGTCCGGGCGGGTCGGGTTCAAGCGGACCCGACCCGACCCGTTAGGGGTGACGGGCCGTGGGGACTGGGCCGGGCCGTGGGTAATGGGCCGGGCTGGAAGTTTAATAATAATAAATAATAATAATAATAATAATAATAATAATAATAATAATAAATAATAATAATAATAATAAATAAATAATTTAATTAAATAAATAGTTTTTAGGCATTTAAAAATAGGTCCGGGGTCCGATAAATTCTAGAAAAATTGCCCTAAGTCCAGTTTTCCATTTTACACCCAAAAATATTATTTTCACAATATTTTAATATTATTTATTAACAATTAAAAATCATTTAATAAAGAGAAACCCTGATTTTAATTACGGAAAATTCCAGAAAATTGCAAAAAATCCCAATTTGAAATTCTTGCAAAATCTGGGGGTTTACATCATATCTCATGGAGCAAATGCTCGATTCATAATCATAATCATGGATTATCATATTAAGTTATGGATTTGGAAGAACCAAGACTGCATGTCGCGGACAACTTGGAATCAAGGGGGATCTTCGGATCTCGTTCCACGGACGGTTCCGGGGCACCGGGACCGAACCGATCCGAATGTAACTAACATTTAGTCTCACACATCTGGACGGGATGGTTTTGTAGCCACTCACAAATCTTTTGTTGCATGCCATCCTCATCATCGACTATAACTCGTCCTTTATGGCTATGCCAGCGATAATTGTTCATATAGATAAGTCATCCTCGCTTAGCGGCTATCCGAGTGCGAGTCATTGCATTGCATCGAGAATAACTGAACACCTGAACGATCATAACACACTTGTGTGATCATCCGAGTAACTCGTGCATCCAAAACATAGTCTCATTCATAACACAGTGTTTGTATATGCTATTGTCCCTGAATGTTTATATATGCTCGTGCTTGAATTAACTTGGTTTGCCTTGGACAGGGAAGGACAAATGGTAAGTTGGTAAGTCTCGTCGTGTTTCCTCTTATATCGTATGACGTACTGTCACACGAGTTAGGCTATTCAATCTTTGCCATAAAACTGATCCTAGGAAAAACTAGAAAGACAACATAATGGTTGGTGCACGGAACCTATATTACGTGTTCGGATTTGTCGTACGGGCGAGTAGCCTCCCTACCAGTGCATTCATATACTGATAACCTACCAGATTGCTTGCAGGGTGCGGGAGAACCTCGTTCGGTGCAGATGCCTCCTTCGTGCGTGCAAAGGCGTTGAGTTCACTCTGGGGCCTTGGAGCGTTGCATCCGGATCTGAAGCACATATTCAAGACATAATGTTGGAACATCGCCTATACATCATTCCACAAATGTAGCCACTTGACACGCTTTTACTGTTTCAAAGAGAGAGGATTGGGCGATTTATAATCTCGGCTAAGCGCCGCCTGTAACATTTATTCAACGTCAATAAAGAGTTTGTTTTACTTCTTTGCTTGTGTTATTCAATGCTTCTGCTATTGTTGACTCATTGAACTTGTTACCAAATTGCCTATGCGTTTTATAATTCTGCTGCAGTCGGACAATCTGTGCGATTCTGTGGCTTAGACCTCTTATCGCAAGCTAATGAACCACGGTCTTGTACGGGCGTGGCTCACGCTCGTACGGTATCACGCCCAGATGGGCTAAAGCGATCGTCCCAAGGGAGCGCTGGCGTGGTGATTCTCGCCTAGTGGGGACGGCCGATTAGCCTGCGGGAGATCGGGGCATGACACTAACCATAGTCTGAATGATAGTCTTTGAAAAAACTAAATAGAATCCCAAAGTGGAGATGATAGATAGCATAAAGTTTCAAGTTTGTGATGTCATCAGTGGAGGTTTGCTTGAGAATTATTACAAAGATAACAATGCGATATAAGTCATAAAACTATTTGTTAAGGTGGGCTTTAAGCTTACCCTGAGAATGAGGGACAAAAGTGCAAAGGGAATCCTTACAGGAATCTAGAGTCGTGCCTTCAGGGAATGTAAATTTGGTGATGTAGACAATGGGTTCACCATCGTTTGGAATATGAAGGATCTCCCCAAATCGTCAGCAATAAAGTCAATGTTTATTCCGCCGACACGAGAGTGAATGGAATCATCTTCATAGATGAGATTGCAATAAAATATTCTGATATCATTAATATAGATTAGAAATCGAGAAATAACTAATTCATCAAGTCCTAAAGCACATAAAGTAAGCAGGAAATAGAGTAAAATTTATTGGGTTTCCAGAACAAACAGTTATGGTAACAAAATCATCAAACCATTCTATGGATTTTTTGAGAGATAAAAATAAAAATCCATCATAATTACCCTCATCGGACATTGATGGACTGAACAAGGAATGAGATATGTATTCCTGAACATTAGAAGAGGTTAATTCAGCAGCAACTTTTTTTTTCTTAAATAACTTAGGAGCCATTTAAAAGAAAGAGGATTGAGAGAAATAGATGATTATACCTGAAAATAGATAGGAAATATGATAGAGAACCTTGAAATCCACCAGAATCCAAAGTTTGGAGAGTTGAGAACTGTTGAGGAGGAAGAACCAAAAACTAGGGTTTGGAGAATTTAAGGTTCTAAGGAGGAAAAAAAAGGGGTTGTTGTTCGTAGGTTTGGTTTTGATGATTAATAGGTAAATATAAGGAGTTGGGTTTCGTTTCGAATTCTGAGACAAAGGCAACCGAGTTCGGTCCGAACTCTGCCCGAATACGATTCCTTTGAACCATAATTCATTCGAGACTCAATTCTTTATATAAAGGTTGATCAATTTTGTAATTCTAGATTTTAGGGTTTTGGACTTAATACAATAATTTGTGACAAATTAAGTATTACTCTGTATTCTATATTGTATCGATTATCTCAGGTTACCTGTAGGGGCCGTATCCCAGCTAGCGATGGTCCGAAGACACTTAAATACCGTGTCACTTAAGGTTATTTACACTTCTTTGATAGAATAGCCCTTTCGTCTTGTGCCCAAAATAATTTTTATATTTACAGAAATGTAGAGTAGTAAAATAAACAAATTATGTAATATCGGAGTCCAAAATACCTAATTCTCGACGAATAAAATTGAAGCTTTCTTCAGCTAAGGGTTTAGTAAAAATGTGTGCAAGTTGATGTTCTGTATCACTAAATTCTAAAGAGATATTACCTTGCAATTGATGATATCTTAAAAAGTGGTGTCTAATCTCAATATATTTAGTGCGTGAATGACATATTAGATTCTTAGTGAGATTTATAGAGCTAGTGTCATCACAAAAGATGGAAATATTGTTAAAGGATAAATTATAGTCTTCTAAAGTTTATTTTATCCAAAAAATGTGTGCACAAAAACGTCCTGCGGCTATATACTCAGCTTCAGTAGTTAATAATGCAACAGAAATTTGTTTCTTAGAAAACCAAGAGACTAGAGACTTTTCCTAGAAATGACAAGTACCACTAGTACTCTTACGATCGACCTTGCATCCAGCAAAATCAGCATCCGAATAACCAAGAAGGTCAAAGGATGTCGTTTTGGGATACCACAAGCCTGTTGTCTTAGTACCTTTAAGTTATCTAAGGATACGCTTAACTACACATACATGTGATTCCTTAGGGTTAGCTTGATATCTAGCACATATGCATACATAAAACATAATATCTGGACGACTAGCAGTTAGGTATAGAAGACTACCAATCATACCTCGATACTTACGTATATCTGTAGGCTTGCCATTTTCATCAAGATCAAGTTTGGTTGATGTTGCCATTGGAGTTCCAATAGAATTAGCATTGTCCATATCGAACTTCTTTAGAAATTTTTTTGTTGATGTTGCCATTGGAGTTCCAATAGAATTAGCATTGTCCATATCGAACTTCTTTAGCAAATTTTTTGTGTATTTCGCTTGATTGATGAATATTCCTTGAGAGTTTTGTTTGATTTGTAATCCGAGAAAGAAAGTAAGTTCTTCCATCATGCTCATTTCGAATTTCTTCTAGATACACTTAGCAAACTCGTTACGTAGCATCTTATTAGGAGATCCAAAGATAATATCATCTACGTAAATTTGTACTAATAAGAGATTATCATCATGAGATTTTATAAATAAAGTAGTGTCAACTTTCTCTTTTGAAAAATTATTTTCAAGTAGGAAGGAGCCAAGGCGCTCATACCAAGTACGAGGGGCTTGTTTGAGTCCATATAGAGCCTTTCTAAGCTTGAAAATATGATTAAAAAATTTAAAATCTTTAAATCCAGGGGGTTGTTCTACAAAAACTTCCTCTTTTATAACACCATTTAAAAAAACACTTTTGACGTCCATTTGAAATAATTTAAAATTATGAAAACTTGCAAAAGCACAAAGCATGCATATATATTCTATTCTCGCAACATGAGCATATGTCTCATAGTAGTCAATACCTTCTTCTTGATTGTAACCTTGAGCTACGAGACATGCTTTGTTACGAGTGACTAACCCATCCTCATTAAGTTTATTTTGGAAAACCCATTTGGTACCAATGATTGGATAATCATTAGGTCTGGGAACGAGTCCTAAACTTGATTCCGTTCAAATTGGTTGAGTTCCTCTTGCATTGCGAAAATCCAAAATTCATCATCAAAATCTTCTAAAATATTTTTAGGTTCAACTTGAGAAATAAAAGCAACATTTGCAATAATATCTCTAGTTGCATAACGAGTTCTTACACCTTTCGATATCTCACAAATTACCAAGTTCTCTGGATGACTGGTTATAAATTTCAATCTTTTAGGTAAGTTGTCCATATAACTTGTTCCAGGAGTCTTGTTGGAGTTTGTCCTGATATCTTCATCATCACTTTCGCTTGCTACTCGACTGTTAATCTCATCAAAAGTAACATTAATCGATTCTTCAATAGTCATGAACTTTTTATTTAAAATTCTAAAACCTTTACTCTTTGCAGCATAACCAAGAAAAATACCTTCATCAGCATTGGAATCAAATTTACCCAAGTTATCCTTAGTATTCAAGATAAAATATTTGTAACCAAATACTTTAAAATAACTAATGGTAGGATTCTATTAAACCAAACCTCATAGGGAGTCTTCTTCGATATAGGTCGAATAAGAACCATATTCAAAATGGTATATTGTATTGACAGCCTCAGCCCAAAATTATTTCGGAAAGTTATATTGATTTAACATGACTCTAGCCATATCGCCAAGAGTTCTGTTCTTTCGCTCCACAACACCACTTTGTTGAGGAGTTCTAAGATAGAAAAATTCATGCACAAAACCATTTAAATCACAAAAAGTTTTGAAATCAGAATTTTCGAATTCGCCTCCATGATCACTTCGGATACGAGTAATCATGAAGCCTTTTTTATTTTGTATCTTTTTGCAAAATATAACAAATTTTGAAAAAGCTTCAGTTTTATTTGCTAGAAAATAAACCCAAGTATATCTAGAAAAGTCTTCAACAATAATATAGACATAACGCTTACCACTAAGACTGACGATTCTGCTTGGTCCAAATAAATTTATATGCAAAACCTGAAGGGGTCTAGAAGTACTTACTGCGTTTATTTATTTAAATGAAGATCTTGTTGCCTTGTTCTTTTCACACTCAGCACAGACCATATCTTTCTTAAAAGTAATTTCACGTAAGCCTCTTACCAATATTTTTGAAGATAGTCTGGCTATAGTGTCTATATCTGCATGTCCAAGGCGCATATGACACAACCAGCTTTCGTCTTTGGTTGCGTATAAGCATTTTCCTGTATTGTTAGTATTTTTCGAGAGATAGAAAACATATGTATTATCTTCTCTTATTCCCTCATAAGTTATTTTACCAGTAGATCTATCATAAATATAACATTTGTCTTTCACAAAATTAATGCCATAACCATGGTCAGCCAATTTACTAATGCTTAGTATGTTATGTTTTAGTTCTGTTACTAAACATACATCTTTAATAACAGGAGAAGGATGAATACCTATATTACCATTACCTATAATATGTCATTTTAGATTATTGCTGAAGGAGATGTATCCTTTTTTCTTTATCGATAGAGTTGCGAATAGATTTGCATCACCGGCCATGTGATGTGAGCAACTGCTATCGAGAATCCATTTGCTTCTAGTGTGAGAGGAAAGGTCCACCTACAACAACAGTTGAAGATGTAACCTTTGGTACCCACTTTCTCGAGGGTCCTGATATGTTAGTTTTCGGAACCCATATATATACATGCATATCAACTAATTTTCTAATTCTATATTATCATGATATGTGTCCTTTAATACCACAATAATGACATGTAGCAGATGTGTTGATACTTGGTGTAGAGGCATGATGTATATGTGAGGCAGTATATTGTGATTTACGTGAATACTTGTAATAGAATGTATGCTTAGAAGGATCGGCCTTTTTGGGCTGTGTGTTCTTTGGCCTTGAGTGACACGTGTTAGATTGGGAAGCAGTCAACACATGCTATTTTTCTAATCTAATTTTCAAGTTTTTGGAAGGGTCATATAACTCAGTATATCTAGTAGTTAAGACATTATTTCTAATAAGTGCATCACTACTCTTTTTCTTCTAAATTTTATAATCTTCTTTGAGCTTAATATAATCCTTGTCATGTTGCTTATTCTAAGAAGTGCTTCGTGTAAGTTCAATCTAACTGATGCTAATTCATCTGAATCATTGGTGTATTGTGTCTTTCTGATATCATCTAGGAGTGTGGACAATCTATCAATCTCAAGTTTGTGTTCCTTGAGTTCCTTCTTCAAGTGTTTGTATTTATCAAGTAGTATTTTGTGATCATTTAGAAGGTCACTAAAGGCATCACCTAGTTTATCAAATGTAAAGTCATCATATAGGGGGTTTGTAGATACCTGATTAAATGTCATTAAGCATACATTTGCAGAGTTGCGAGGATTCTCTTCTTCTTTAAAATTGCTTGCTTCGCTTTCACACCATATTCTTGTGTTAGCATTTTCTTCTACTTCCATATCATTATCTTCTTCTTCATGCATGTTCTCATAAGTAACTTAAAGAAGTTTCCAGATTTTATATAAGGTTGCACAAGAAGAAATACGATTAAGTTCATTATTGTCTAAAGCAAAGTAAAGTGCATTCATTGCTTTTGCATAAAGACTAGCTAATCTCTTTTCTTTTTCCGTGTAGTCATAATAAGGTTTGTTAACAATATTGGAAGTAAGAGGAGAAATGATAGTAGGTTTTCTGTAACCTTCAATAACATTAGTCCATACGTCAAAACCAAGAGATTTTTGGTAAAATCTCATCCATATCTTCCAATAAATGTAATTATATCTATCAAAATATGGAGGTCTATCTATGGATTGTCCTTCTCTTGTAAAGTTAGCCATGAGTATTCTCGAGTGTATAAACTAAGCACAGTTTAATGAAAACCCACTCTGATACCAATTGTTGGATCGTGTGGCAACTCTAGAGGGGGGGTGAATAGAGTAAGTGCTTGTGCAGCAGAAAATAATCACCAATTTAAAATTCTAAGATTAAGGACTACTTATAAACTGCAACAATAAATATAATCAGAGTATAAGCAGAGTATAAGTACAGTTCAGAAGATCAACAGTTCAGAAGAGCAAACTCAAACACAGAGAATTTATCCTGATTTTTCTCGTGGAGGACTAGTCCAGTCCCGAGAACTCTTGCTCGGTGTTAATCCACTATTTGTGAAATAGGGTAAACACGTATTTTTGATCCAAAGAGCACGCTAACTTCTTACAAAACGAGCTTTTGATCCGAATAGCTCGAAGACTTCAGACAGAAATAGAAAGCAACTTTTAAACCAAGCTAGTACAACTTGACTCAACTTCTAATCGAAACGACACTTGGCCACTGGTTACTAATCTCCTCTGTTGATTCTTCAGCTTTCAAGCAGATAAAAGGCAGGAAATACGTTATGGCTTTCAATACAGCGACTTACATACCCGAGGACATGACATGGCTGACTTTCAAGGTTTGTTACTTAGACTGGTGGACTAATTGGACGAGCTTCTGGAATCCAATAGGATCTTCGTAAAGTTGATCCTTATGAGTGTTACAATAAGTTCGATTGGAAGGTTCAATGGCAAAAAGAAGGAGATTTACTAGCTCGTTATTTAGTATGAATCAGTGAAATGGGGGAATCTGTAAAAATTATTCAACGGGCTTTAGAAGGAATTCCTGGGGGGACCTCATGAAAATTTAGAAGTCAGACGCTTTAATAGGGAAAATAATTCCTGGATTCTCGAGAAGAGAGGAGCCGTGGTGATCACCCCCCCTCGGACCGCCCGGATCCCACGAGTGAATAAAAAGTTAGATCTATATTGGGTCTCACCTGAATCGCCCCATCTATCCTCCTGAGGAGAATTTTGGTTTCAAACTCCGATTCGAACATGAGATGGATATTATTTTTCGAGTTTATCGAGATACAAATTCGACGGATAGGAACTTTCACCTACCTCCATGAGTCAATCTCCAAGAGGTGGCCGAAGGTCTCTCTTTTTTTAGACGAGAGGTTGGGCCCTATACATGAGATCCATTTAGATCTTGTTTCTCGGGGCACGCAAAGTGACCACTTTGTCCAGGCCCTATAATTTCTTCTAGGATAAAAATAGTATGATTCTTCTCTGACATTGTCATTTGATAGGATAACACTTTTTGAATAAAATAAGAATATGAGTCAAGTGAGTAAACAAATTCCATACTCGATCTCATAGATACATATAAAATTCTGTGGAAAGCCATATTCGGTTATCAAATGATTGAATAACCGGGATCAATTTACTTACGATACTTAGTTGACATTCATAAAATGTATCTAATGAATTATGAGTTCATTGGATAATGTTTAGCAGAAAGACAAATATTCTTTGCTCATTATCAGATAATCACTTATTCACAAACCTCATGTGGGGCTAATAGTTTTTATTTAGCATCTTATGGAAAACCCTTTTTGCTCCGCTTAGCCCTATACCCCTCTAGGGGTACCATGTTTTTCTTGGTCCTAGTTCAATACTAAGCAAGCCCGAACCAATTGAATACTTATGTGATAAATTCCTCGAATTGACTTTCCATTTCCATAAAGGATATAATTGAAAACTCTAAGTTGGACATTATCTTTTTCCTACAAGAGATCATGAGGAAAAAGTCACTGGAGTGAAGTCGTAACAAGGTAGACGTACTATAAGGTGCGGCTGGATCACCTCATTTTCAGGGAGAGCTAATGCTTATGCTTGTTGGGTATTTTTGTTTGACACTGCTTCACACCCAAAAAGAAGCGAGCTACGTCTGAGCGAAGCTTGGATATTGAAGTCTGCTTTCGTTACCATTAACTACTTTATTTTCATTTATGAATTTAATAGTGATAGAAATTCATGTCCTACCGAGACATAATTTGTAACGTGCTATCCTCTTGCGTGGCAGGCAAAGATTTACCTCTGTGGAAATAATGATTCATTCGGATCGATATGAGGGTCCAACTCCATTGCATTGCCAGAATCCATGTTGTATATTTTGTCATAACCTGTATTTTTATATATGATCATATGAATAATTATTACTAGTTGAAATTTTTTATTATTATTTTTTTATATTATTTTTTTGCAATTTAGCCCTCATTGCCAAATACCTAACCTTAGTGTTTTCAATGACGACCCTTGAGGAATTTTTGCAATTATAAAGTTTTCCCATTCACCTAACTCCTTAAGTGTCACTTGGCTGAATGAAGAAGGGGTGACTCACCCATAAAACACCATTATTTGGTGTTTGGTTTATGGAAAGGGGAGAATGGCTGATGTATAGGAGAATAGGGAGGGTTCCGGTTCCCTCTTCACTCATCTCTTCTTATCCTCTCATGTCCCTCTTCACTCATCTCTCCCTTCTCTCTCACTCTCTATCTCCTGCTACTGCGGCTATTTGCTGCTGCTGCTGTTGCGGCTATCTGCTGCTGTTGTGGTGATTCGCCGGTCGCCGACGGCCTCCGGCCACCCCGCTCTGGTCGACCACCTCCACCACTACCATTTTTCTTAGGTATAATTTTTCAATCTTTTGAATCTAGATTAAATCCTTCCAAATAAGAATTTATTTTGATTATATGTTGTTATTTTGTGTCTTAGGCTATCAATTAGGAAGAAAGTAAGAAAGTCAATGATCTCTTTCAATCAAGAACCAAAACTAGGCATGCCTTTTCCTCTACATCGATCTTGCTCTATCACATATTCCTCTTTGACTCTATTTTATCATAAATTAGTAATACCAATATTTCATTAAGGGTAGAATATAAATCCAAAATCTGAAATTAATTTTGTGTGTTAATATATGTTTCATTTGAATAGGTTGGACATATACATAAGGATGTAGGATAATCCATTCAAGTGTTGATTTTTTTTATTCCATTACAAGTGTTAAAATCCTAAAATTTACATATGCTCACAAGTATGTTACTTTGTAGTACATATTCTAAAACTTGGCCACACCGACGCTAGGAGATTTGTGATAGTATGTTAAGGCTTAGTATCAAGTTTAGTGAGTTATGGACATACTTATATAAGTGGTCTCTAGGTAGTAAAATATCATAAAGTAGTGGAATTTGGAAGCCTACACACACATGAAATTCATATTTTGAATTAAAATACACTTGTAATTTCAAATGTTTGTATGGAAAGCCCTTATAAATTTTTTGTATGTTTAAGGTTGTGTAAAATAGTTGTGATCTTTAGTGCCATATTATGTTGTTATTACTTGACACCAAAATATATGAAAAAGAAGTATCTAAATAAGCTTTAGGAGTCCTACTTAGTTAAAACAATATTTTCATAGTAAGACAAACTACTTGGCAAAGTAACTAATTATAGTGAGCATACATGCTGTCCACACTAGAAAATGGGGTTGAATTAATGATCTTTCAAGGAATTAAGAATATTTGAGGAGGAAAATATAAGTAGGATGTCATGCCCCAGTCCTAAAATACCGAGGGACTAGCCACATAACAATGGCCAACAACACACTCCAATAGGCAAACCCAATTTAATGGACCCGTTAGAGTATACTTAAGCTGTAAAACAAATATAATGGACTACGATATATGTCACAATCTAATTCTAATCTCATCCACAGAAGGTAAATACAATTCAAATGTCAGACTAATCAAAGAGAAATATAATCCAACAACAAGTCTAAAAAAAAGTATTTTGGGGAACAACCCGATAATAAGTTTAGTACAGTAATCCAATAGACAAAAAATAGAGAAACTAGAAACAGAAATAACTTCGTATATAAAGCAAATACTCAGGAGAAATCCTCTGGCACCACCTCGTCCTCTGGTGCTGGAACTGCTCCAGTGTCTGCTCCTATCCCGTATATCTCGGGGTAGATCTCCTCTGCTATACCTGGGGACATAATCCGGATCCAGGTCCTCAGGGGACATATCAAGGTACAAGAATAACTCAAGACAAATAAAATGCAGTATATAAAAATAAATATCAACAGGGCAACTATGTAACCAGCTATGTGATATGCAAATGAGAGCATCACTAGTACTCGGGCTGAGACCACTACAAGTTTTGTGTCGGGGAGCCGGTAGCAGTAATATCACGTAATGGGCCAAGCTCTGATATAGAGGCTAAAGCACCAAAATAATAAATATATATAAATGTAATCAACCTGTAGCCTGTGTGTCTCTCCCCACCCAATGTAATCACACGTCTCATGTCCACGATGTCTCATGTCCATAACACGCAAGATCATGACCTCTAGCTAGTACAACGAGTCATAATAATATCTACATATATGCAAGATCTATGTCACCAATCCTATAAGCCTATACAGAATCACCATGAATACTCAGAAAAAATTCTGTTTCATGAATAGTGTCAAGTGTCCTATGATATGACGTACTTGATAAAGTAAGCACGAAAATATGGTTGTGGAATCAACTCTCTAAATGACGTTACACGACTCTGCGTACGGTGTCGACACCCGAATCTTCTTCGGACGCTAAGCAACATCTTACGGTCCTAGGTTGAATATGTACATCTCAAATATATATATATATATATTTAGAAAGAACTCAAGCAAATAATATAATAGGAACTACTGCAAGTTGGCAAGGTACACTTGCATGGGGTTTGAACTCCTTCATTTGCTCCGGTATCAGCAAAATCTCCAGGAACACCTCCGGATGCTGAAACACACATTACCGTCACTCTCAGAATACATGAAATAGCTAGAATTGACTACCCATAAATCCAATTTGGACACAGGGGCAGAATTGACAGTTTCTGGGCAAAGCGGGGTCCACATGTGGTCCACTTCGCACCGAAAAATATGTCAGAGACAAAGTTCTTCAAATTTGTCAAACTTAGTGTCTATGAGTCCAGAATGATGATACGAACCCAACGGAACATCCAGAACTGGATTCCGATGAGCCGATCACAAAATTGCTCGCCAAGTAGAACCGTGGGGCCCACAAAATGAGGTTTCGTCAACGTTCTCAGAATCAAACCAAACTCGGGTCACAGTACCAGCGTAATGCTGTGAATCCAATGACGCAAGTTTTGTTGTGAAACGACAAGTACATACGAAGTTACAATGAGTGTCAGAACGGCCCAATACGGGGCATTTTTTACGGATACACATTGATTCCGATGTGCACACACATCCAAATCAACTTTTGCGAAATACAACACGTTCGCATTGACGATACACACCTTTCTATATAATTCGCACACGACAAAGTCGTCTTGTTTAGCGGGACGCACCCAATTTCGGGAAAACTCGGGTTTTAAAAACCAATTTTTTGGTCAACTTCACCCGCGAATAAAATACGACTTACAACAAATTAAAATAAACTAATTATAAGGTTTAAAACTTGGTTATGTTGTCTAGTTTACTGTTTAAGTAGAATTTAAAAATATTAAATAGGTTGGGAGAAAAATGGCCATGGTCATAGGGGTTCAGGACAGTTTCCAGAACCAGAAATTGGGTTATTTTTCCTATTTTGTGTCGTAATTTGCGACCGACATAGGACACGATACCCCAAAATAATTATACAGGATTCGAGAGGGTCACGTGGTCTTCGCATAGGATTTGACAGAGTGATATTTGGATTAATATACAGGGAGATACGTGGGTGGGAAGAGGCATACCTCGTTGCTTGACTGTTGCTCGTGAAAGGGGTGGGTCTGTGGCAGCTTTCGTCGGCGGCGTGCGGCGGCGTGGGTCGGTCGTTGGTGGCCGTCTGAGGTCTTGTGGAGGTTGAAGAGATGCGAGAGGTGGTGGATGGTGTATATTTGGAGGAATGAGGGGGGTGTCACAGGGGTTTCGGGAACGGGGGGGGGGGGGGGGTCGTGCGGGTGCTGTGGAGAGAGTGGGTTAGCGGGTCTGGTCGGGTCTAAATCCAATCGGGTGGGGTTGGTTTGGTTGGTTTGGTTTGGTTCAAGTCGGGTTCGGTCTGGTTTATCTAAAAATAATATTTTTAGCTATTTAAAAATAGTTTTTGAGTCCAATAAATTCCAGAAAAATTGCACAACATTGTATTATTAATTATACACCCAAAATATAAAAATTTTACAATATTTTAATACTTAATTTAATACACAAAAATTTTAATCCCTTAAGGACATTTATTATAGTTAATGAAAAAATTCAGAAAAATATCAAAAAAATTCATAACTGAAATTCTAAAAATCTGGGTGTTTCCATAGGATTACATAGGAATTATATACGTTGTATAATAGATACTATATAAATGATTTTGATATAGCCTTGATTTCACATTGAAATTAATAAGTGGATTTCATACATTGGTCATCTAGAAGTTGTGTATATATATGAACTTGGTTTTCATTTCATATTATGAACTTGTTTATGTTCCTAACCATTTTCTTTGGGTTCCAAGGATGTAGTATCACGCCCCAGTCCCAAAATACCGAGGGATTGGACACGTCGCAATGGCCAGTAGTACGCACCGATGGACAAACCCAATTTAATGGATCCATCAGGGCATACTTAAGCTGTGGTACAACAATAAATAGATCAAATGATACAAGTCACAGTCTATTCTAATCTCATCCACAACAGATAAACACAGATCAAAAGCCAGATTAAATGCAAATAAATAAAATCTAACATATCTCGATAAAAGTGTCTTGGGGAACAATCCGAGAATAAGTCTGATACATCAAAGCAAATAGACATGAAATAAAGTAACTGGAAATGGGAATAACTGAGTATATAAAGCCAATACTCAGGAGAAGCCTCTGGCACGATCTCGTCCTCAGGTTCTGGTACTGTTCCGAGAAGTGCTCCTGTTCCGTACACCTCGGGGTAGATCTCTTCGGCTATACCTGGGGACATAATCCAGATCCAGGTCCTCAGGGGACATAGCAAGGTACAACATAACTCAAGCCAAAATAAATAATGCAGTGCAGCAATAAATAAACAATAGGGTAAACTATATACCCATCTATGTGAAATGCAAGTTGAGAGCATCACTAAAACTCAGGCTGAGCCACTACAAGCTCTGTGTCGGGGAGCCGGGTAGCAGTAATATCACTAGTAGAGTGCCTAGCTCTGATATAGAGTCTGAGGCCTCACAATAAATATAACACTAGAATGCCTAGCTCTGATGTAGAGTCTAAGGCCTCACCATAATAAATATATATAAATCAGCCTGTAGCCTGTGTGTCTCTTCCCACCCAATGTAATCACACGTCTCATGTCCATGACACGCAAAATCATAACTAATGCAGCAAGTCATAATAAGCTCTAAGCATATATGTAAAGAATATGTCATGAATCTGAATCTTATACAGAATCACCATGAATGTCTCAGGAAGATTCTGTCTCATGAATAGTGTCAGGTGTCCTGGGTTATGATGTACTTGATAAGACAAGTACGAGAAATATCGGGTCTCGGTATCCATGTCTAGATGACAATACACAACGTCGCGTACGTTGTTGGCACCCGACTATTAATCGGATGCTAAGTAAAGTCACATGGTCCTAGATTGAACATTTATATCAAGATTATTTATGTATATACAAAGAACTCAAGCAAAGTACTATAACAGGAATCACTGCGAGTTGGCAAGGTACACTTGCCTGTGGTTCTGGCTCAAACTGTAGCTCTGGTATTCGTAAAATCTCCAAGAACGTCTCCGGATGCTGAAACAAACATTACCATCAGATTCAGAAAATATTAAATAGCTAGAAACGTCTGTCCTTGAGTCCAATTTAGAGACAAGGACAAAAATGACCATTTCGGGTCAAAGCGGGGTCCACATGTGGCCCGCTTCGCACCGAAAAATATGTCAGGGACAAAGTTCTCCAAATTCGTCAAACTTAGTGTCAACAGGTCCAGAACGATGATACGAACCCAACAAAACTTCCAGAATTGGATTCCGATGAGCCGGTCACAAAATCGCCCGTCAAGTGGAGCCTGTGGGGCCCACGATACGCGATTTTGTCAATGTTCTCAGAATCGAACCAAACTTGGTTCACAGGACCAGCGTATCGCTACGAGTCCGATGACGCAAGTTTCGTTTCGATCCGACGTGTGTACACAAAGTTACGACGCATTCCAGAACAGACGGATACGGGACGGTGTCGGTGGATACGCGTTGATTCCGGTGTGCACGCACATTCAAATCAACTTCTGTGAAATCTCGCACGTCCGTATCAACGGCGTGCACGTATCGTTGAAGACCGCACGCGACCAAGTCGTCTCGTTTTGCGGGGCGTACTCGGTTCCGGGGTGAAACAGGGCGTTATTTTTCCTGTTTTTGGATCGCTGTTCGCGATCGCCACAGGACGCGATGCACCGAGCGGGTTACACGGGCATCGAGAGGGTCATGCAGGGTTCGTGTTGCAATAGACGGAACCGAAAATGGGGCAGCAAGGAGAGAGAAATGGGTACCTGAACAGGGCTCCAGAAACTGAGAATTCGCGTGTCCGAGTCGTGTTCGAGTCGTGTCCGAGTTGGATCTAGGGTTAGGGTTAGGGCTAGGCTCTGCCGGAGCTGCGGCAGCCGAAGGCAGGCCGGAGGGAGGCCGGGGGCAATGAAGGAGGCACTGGCCGGAGGCGGCGGCGAGGCGGGGCAGGCTGCTGCTGTAAACTCCCTCACCCAAAATTAGGGCTACTTGGCTTAGATAGTGAAATTAGGGCTAGTTTGAACCAATTTGAATTAGAACACGGCATTTATTTAATTATAGATTAATTTCTATCGCGTAGCGCACATTACCGTCGCTTCTATAATTGGAGCACCTCACTAGCCATTGCCTTCCAACAAACTTCACGATCTCATCCTAGACATGTCCGCCTACTATTCTGACCCTTGTACAATTTATAATATTGCTCTCTGATGCTATATTTTAGCCGCACAATAAACGTCGCGGACGTTATTTCTTAATTTGATATAAATTCCAACTCAGTACCCTTGTGCATTCCAATCGAAATTAGAAACACAACCTTGACCGTTTGTGCAACCCGAATTTTATTAATATTCTACACTGTCCCCTCTACGCCCCTGACAATTGTGTCCCACCTGATCTAATCCCATGTACTCCTAATTAATTCTAGAACATCATGCGCGTTCGATTTAAATAATTAAAACTAATTTCTACCTCTGTGTAATTTTCTAATTTTTGGGGGGCTTTTATGCAAAAATGCACTGAGGTGTCCCCACCATTGGACAATTCATGAAAAAACTCAATTTTTCCTTCACATGGATTTTTTCTATAATTTTCTGGATGTGTAAACGCGCAACATCGCCCTCCTATTTTAATCCAACCCTTGCAATTAAATAATTGTAATTTCTAGCCCAACATCCTCATGCAAGCCCAAGGCCCACTCTAAGGAGAGTTGACCAAGCCCACATCGTCCTAGGTTAAACCCCCCAAACCCAATTTTTATGTGTATATTAGCAACTTTTCTTCCTTTTTCTTATTTTCTAAATCACACCTAAACCTAAATTCCAATTCAGCCGATTCCCCCCTTTTGCACGTACTATTCACACCCCCATCCTCCCCATGGCTGGAGCCTGCCGGCCGTTGCCCCATCAGCGCCGAGCTCCCCTCCTTCCTCGACGACCGGGGTAACCCCACCACCAGCACCATCACAAACGCCACCCTCTTCCATCTTTCTCTACCGCGTCCACCTGTACCACGCCCCCTCGCCGTGACCTCGTCGCCGTCTGCACAGTCCTCGACCCCGCCGTCTCCTCCCGGAGCAGCAAGAAGCCGACCCCGAGCCTCGCCTGAGGACCTCCCAACCACGGCTGCTCCCCTCCAGCCTCGCCATCCTCCTCATCGCCAAGCTCACCTTCGCCGCCATGAACGACAACAACGTGGAGGAGGTCGGCTTCACCTCCCTCTCCACCGACGCCTTCGGCCCCCTCCCCGGCGCCCTCGTCGCCCTCGTCTACGCCTGCCTCAGCTTCGCCCTCCTTGTCGCCTGTGTCTCCGGCATCGGCTCCCTCGCAATGCAGCACTTCCCTTCTGCTAATCCAATATTAGCTCACGCCCTCGTCCCCAGTTTCGTCGGCGTCGTTATCGCCTTCTTCCCTTTCGCGGCCATCGATGCGACGAACCGGATACTCTGCTCCCTCATGCTCTTCTCTATCATCGTGCTCGTGATGTTCGGTCTGTCGGTCGGGAGGAGCAGCCTGCTGCGCTCCCTCTCGTTCGCCTCCTGGAGCTTTCAGTCGGTAATGCCGGCGATCTCGGTCGTCGTGCTCACTCTGGGGTTCCACGTGATCACTCCCTTCGTGTACAGGATCGTCGGGGACTCCGCCGACGATGCGCAGAAAGTCGGGCTCAAGGACCCTATCGAGCTGTTGCTGGCTGTGAGCTCGTCGACTCTGCCTGCTGTCCAGGGGTTCGCCTTTGCCGTATTGGGTACCAGCTTGATTGGCTACGCTGTCAGCTTCCCGAAACAGTTAGTCGATACGGTGGAACTAATCGGAGAGACGTTCGACTTCGACAGGAAGAAGAAAATGGGAGAAGATTTGAGATCGAAAGAGGGAAACAAGTCTAGTAAGAATGGTGGTATTCTTGTGACCTGGCTTGCGCTTGTCATTACTATATTCATCGCTTTTTTCTTCCAAGCGGCTTTCTCTAGAGCTCTGGATTTTGCTGGAGTTTACGCAAACTGCTTTCTTTTTGGGGTCTTGCCGCCGGTGATGGCTTGGATCCATCGATCGAAGAGGGGACGCAGACCGGACACAGCAGTACCGTGTCGCAGCGTCGTATCGCTTCGCGGACACGGGAATTTCAGGTTCCACGGAGCCCTGTTCAGGTGGCATTTTCTCTCTCCTTGTTGACCCGTTTTCGGTTTCGTCAGTTGTGACACATAGACTGTGTGACCCCCTTGATGCCTGTGCAACCCGCTCGGTGCGTCGCGTCCTGTGGTGATCGCAAACCGCGATCCAAAAACAGGAAAACCAACGCCCTGTTTCACCCCGGAACTGAGTGCACCCCGCCAAACGGGACGACTTGGTCGCACACAATCTTTACCGAAACGTGTGCACCGTTGATACGGACGTGCAGGATTTCGCAGAAGTTGATTTGGATGTGCGTGCACACCAGAATCAACGCGTATCCGCCGACAACGCTCCGTATCCTCCTATTCTGGAATACGTCGTAACTTTGTGTACACACGTCAGTTCGAGATGAAACTTGTGCTATCGGACTCGTAGCAATACGCTGGTCCTGTGACCCAAGTTTGGTTCGATTCTGAGAACGTTGACAAAATTGCGTATCGTGGGCCCCACAGGCTCCACTTGACGGGCGATTTTATGATCGGCTCATCAGAATCCAATTCTGGAAGTTCCGTTGGATTCGTATTGTCGTTTCTGACTTGTTGACCCTGAGTTTGACGAATTTGGAGACCTTTGACCCTGACACGCTTTTCGGTGCAAAGTGGGCCACACGTGGACCCCTTTGACCCGAAATTACGGTTTTGCCCCTGTGTCCAAATTGGACGAAAGGGAAGTGCTTTCTAGCTATTTTGCTTATTCTGGGAATGTTGGTGATATCTATTTCAGCATCCGGAGACATTGTTCTGAGGCCATAGCTTCTGGTCCTGTGTATTGGACATCTGGACGTGACATTTTGCAGCTTCTTGCCAGGCAAGTATACCTTGCCATTGTACTGTTATTTATATTCCATATGTTGCATGCATCTTTATTTTCTGTCTTAGTTCATATATTTTAACTGTTATATAAAATGCGCGCGACGATGTCGTCGCGATATATTTTTATTTATGTATTTGTATTGACCCTGTTTATGAGACTACCCCATTATCATGTAGCATCATTAGGTTCATTGGCCGTGACACAGTTGTTACACGAGTTGTGAGTCTTATGTAGATCACAGACTTGCATGCAGGTTTGGCCTCTTGTATGTATGGGCCGTGCGTTAGGGATAACTGCTGTTAAAAACTTTGCATGCTAGTAGACTTGGCAGTTATTAGAGATCCATGGACATAGCTTATTATAGTACGGTGGTCCCATCCTTATCCTTGTTTGATTGCAGGATTGGGCTAGGGTTCTAAGAATAGGCTATGAACCAAATTGTGTCATGGATGTGACATGCTTAGAGCATAGGGTGGGGAGAACAACAAGTACCGCATTTGAGCTCCTTTGCACTTTTTTTCTATTGTGCGGCCGGATTCTCCGCTGGAGATACGGGCGGTGATGACCACTATATATTATATTATTATTAGGCGGGCCTCCGGCGTTCAAAAGTCGTCGTGCCTTTGTAGGCCCCTGGATCTCAAATCGAGAACCATGCCAAATCCCAGGTTTTCAGCCAGATAGCTCACTTGTGGGGAAAGTTGTTCTTAACTGCATTCACTTAGATGGTTAGGCGACCCCATTGGATATTTATTTCAGTACTTTATTGGCATGTGTTTAAGTATCTTGTTATGTCCCTCTGAGGACCTGGTCCGCTGCCAGGTGTATCTGTTCTTGAGTATTTGCAGGAGCGCAGATTTGGATGGTTGTATATGCTTCGTGGATGTCTTCTCTTCGAGCCGTGATCGATAGCTGGTATACTTATATTGGGTTTGATTGTGTTGTACTCATATTGTATTTGCTCTTATATTCGAGTTGGTAGTACATTTGTTTCCATCCAACTATCATCCTTAGATACTTCTTATTGAGATCTAGTTTCATAGATACTGGTTATTTATTTATATTTGATTTTCGTGGATGAGATTTAGATTATACCCTGTGACTTGTAATATATTTTATATCACTTGTGGATTTGATATTCATATTACAGCGTACGTATGGATTTGGTTTCCATATATTGGAGTTGCCATATCCATGCGGCTGGCATGCTTACTTGTCCTAGTCCTATGTATTTTGGGACTGGGCGTGACATATTTTTGTGGTGGCCCATGCAGGTCGAGAGCATATTGTCTCGGTTACGTTACTGTACCGAACAAGCCTGCACCTAGGACTAGAGTATAGGATCTCATCCACAATTGACTATGATTCATCTTCCTCCTATCTGTTCTATTTGAACAATTGTATCCTGCTTGATTCCTGTACTTCCCTAATAGTTCTTTGAGTATAGCCTTCTGCTAGAATATAAGAACCCCTATTATTAGGATAATAATTAGGGTAGCTCACCTATTAAGAATACAACTAGAATATAGACACACCACTAAGTTTAGAATATCTAGTGAACCCTAGAATTCTTTATCTTTAGATTGGTATACCATTACCCCTTGATGTATTAAAAAGACTTGAGAGTAGTATAGACACTACTAAAGATAGTTAGAAGTCTTACCATAATGCTTGACCCTAGTATTGAGGGACCAATGGTGAACCAATATTGAACATTAGGACTGAACCTAACCTACACAGTTAGATAAGTATTGGGGAACTACAAATTTAGATCATTGCCTTATTATTAGTAGACAGCACCCTAGGAAGCCTGGAGGAATGTAATTAACCCTTTCCTTAACCATGCCTCGAACATAGCAACTAGCACCCCACTCCCCTTTAGAAAACCATGATGCTATCTAGAGCCCCCTATTTTAATTTTATATGTTATTCCTCTGCAACCTTAACGTTCGCTAATTGTGCGACGAATGAATTATCCCCTTCATTTCTTCATCTTTCAATTCATTTCAATCTGACGCATCTGATTATAGACCAAGTGATTGTATTCTATGATAGGACAAATGGTTTGCTAAAGTGATAGTTGCGATCTTGAATTTTGATTTACGTGCCTTGTAGGTAGAACTTGATAGTTGAGTATTCATCTAGATTATAATTTTATGGTTATCCCTTAGTTTTAAATTGCGTAGCATGTACCCTCACCTCGATACGAGTTAGATCCCTTTCCCCTTAACAGCTAGTAACTCTTCTATTCTTACTATTGACACATGTTCTATGAGCACTATAATTAAGACTTAGGATGACCATTACCTATATAAATATGATACCCTAATCAGTACCAAGATCTTTCCTCATATACCCTAATAAGATTTTCTGTTTTATTTATATGTACAAGGTTATTTGGTAGGATCCTCTTAAGACCATTACAGCATCCTTTTATTATTATAAGTTGGGTAGTATACCTCACACCCTAGTATCACATAGTCTTTTGACCCATTATTGTAGTAAGATTGAATGACATTAATTGTATACTAGCATAAGACGACAGTGTTTATTCAGACGGTAGAATTTAGAGGTCTACGCCCTATTTAGTCGACTAGCGACTTAGACAAGGAGGTTGTATGATAACTGTAGAGATTGTAGAGCCTTTTATTATTATTGCTTATGTTGTTTTTGCTTTTGCGAACTTGAATTATTTTGTAACTTCTCTCATCATAATCCAGCGTTATATTTTCTGTGCTACCTTAAATTATGCTGCTATTATAGCCTAGTTTTTGCAAGCTAAATCTTATATCGAGCTTATTCATGACATATGTGTTATTGGGGCCTGATCAACCACACTAATACAAATTGTCTAATCAGGATCAGTGTATAATGGTCTAGCTAGACATAATGCGCTTGATTCGCCCTTCGCAATACTATTTTACGTGGATTGAGATGTATAGTTGACCAGTAGACAAATATACTTACCCTCTAGATACGACGAAATATATCATATCAAGTACATAACTGCACCGATGTGAGCATGCGAATAAAAAATTACCAAATAGTGTTTCAATCCACAACGGTCTTGACAATTCCCATCTGAATCCTTTAAACGCTTTGATTCCCATACTTCCATTCTATTACCCCTCCTTGGACTCCTTACCATTGTTTTCCGTCTTCCCTTGTTTCGGAAAGACGCAACCTCGTGCTTGGAAATAAGTGATACACTGATAGTGCTAGGTACACCCCATAGGCTAATTATATGACCTGGTGACTCTCTGTTATAAATGATTAAGGGCATATCATAGATGATATGTTTGGTGTTAAAGACTTTGATGATTCAATAGCATGATTAAATAATTTGGGGCATAGCCTTCTTAGATGTATAGCCTTAGATGATAGATGGATAAATTCTAAGTTGGGTAGAAACTGCAATGTTGACTTAAGGAGAATTCTTTAGATTGTAACCAAGTGAGGTTAGATAGAGAAACCCGAAACCCTATCCTAGTTTAATTTCGAGGACGAAATTATTCTAAGTTGGGTAGATTGTAAACCCCCTCACCCAAAATTAGGGCTACTTGGCTTAGATAGTGAAATTAGGGCTAGTTTGAACCAATTTGAATTAGAACACGGCATTTATTTAATTATGCATTAATTTCTATCGCGTAGCGCACATTACCGTCGCTTCTATAATTGGAGCACCTCACTAGCCATTGTCTTCCAACAAACTTCACAATCTCATCCTAGACATGTCCGCCTACTATTCTGACCCTTGTACAATTTATAATATTGCTCTCTGATGCTATATTTTAGCCGCACAATAAACATCGCGGACGTTATTTCTTAATTCGATATAAATTCCAACTCAGTACCCTTGTGCATTCCAATCGAAATTAGAAACACAACCTTGACCGTTTGTGCAACCTGAATTTTATTAATATTCTATACTGTCCCCTCTACGCCCCTGACAATTGTGTCCCGCCTGATCTAATCCCATGTACTCCTAATTAATTCTAGAACATCATGCGCGTTCGATTTAAATAATTACAACTAATTTCTGCCTCTGCGTAATTTTCTAATTTTCGGGGGGCTTTTATGCAAAAATGCACTTAGGTGTCCCCACCATTGGACAATTCATGAAAAAACTCAATTTTTCCTTCACATGGATTTTTCCCATAATTTTCTGGATGTGCAAACGCGCAACATCGCCCTCCTATTTTAATCCAACCCTTGTAATTAAATAATTGTAATTTCTAGCCCAACATCCTCATGCAAGCCCAAGGCCCACTCTAAGGAGAGTTGACCAAGCCCACATCGTCCTAGGTCAAACCCCCCAAACCCAATTTTTATGTGTATATAAGCAACTTTTCTTCCTTTTTCTTATTTTCTAAATCACACCTAAACCTAAATTCTAATTCAGCCGATTCCCCCCTTTTGCACATACTGTTCACACCCCCATCCTCCCCATGGCCGGAGCCCGCCTGCCGCTGCCCCATCAGCGCCGAGCTCCCCTCCTTCCTCGACGACCGGGGTAACCCCAACACCAGCACCATCACAAACGCCACCCTCTTCCATCTTCCTCTACCGCGTCCACCTGTACCACGCCCCCTCGCCGTGACCTCGTCGCCGTCTGCACAGTCCTCGACCCCGCCGTCTCCTCCCGGAGCAGCAAGAAGCCGACCCCGTGTCACGCCCCAGTCCCAAAAATACGTAGGACTTAGGACACGTAAGCATGCCAGCCGCATGGATATGGCAACTCCATTATATGGAAACCAAATCCATACGTACGCTGTAATATGAATATAAAATTCACAAGTGGTATAAAATGTAATACAAGTCACAGGGTATAATCTAAATCTCATCCACCAAAATCATATAGAAATAAAATAACCAATGTCTATGAAACTAGATCTCAACAAGATGTATCTAAAGATGATAGTTGGATGGAAACAAATCCACTACCAACTCGAATGGGAAAAGTAAATACAATATCAGTACAACTCACTCAAACAATAAGTACCAGCTACCAATCACGGCTCGAAGAGAAGACATCCACGAAGCATCTATTCCTTCCAAATCTGTGCTCCTGTAAATACTCAAGAACAGGTACACTTGGCAGCGGACCAGGTCCTCAGAGGGACATAACAAGTATACTTAAACACATGCCAATAAAGTACTAAAAATAAACATCCATTGGGGTCGCCTAACCATCTATGTGAATGCAGTTAAGAACACCTTTCCCCACAAGTGAGCTATCTGGCTGAAAACTGGGATTTGGCATGGTTCTCTTTTGAAGAGCCAGGGGCCTAAAAGGCACGTCGTCTTTTGAACGCCGGTGGCCCGCCTGATAGTACATAATATATAGGGGTCATCATCACCCGTATCTCCAACGGAGAATCCGGGCTTCACAGAAAAAGTGTAAAGGAGCTCAAATGCGGTACTTGTTGTTCTTCCCACCCCATGCTCTAAGCATGTCACATCCATGACACGATTTGGTCCATAGCCTATTCTTAGTACCCTAGCCCAATCCTGCAACCAAACAAGGACAAGGATGGGACCACCGTACTACAATAAGCTATGTCCCTGGACCTCTAATAACTGCCAAGTCTACTAGCATGCAATGTTTCTAACAGCAGTTATTCCTAACGCACGGCCCATACGTACAGGAGGCCAGACCTGTCACGCAGTCCGTGATCTATATGAGACTCACACCCGTGTAACCACTGTGTCACGGCCAATGAACCTAATGGTGCTACATGATAATGGGGTAGTCTCATGAACAAGGTCAATGCAAATACATAAATAAAAACATATCGCGACGTCACCATCGCGAGCATTTTATATAACAATTAAAATATATAAACTAAAGACAGAAAATAAAGATGCATGCAACATATGGAATATAAATAACAGTACAATGGCAAGGTATACTTGCCTGGCAAGAAACTGTAAAATGTCACGTCCAGATGTCCAATACACAGGACCAGAAGCTATGGCCACAGAACAAATGTCTCCGGATGCTGAAATAAATATCACCAACATTTCCGGAATGAGCAAAATAGCTAAAAAGCACATCCCTTTCGTCCAATTTGGACACAGGGGCAAAACGGTAATTTCGGGTAAAAGTGGGGTCCACATGTGGCCCACTTTGCACCGAAAAGCGTACCGAGGGTAACAGTCTCTAAATGGGACAAACTATGGGTCAAACAACTCTAGATGTCAATACGAACTCAACGGTATGTCCAAATTTGGATTCCGATGAGCCGAACAAAATTTGGTCCAAAAAGTCAACTGTGGGGCCCGCCAATTGGCGATCTGGTCAACCGTCTCAGAAATGCGTAAAACTTGGGTCACAGGACCAGCGCGTTACCACGAGTCCAGTGGCGCAAGTTTCGTCGCATTCTGACAAGCGTGCACAAAATACGTGCGAGTTCCACAAAAGTGGCGACACGAAATTTGTCCGCGGATACGGTCTGATTCCGGCGCGCACACGCGTCCGAATCAGTCCCCACGAATTTTTACGTGTCCCGTTAAGCTGCCTGCACTATTCGGTACACTTGGCACACGGCGGGGCGGGCCCGTTTGGCGGGGCGCGCTCCGATCTCCAACTTTTGGAAAACCGGAAAAAGTGGGTGCGCGCAGTTTTGTGACGAATACAATTCTGTCCACAGCGACTAGTAGCACAAGGTTAATATACAAAAAATAAACTAGGTCTTATAATCTACAGGTATCAAAAAGAATCACCGAATTCGGATCTCTGTGGTGGGAGATACGAACTCGGCAATATGGGTGGTCAATCTGGAATTCTGCGATTGCAGAATTCTGTCTGCTCGCGCTGACTTGGGCGCTATTTTTCACCTAGGGGCACACGTTTTCCGAGGTTGACTATAAAACAAATACTGGAGAGGGTTGAGGGAAGATCATACCTATGAAAACGGAACAGCGTTTGGATGAGCGAGTCAACGGGAAAACACGCCGGAACGAAGGTGCCTCGAGTGGGAGACTGCAGTTCGCGATGTCGGCGTCGATGGGATGATTGGATGGCTTGGGAAGGCTTCTCTAGCTGTGGTGACGGCTCTAGATGGGAAGAAGAAGTCTGGAGTTTCTAGGTTAGGGTTTTTTTAGAGAGCTTATTATATATATATATATATATATATATAATATATACTAGGAGAGAGAGGGGAAGTTGGATTAAGGGGTCCGCGGGTTAAGAGTCTGGGAAGTGGGCGGGTTGAAGGGTCGGCTCACGCAGGCTGAAGAATCAAAGGGGGGTCTTAAGTCCATCCGCTGAAGGGTGCTAAAGTGGGAAAAGTTGAGTTGCAGCAATACTTAAGGAATCAAAGTAGATTAGAAGATTATTATTATTAGTATTATTAAATTAATTCTTTTCATTTCTTTTCTTTTCCTTTCTTTCTTTAAATAAAATATATATACATATATATATATATATTTGTATATACATATATATATATATATTTATACTCATAAGAAAATTTATAGATTAGGGTATTGCACATCGTTAGACTAGCAACTGCTCAAGGGGTCTCCTACGTGGAATAAATTCCGAAAAAATTCCTGATGGTCGCACAAGTCCTCTAAGTGCCCGAACACCTAACATAAAAATTATTAAAAATATATTTCTCCTATTTAGACCTCATTACTATAATTTAATTAATAATTAATAAATAAAAATGTATATATGATTTTCTAGGAAGGGGGTTTTATATTCTACCCAACTTATAAAAATTTTGTCCTCGAAATTAAAATTAAGCCACGGTAGAATGCAATGATGGTATAAGATTTGCATTGTTTAAAATGCAAGGCTAGGTTTAAAGGGGTGGGCGATGTTGCACATTGCACATCCCGAAAAAAATCATAGAAAAATCCATATGAGCGAAAAATAGATTTCTTCATGTGTCATGTCCAATGGTGTGGGCACATACATGCTCTTTTGCATAAAAGCGTCCAACAATTGGAAAGTTGCACAAGGATGAGAATTGGATGATGGGCATGTCTAGGATAAGGGTGTAGAATTTGTAGGAAGGCAGTGTCTAGTGTAGTGCTCCAATTATCGGAGCACGGTAAGGCGTGTCAAGTGATTTCATGTTGTAAACTAAATAAAATACCGTGTTCTATTTCTAAGTGGATTCGTGCTAGCCCCAGTCTCACTATCTAAGCCGAGTAGGTCAAATTCCTAGGTAAGGGGGTTTCACAATTCAGCCAACTTAAGACAATGTCGTCCTCAAAATTGAAATAAGGCAAAATCGGTTAATCCTTTATGTACAATAAGGCAAGTCAGTCGCAATCTTCTTGCGATAACTAAAATCCTAATCATATCCATTGCAATCACTTCTAGGTTAAGATGACCACTGCTCCATCAAAATTTAACCTATGGTTATCTCTTCTCCCCTTGTTTCAAATTATCCATATCCACATAACATCTCCAAGATTTACATACGCATATAACTTTTTCCTCACGATCTCTAACTATCATAATCTCCTTTAGAAGTGGTTTGAGTCCAATATATTCCCATTTTCACTTATAAAATTTTGTATGCCTCATCTCTTTAAATTCCATTCACATCCTCATTATTTCAAATAGGTCGTCCAACCAAAATTTTAATTCTTAATTCAAATCGTCAAATTGAAAAATAATTTAAATGCAGTCCACCAATATTCAAGTCTGAAATTCTATATTTATCCTCTAAATTCAAATTGGTGATTCTACCTTCATTGTTCAAAAATTTAACTCATGCACTTAAGGTATAAATATTAGGTCCTCAATATCAATTCATTGATCCTCATCACCTTAGTCATCCTTCTAAATTTCTCAAAATTACAATGGCTTGAACCTCTCCCAATCTAGTCTTACTTGATCATAATCTAAAAGAAATTCCTTCCGAGTTGACAATGCACAACTTCTCAACTTAGAATTTATCCACCTATCACCTAAGGCTATATACCTTCAGAAAATATCCCTTAATTTATTTACTCATGTCGTTCGATCCTCGAAACTTCAACGCCGATCATATCACATATGATATGTCCTTAATTACGAACGAATAATCCTTAAGTATGTGATCGGCCTACGGGGTATATTTAGTACTCTCTGTGTATCAAACTTTATACCCAGCACGAGGTTTCGTCTTTCCGAAATAAGGGAAGGCGAGGATCAATAATAAAGAGTTCAAGGGCAGCGTAATAGAATAGAAGTATTGGGATCAAGGCGTTTAAAAAATTCAATTGGAAATTGTCAAAGCAGTTGTGGATTGAAATCCTATTTTTGGTAATTTCCTATTTACATGCTCGTATCAGTACAATTATGTAACCGATACGATGTGTCAGACATATCTAGGGGCAAGTATATCTGTCTACTAATCACTACATATCTCAATCCACGTAAAGTAGTTATGCGAAGGGCGAACCAAGCGCACTAAGGTTAGCTAGACCTTAATACACTGGTTCTGAAATGTATTAATGTATGCATCCATTAATACATATATCATGAACAAGCTTGATAAAGAATAAGCTTGCAAAAACTAGGCTATAATAGCAGCATAATTCGAGGTAGCACAGAAAATATAACGCTGGATTATGATGAGAGAAGGTTCATAACAATTCAAGTTCACAAAAACAAAAGCAAAATAAGCAATAATAATGAAAGACTACACAATCTCTACAGTTGTCATACAGCCTCCTTGACTAAGTCGCTAGTCGACCAAATAGGGTATGAACCTCTAAATTCTATAGTCTGAATAAATACTATCATCTTATGTTAGCATACAATTAATGTTATGCAATTACACTTCATCAATGGATCACAAGGGCTATATGATACTAGGTGGTGAGGTATACTACCCAACTTATAAGAATTAAACTAATATGGTGACAGTCTTAAGAGGGTCCTACACAATAATCTTGTACATGTAAATAAAACAGAAACTCTTTATTAGGGTCTCCTATTGCATTATGTAGGTAAGGGTCACCTTAAGTCCTAATCATAGTGCTCATAGAACATGTGTCAATCGTAGGGATAGAGGAGTTACTGGCCGTTAAGGGGGAAAGAGGTCTAACTTGTATCGAGGTGAGGGTACAAATTACACGATTTAAAAACTAAGGGTTAATCATTGGTCACAATCTACAAAACAACTTAAACTTATCAAGTTCTAACTACCAAGCAAAAAAAAATTCACACTCAAGGCCACAACTATAATCCTAGCAAACTATGAGCCCTTACAAAGAATAAAATTACTTGGCCTACTATCCGAAGTGTCAGCTGGCACGAGTTGAAAGATGAAGAGAAGAAACGTAATTAGCCGTCGCAAAATAGCGAGCGCTATGGTCGCAGGGAAACAATATATAATATAAAGATAGAGGGCTCTAGATAGCATCATGGTTCTCTAAGAGGAGTGGGGTGTTAGTTGCTATGTTCGGTGTATGATCAAGGGAGAAGTGTTGATTATATTCCTCTAGGCTTCCTAGGGTGCTGTCTATTAATAATAAGACAATGATCTAAGTTTCATAGTTTTAATATTATCTAACTATGAAGGTTAGGTTCAGTCCAAATATTAAGTTTTGGTTTTCTATTGGTTCCTCAATGCTAGGGTCAAACATTATGGTAAACTTCTAACTACTCTAGTAGTGTCTATACTACTCTCAAGTCTTCATAATACACCAGGGGGTAATGGTAAACCAATTCTAGAGATAAGAAATTCTAGGGTTCACTCGATATTCTAAACTTAGTGGTGTGTCTATATTCTCGTTGTATTCTTAATAGGTGTGCTACTCTAATATCATCCTAATAACAGGGGTTCCTATATTCTAGCAGAAGGCCATATATACTCAAGAAACTATTAGGGAAGCACATGAATCAAGCAGGATACAATTGTTCAAGAATAGAACAGATAGAAGGAGATGAATCACAGTCAATTGTGGATGAGATCCTATACTCTAGTCCTAGGTGCAGGCTTGTTCGGTACAGTAACGTAACCGAGACAATATGCTCTTGACCTGCATGGGCCACCACAAAAATATGTCACGCCCCAGTCCCAAAAATACGTAGGACTTAGGACACGTAAGCATGCCAGCCGCATGGATATGGCAACTCCATTATATGGAAACCAAATCCATACGTACGCTGTAATATGAATATAAAATCCACAAGTGGTATAAAATGTAATACAAGTCACAGGATATAATCTAAATCTCATCCACCAAAATCATATAGAAATAAAATAACCAATGTCTATGAAACTAGATCTCAACAAGAAGTATCTAAAGATGATAGTTGGATGGAAACAAATCCACTACCAACTCGAATGGGAAAAGTAAATACAATATCAGTACAACTCACTCAAACAATAAGTACCAGCTACCAATCACGGCTCGAAGAGAAGACATCCACGAAGCATCTATTCCTTCCAAATCTGTGCTCCTGCAAATACTCAAGAACAGGTACACCTGGCAGCGGACCAGGTCCCCAGAGGGACATAACAAGTATACTTAAACACATGCCAATAAAGTACTGAAAATAAACATCCATTGGGGTCGCCTAACCATCTATGTGAATGCAGTTAAGAACACCTTTCCCCACAAGTGAGCTATCTGGCTGAAAACTGGGATTTGGCATGGTTCTCTTTTGAAGAGCCAGGGGCCTAAAAGGCACGTCGTCTTTTGAACGCCGGTGGCCCGCCTGATAGTACATAATATATATGGGTCATCATCACCCGTATCTCCAGCGAAGAATCCGGGCTTCACAGAAAAAGTGTAAAGGAGCTCAAATGCGGTACTTGTTGTTCTCCCCACCCCATGCTCTAAGCATGTCACATCCATGACACGATTTGGTCCATAGCCTATTCTTAGTACCCTAGCCCAATCCTGCAACCAAACAAGGACAAGGATGGGACCACCGTACTACAATAAGCTATGTCCCTGGACCTCTAATAACTGCCAAGTCTACTAGCATGCAATGTTTCTAACAGCAGTTATTCCTAACGCACGGCCCATACGTACAGGAGGCCAGACCTGTCACGCAGTCCGTGATCTATATGAGACTCACACCCGTGTAACCACTGTGTCACGGCCAATGAACCTAATGGTGCTACATGATAATGGGGTAGTCTCATGAACAAGGTCAATGCAAATACATAAATAAAAATATATCGCGACGTCACCGTCGCGAGCATTTTATATAACAATTAAAATATATAAACTAAAGATAGAAAATAAAGATGCATGCAACATATGGAATATAAATAACAGTACAATGGCAAGGTATACTTGCCTGACAAGAAGCTGCAAAATGTCACGTCCAGATGTGCAATACACAGGACCAGAAGCTATGGCCACAGAACAAATGTCTCCGGATGCTGAAATAAATATCACCAATATTTCCGGAATGAGCAAAATAGCTAAAAAGCACATCCCTTTCGTCCAATTTGGACACAGGGGCAAAACGGTAATTTTGGGTAAAAGTGGGGTCCACATGTGGCCCACTTTGCACCGAAAAGCGTGTCGAGGGTAACAGTCTCTAAATGGGACAAACTATGGGTCAAACAACTCTAGATGTCAATACGAACTCAACGGTATGTCCAAATTTGGATTCCGATGAGCCGAACAAAATTTGGTCCAAAAAGTCAACTGTGGGGCCCGCCAATTGGCGATCTGGTCAACCGTCTCAGAAATGCGTGAAACTTGGGTCACAGGACCAGCGTGTTACCACGAGTCCAGTGGCGCAAGTTTCGTCGCATTCTGACAAGCGTGTACAAAATACGTGCGAGTTCCACAAAAGTGGCGACACGAAATTTGTCCGCGGATACGGTCTGATTCCGGCGCGCACACGCGTCCGAATCAGTCCCCACGAATTTTCACGTGTCCCGTTATGCTGCGTGCACCATTCGGTACACTTGGCACACGGCGGGGCGGTCCCGTTTGGCGGGGCGCGCTCCGATCTCCAACTTTTGGAAAACCGGAAAAAGTGGGTGCGCGCAGTTTTGTGACGAATACAATTCTTTCCACAGCGACTAGTAGCACAAGGTTAATATACAGAAAATAAACTACTATATTGGGTACCCACTTGATCGGCTACGCTATCAGCTTCCCGAAACAGTTGGTCGATACGGTGGAACTAATCGGAGAGACGTTCGACTTCGACAGGAAGAAGAAAATGGGAGAAGATTTGAGATCGAAAGAGGGAAACAAGTTTAGTAAGAATGGTGGTATTCTTGTGACCTGGCTTGCGCTTGTCATTACTATATTCATCGCTTCTTTCTTCCAAGCGGCTTTCTCTAGAGCTCTGGATTTTGCTGGAGTTTACGAAAACTGCTTTCTTTTCGGGGTCTTGTCGTCGGTGATGGCTTGGATCCATCGATCGAAGAGGGGACGCAGACCGGACACAGCAGTACCGTGTCGCAGCGTCGTATCGCTTCGCGGACACGGGAATTTCAGGTTCCACGAAGCCCTATTCAGGTAGCATTTTCTCTCTCTTCGTTGACCCGTTTTCGGTTCCGTCAGTTGTGACGCGTAGGCTGTGTGACCCCCTCGATGCCTGTGCAACCCGCTCGGTGCATCGCGTCCTGTGGTGATCGCAAACCGCGATCCAAAAACAGGAAAACCAACGCCCTATTTTACCCCGGAACTGAGTGCGCCCCGCCAAACGGGACCACTTGGTCGTATACGATCTTTACCGAAACGTGCACGCTGTTGATACGGACGTGCAGGATTTCGCAGAAGTTGATTTGGATGTGCGTGCACACCATAATCAACGCGTATCAGCCGACAACGCTCCGTATCCTCCTATTCTGGAATGCGTCGTAACTTTGTGTACACACGTCGGATCGAGACGAAACTTACGCCATTGGACTCATAGCAATACGCTGGTCCTGTGACCCAAGTTTGGTTCGATTCTGATAACGTTGACAAAATCGCGTATCGTGGGCCCCACAAGCTCCACTTGACGGGCGATTTTGTGATCGGCTCATCGGAATCCAATTCTGAAAGTTCCGTTGGGTTCGTATTGTCGTTCCTGAGTTGTTGACACTGAGTTTGACAAATTTGGAGACCTTTGACCCTGACACGCTTTTCGGTGCAAAGTGGGCCACACGTGGACCCCTTTGACCCAAAATTACGGTTTTGCCCCTGTGTCCAAATTGGACGAAAGGGAAGTGCTTTCTAGCTATTTTGCTTATTCTGGGAATGTTGGTGATATCTATTTCAGCATCCGGAGACATTGTTTTGAGGCCATAGCTTCTGGTCCTGTGTATTGGACATCTGGACGTGACATTTTGCAGCTTCTTGCCAGGCAAGTATACCTTGCTATTGTACTGTTATTTATATTCCATATGTTGCATGCATCTTTATTTTCTGTCTTAGTTCATATATTTTACCAGTTATATAAAATACGCGCGACGATGTCGTCGCGATATGTTTTTATTTATGTATTTGCATTGACCCTGTTTATGAGACTACCCCATTATCATTTAGCATCATTAGGTTCATTGTGTCACGCCCCAGTCCCAAAATGCCGAGGGACTGGACACGCGGCAATGGCCAGCAGCACGCACCGATGGACAACCCAATTTAATGGATCCATCAGGGCATGCTTAAGCTGTAGTCTAACAGGGAAATATTACAAGTCTCAGGTATTTCTAATCTCATCCACAGAATAAACACAGATTAATTGCCAGACATATTGCAAATGAAAATAAATAAGCAATATCAAATAAGTGTCTCGGGAAACAATCCGAGAATCAGTCTGTTACATTAAAGGAATTAGACAGGAATTAAATCAACAGAAAATAGAAATACTGAGCAAATGAAGCCGGTACTCAGGAGAAGTCTTCTGCCACTATCTCGTCCTCGGTTCCTGGTTCTGCTCCAAGGAGTGCTCCTGTAGTGTACACCTCGGGGTAGTTCTCTTCAGCTGTACCTGGGGACATAATCCGGATCCAGGTCCTCAGGGGACAGCAAGGTACAGAAAATACAAGCCAAAATAAATGCAGTACAGCAGATAATTAAACAAGAGGGTAGGCTATGTAACCAGCTAAGTGATATGCAATATGAGAGCAGCACTAGAACTTAGGCTGAAGCCACTACAAGCTCTGTGTCGGGGAGCCGGTAGCGACAATAACTATGAATTATACTCTGAAATATACTATGTTTTATATATATAATATCAGCCTGTAGTCTGTGTTTCTCTCCCCACCCAATGTAATACCACGTCTCATGTCCACGATGCCTCATGTCCATGGCACGCACGATTATAACTAATGCAGCAAGTCTGATAGCTATGAATCAATGCCTATGAATGTAATGTCTAAGTCAAAACATGAATCCTATACAGAATCACCTTGAATGTCTCAGGAAGACTCTGTCTCATAAAATAGTGACAAGTGTCCTGGGTTCTGGTGTACTTGATAAGACAAGTACGAGAATTATCGGGTATCGATATCCATCTCTATGTGACGTTACACAACTCCGCGTACGGGGTTGGCACCCGACTGGTAATCGGACGCTAAGTAAAGCTACTCGGTCCTGGGTTGAGCAGTTAGAACAAGTTTACATATGAATCTACAAGAATTAAAAATACTATAACAAGAATTACTGCGAGTTGACAAACTTTACTTGCCCACTGATGCAAAATTAAGTCCAGACAATCAATAGCAAGCTGCAGGGTTTGGCAAGGTACACTTGCCTGTGGGTCCGGTTCCAATTGCGGCTCTGACTTCAGTTGGATTTGCAGGTGGTACTCCGGTTGCTGAAATAAATATCACCATCAGATCCAAAAAATATCAATCAGCTAGAAATGCCTGTCCTTGGGTTCAATTTGGAGACAAGGGCAAAAACGGCAGTTTCGGGTCAAAACGGGGTCCGCATGTGGGCCCGCTTTGCACCGAAAAATGCGTCAGGGTCAAAGGTCTCTAAATTCACCAAACTTAGTGTCAACAGGTCAGGAACGATGATACGAACCCAACGGAACCTCTAGAATTGGATTCCGATGAGCCGATCACAAAATCGCCCGTCGAGCGGGGCCTGTGGGGCCCACGACACGCGATTTCGTCAACGTTCTCAGAATCGAACCAAACTTGGCTCACAGGACCAGCGTATCGCTATGAGTCCGATGGCACAATTTTCGTCTTGATTCGATGTGTGTGCACGAAGTTAGGATGAATTGCAGAAAAGTCGGATACGGGGCGATGTCCGCGGATACGCGTTGATTCCGGTGTGCACGCACACCCGAATCGACTTCTGCGAAATCCCACACGTCCATATCAATGATGCGCACGTATCTGTGAAGACCGCGCGCGACCAAGTCATCCCGTTTGGCGGGGCGTACCCAGTTCCGGGGTGAATCGGGTTGTTGTTTTTCCTGTTTTTGGATCGCGGTGTGCGATCACCACAGGACGCGATGCCCCGAGAGGTTTGTCCGGGCACCGAGAGGGTCATACAGGCTTCGCAACACATTTTACGGAATCAAAATCTGAGCTACGAGCAAGAAAATACACGCACCTGAACTGGGCTGAAAAACCCGGAGTTCGAATCGTGTCCGACACGTGTCCGACACGAATCCAACTAGGGTTAGGGTTTGGGTCGATCGCCGGAGCTGCGGCGGCTGGGCGGCCAGGCTGAGGCAGAGGGGGCCGGGGGCTCTGCGACGAGGCGGTGGCCGGGGCTCGCGGCGGTGCTGGAGGCGGCGCTCGGCTGCTGCTGTTGCCGGAGCTGCCGGAGACGAAGGGGAGGGGAGGAAGAAGGGGGCTGCAGCGGAGCTGGCGGGCGACCGGAGGTGCCGGGCGGACTTGGAAGCGGTGGCGGCGGCGTTGCTAGGGCGGAGGCGGGCTGACGACGGCGAGGGGCGGGTGACCGGAGAGAGGGGGTAGCCTAGGGTTTATATAGGCTGGGAGGAGGCCGGCTAGACGGAGGAGGCGGAGGGGAGAGGGGGTCGTGGGGCGAGCGGAGCGGGCGGGCGGTCGAGCGGAGCGGGCGAAGCGCCGGCGGGTGCGGCGGAAGACGCGGGGGGGCTGGGGTTCGTGGGGGAGATGCGGGTTTGGGCACGGGCGGGTGAAGAAGCGGGTCGGGTTTGGGCAGACCCGACCCGACCCAGTAGGGTGAGCGGGCTGGGCCGGCCTGCGGGCCGAGGTTGGTCCGGGCTGTAGGGTTGGGTTTAAATAATAATAATAATCATAATAATAATAATAATAATAAATAAATAAATAAATAAATAATTAATTTTTAGGTGTTTTAAAATAGGTCCGGGGCCCAATAAATTTCAGAAAAATTACCCTAAGTCTAGTTTTTCATTTTACACTCAAAAATATTATTTTCATAATATTTTAATACTGTTTATTATTATTTAAAAATCATTGAATAATTAAAACCCTGTTTTTAAATTACAGAAAATTCCCAGAAAATTCCAGAAAATTGTGAAAAATCCAGTTTTAAAAATTTTGAAAAATCAGGGGGTTTACAATCTACCCCCCTTAAGTGGATTGCGTCCTCGCAATCAAAGAATAACCGGTCAGCCGAGATGACACGGTTGCAAGTATCGTTCGAAACACATCACAAGATACTTAGGGAAATACCGTTTCCCTAAAAATGAAAGTTATACACTTTTCAGAGAAAATCTAGTTAAAGTAAAAGAACTACAACTTTTATGAAAACTAGGTTATTATTAACAAGTTGCAAATTACTAGGTTGGGGCTGAGGTCACGAACCAATAGGCACGAACTACACAATACTAGAAACGGATAAATACGAATCACTTACTCGCATCAGCGTCCTGCACAGTCATCGTGTAGGCTTGTCCTCGTCCTTGTGGTGGATTCCTCTGCTGCTGTTGGGCTTGCTGAAAAAGTGCTGCTTGAGGTGCCAGAGGTGGCCACGGTGCTGGCAAAGCTGGTTGGTTTGCCCTTCGTGCTCCATCTCGATGCTGAGGACAGTCCTTGGCTATGTGTTGATTGGTGCCACAAATCAAGCATAATCCCAACTTGCGTCTGCAGTCTTTCTCGATATGGCCTATCTTGCCGCAGTAGTGACAGGTAGGAAGGGTCTGCGAAGCTGTCCTGGGTGGCTGGTTCGTGTGAGATCTCTTTGCAGATTCTCCTGGTGATGCTCTGTCTGGTGCTGAGGTGATTGGCCGCTTGTGGTGAGACTCTCTCCTGGTGATGCGTTCCATGCGTCGGGCTGCAGCGAGAACGTCTGAGTAGGAGGTAGGTGCGACGGATCCGATAAGTCTCTGTAGCTCGAAGTTCAGTCCGTCGAAGAACTTCTCGGCCTTCTCTTTCTCTGTCGGGATCAGGGTTGGGGCGAAGCGGCTCAGACGAATGAATTCTGCGTTATATTCTTCCACCGTCATAGAGTCCTGGGTGAGGCAATTAAATTTGTCCCGCAGTTCTGATCGAGTGATAGCCGGAATGTACATCTCTTGGAAGAGTCTGAAGAACTCCTCCCAAGTGACTCGGTCTGGTCCGAGTCGCGTCTCCTCAGACAACCACCAGTGGTGCGCATTGCCTGTCAATTGCATTCGGACGGCAGTCATCCAGCGTTCCCGTGGAAGCTCAGCTGCTTCCAGTTGATGCTGAATGTTGGTGAGCCATTCATGAACTTCGGTGGGCTCTTCCTTGCCGGAGAAAGTGCGGGGCTTCAATTGGCGGAAGTCAGTGATTGAGCCCGTCGATGGCCGTCGAGCTGGTAGGTTGGCCTGCTCCAGTGCAGTTACGATGCTGCTTCTCAAGAAATTAGCCTCGCGGAGTTGAGCCTCGTGTTGGAGTTGTTGCTGGGCTTGCATCATTGCGTAGATCATTTGGAATATCTGTTGCCCATCAATTGGCTGTCCTTGTGGGAGTACGGGCGTTGGTGGAACGAACTGCGACGGAGGCAGGATATCATCACGCCGGAATCTAGAGGTAGGTTGACCTGCCTGCTAGCTCTATTGAGTTGATGGAACTCCTCCGACTGGTGTCACTTCGTCGTCATAGGTGACACCTGTAGCTTGTGGTATTCTGGCGGGAGTCTCGTTGCACTCTTGTGGGTCCATTTCCCTGTATCCAAAATAAACAATAAAAGGCGCACAGGAATCAAGGCAAGATGCAAGTCAAAATTAATTCAAATACGATACAGATATCAAAAACGATTCAAGCAAATGGATGAGATCCTAAAAATTTATCCTATCTTATTGCTGGCCTGTTCGGTCCCTAAGTTGAAACCGAACAATTTAGTCGTAGACCTGCATGGGCCACCACAAAAACCATGTCACGCCCCAGTCCCAAAATGCCGAGGGACTGGACACGCGGCAATGGCCAGCAGCACGCACCGATGGACAACCCAATTTAATGGATCCATCAGGGCATGCTTAAGCGGTAGTCTAACAGGGAAATGTTACAAGTCTCAGGTATTTTTAATCTCATCCACAGAATAAACACAGATTAATTGCCAGACATATTGCAAATGAAAATAAATAAACAATATTAAATAAGTGTCTCGGGAAATAATTCGAGAATCAGTCTGTTACATTAAAGGAATTAGACAGGAATTAAATCAACAGAAAATAGAAATACTGAGCAAATAAAGCCGGTACTCAGGGGAAGTCTTCTGCCACTATCTCATCCTCGGTTCCTGGTTCTGCTCCAAGGAGTGCTCCTGTACCGTACACCTCGGGGTAGTTCTCTTCAGCTGTACCTGGGGACATAATCCGGATCCAGGTCCTCAGGGGACAGCAAGGTACAGAAAATACAAGCCAAAATAAATGCAGTGCAGCAGATAATTAAACAAGAGGGTAGGCTATGTAACCAGCTAAGTGATATGCAATATGAGAGCAGCACTAGAACTTAGGCTGAAGCCACTACAAGCTCTGTGTCGGGGAGCCGGTAGCGACAATAACTATGAATTATACTCTGAAATATACTATGTTTTATATATATAATATCAGCCTGTAGTCTGTGTGTCTCTCCCCACCCAATGTAATCCCACGTCTCATATCCACGATGCCTCATGTCCATGGCACACACGATTATAACTAATGCAGCAAGTCAGATAGCTATGAATCAATGCCTATGAATGTAATGTCTAAGTCAAAACATGAATCCTATACAGAATCACCTTGAATGTCTCAGGAAGACTCTGTCTCATGAAATAGTGACAAGTGTCCTGGGTTCTGGTGTACTTGATAAGACAAGTACGAGAATTATCGGGTATCGATATCCATCTCTATGTGACGTTACACAACTCCGCGTACGGGGTTGGCACCCGACTGGTAATCGGACGCTAAGTAAAGCTACTCGGTCCTGGGTTGAATAGTTAGAACAAGTTTACATATGAATCTACAAGAATTAAAAATACTATAACAAGAATTACTGCGAGTTAACAAACTTTACTTGCCCACTGATGCAAAATTAAGTCCAGACAATCAATAGCAAGCTGCAGGGTTTGGCAAGGTACACTTGCCTGTGGGTCCGGTTCCAATTGCGGCTCTGACTTCAGTTGGATTTGCAGACGGTACTCCGGTTGCTGAAATAAATATCATTATCAGATCCATAAAATATCAATCAGCTAAAAACGCCTATCCTTGGGTCCAATTTGGAGACAAAGGCAAAAACGGCAGTTTTGGGTCAAAACGGGGTCCGCAAGTGGGCCCGCTTTGCACCAAAAAATGCGTCAGGGTCAAAGGTCTCTAAATTCATCAAACTTAGTGTCAACAGGTCAGGAACGATGATACGAACCCAACGGAACCTCCAGAATTGGATTTCGATGAGCCGATCACAAAATCGCCCGTCGAGCGGGGCCTGTGGGGCCCACGACACGCGATTTCGTCAACGTTTTCAGAATCGAACCAAACTTGGCTCACAGGACCAGCGTATCGCTACGAGTCCGATGGCGCAAGTTTCGTCTCGATCCGACGTGTGTGCACGAAGTTAGGATGAATTGCAGAAAAGTCAGATACGGGGCGATATCCGCGGATACGCGTTGATTTCGGTGTGCACGCACACCCGAATCGACTTCTGCGAAATCCCACACATCCGTATCGACGATGTGCACGTATCTGTGAAGACCGCGCGCGACCAAGTCGTCCCGTTTGGCGGGATGTACCCAGTTCCGGGGTGAATCTGGGTGTTGTTTTTCCTATTTTTGGATCGCGGTGTACGATCACCACAGGACGCGATGCCCCGAGCGGTTTGTCCGGGCACCGAGAGGGTTATACAGGCTTCGCAACGCAATTTACGGAATCAAAATCTGAGCTACGAGCAAGAAAATACACGCACCTGAACTGGGCTGAAAAACCCGGGGTTCGAATCGTGTCCGACACGTGTCCGACACGTGTCCGACACGAATCCAACTAGGGTTAGGGTTTGGGTCGATCGCCGGAGCTGCGGAGGGGGCCGGGGGCTCTGCGGCGAGGCGGTGGCCGGGGCTCGCGGCGGCGCTGGAGGCGGCGCTCGGCTGCTGCTGTTGCCGGAGCTGCCGGAGACGAAGGGGAGGAAGAAGGGGGCTGCAGCAGAGCGGGCGGGCGGCCGGAGGCGCCGGGCGGACTGGGAAGCGGTGGCGGCGGCGCTGCTAGGGCGGAGGCGGGCTGACGGTGGCGAGGGGCGGGTGACCGGAGAGAGGGGGTAGCCTAGGGTTTATATAGGCTGGGGAGGAGGCCGGCTAGGCGGAGGAGGCGAAGGGGAGAGGGGGTCGTGGGGCGAGCGGAGCGGGCGGCGACCGAGCGGAGCGGGCGGAGCGCCGACGGGTGCGGCAGAAGACGCGGGGGGGCTGAGGTTCGTGGGGGAGATGCGGGTTCGGGCACGGGCGGGTGAAGAAGCGGGTCGGGTTTCGGCAGACCCGAACCGACCCAGTAGGGTGAGCGGGCTGGGCCGGCCTGCGGCCGAGGTTGGGCCGGGCTGTAGGGTTGGGTTTAAATAATAATAATAATAATAATAATAATAATAAATAAATAAATAGTTTTTAGGTGTTTTAAAATTGGTCCGGGGCCCAATAAATTCCAAAAAAATTACCCTAAGTCCAGTTTTTCATTTTACACTCAAAAATATTATTTTTATAATATTTTAATACTATTTATTATCATTTAAAAATCATTGAATAATTAAAACCCTGTTTTTAAATTATAGAAAATTCCCAGAAAATTCCAGAAAATTGTGAAAAATCCAGTTTTAAAAATTTTAAAAAATCAGGGAGTTTACACATTGGCCGTGACACAGTTGTTACACGAGTTGTGAGTCTCATGTAGATCACGGACTTGCGTGCAGGTTTGGCCTCCTGTACGTGTGGGCCGTGCGTTAGGGATAACTGCTGTTAAAAATTTTGCATGCTAGTAGACTTGGCAGTTATTAGAGATCCATGGACATAGCTTATTATAGTACGGTGGTCCCATCCTTGTCCTTGTTTGATTGCAGGATTGGGCTAGGGTTCTAAGAATAGGCTATGAACCAAATTGTGTCATGGATGTGACATGCTTAGAGCATGGGGTGGGGAGAACAACAAGTACCGCATTTGAGCTCCTTTGCACTTTTTTTCTATTGTGCGACCGGATTCTCCGCTGGAGATACGGGCGATGATGACCACTATATATTATATTATTATCAGGCGGGCCTCCGGCGTTCGAAAGTTGTCGTGCCTTTGTAGGCCCCTGGATCTCCAATAGAGAACCATGCCAAATCCCAGGTTTTCAGCCAGATAGCTCACTTGTGGGGAAAGTTGTTCTTAACTGCATTCACTTAGATGGTTAGACGACCCCATTGGATATTTATTTTAGTACTTTATTGGCATGTGTTTAAGTATCTTGTTATGTCCGTTTGAGGACCTGGTCCGCTGCCAGGTGTATCTGTTCTTGAGTATTTGCAGGAGCGCAGATTTGGATGGTTGTATATGCTTCGTGGATGTCTTCTCTTCGAGCCGTGATCGATAGCTGGTATACTTATATTAGGTTTGATTGTGTTGTACTCATATTGTATTTGCTCTTATATTCGAGTTGGTAGTAGATTTGTTTCATCCAACTATCATCCTTAGATACTTCTTATTGAGATCTAGTTTCATAGATACTGGTTATTTATTTATATTTGATTTTCGTGGATGAGATTTAGATTATATCCTGTGACTTGTGATACATTTTATACCACTTGTGGATTTGATATTCATATTACAGCGTACGTATGAATTTGGTTTCCATATTGGAGTTGCCATATCCATGCGGCTGGCATGCTTACGTGTCCTAGTCCTACGTATTTTGGGACTGGGGCGTGACAGCTGCTGCGGTTGACTGTTGGGTGCTGGGGGGAGAGGAGGATGGAGGCGCCGGCGGCTGTTGCCAGGAGGAGGCTGGCGGGGCGGGGGCGACGTCGTCGACGGCGAGGCGATGGCGGCGTGGTGGTGGAGGGATCGGGTCGAAGGCGGGGGCAGGGGTGTTTAAATAGGGCGGAGGAGGGGGTCGTGGCCGGGCAAAGCGGGGCGGGGCGGGCGGAGCACCGGAGGACGCGGGCGGGGGCGCATGGCCGGGCGGGGCAGCGCGTGGCCGAGCGGGGCGCCGGAGAAAGCGGGCAGGGTGCGGGTCGTGGGGGAGAGGGGAAGCGGGTTCGGGTCGGGCGAGTCGCGGGTTGGGCAGACCCGATCCGACCCATTAGGGTCAGGGGTGCGGTCCGGTCCGGTTCGCTTGGACCGGGTTCAGGCCGGTTCAGGCCGGTTTGAACCCGGTTCAAACCGATTTATTTTAATTTTTAAATATAATAGTTTTTGGGCTTTTAAAAAATGATTTTGGGGTCCAATAAATTCCAAAAAAATTATCCTAAGTCCAATATTTTATTTTACACCCAAAAATATTATTTTCATAATATTTTAATATATTTTAAACACATTTAATTTTATTTAATGCCAAAATACCCTGATTTTTAATTAGTAAAAAATCCCAAAAATTCCAGAAAATCCTAAAAATTTCGTTTTTAAAAATATTGAAAAATCAGGGGGTTTATAATCTACCCCCCTTAAGAGAATTGCGTCATCGCAATCAAAAAATAACCGGTCAACAGAGATGACACGGTTGCAAGCATTGTTCGAAACACATCACAAGACACCTAGAGAAAATATTGTTTCCCTAAGAATGAAAGTTATGCACTTTCCAGAGTAAAAAAAATCTAGTTAAAGCAAGAAAACTACAACTTTTAGAAAAACTAGGTTATTATTAACAAGTTCCAAATTACTAGGTTAGGGCTAAGGTCACGAACCAATAGGCACGAGCTAAAATAATTCTAGAAACGGTAGCTACGAGTCACTTACGCGCATTAGCTACTCCAAGAGTCTGCGCGTCCTCTACTGTCATCACATAAGCTTGTCCGCATCCTGGTGGTGGTACCCTCTGCTGTTGCTGGGCCTGCTGGAAGAGTGCTACTTGGGGTGCCAAGGGTGGCCTCGGTTGATATCCTCCCGGTGCTGGTAAGGCTTCTCGGTTAATCATCGGTGTTTCTCCTCGATGCATTGTGCAATCTCTGGCTAAGTGTTGTCTGGATCCGCAAATTAAGCACATTTCCAGCTTGCGTCTGCATTCTTTTTCAATATGGCCTATCTTGCCACAGTAGTAACAAGTAGGAAGGAAAGAGGCTCTTGGTGCTGCTCTCGGTGGTGGATTTATTTATTGACGCTTTGCAGACTCCTCTTGTGCTGCTCTGGTTGGTGGGATTTGGAAGGCCGCTTCAGGTTGGTCTCTCTCCTGACGACGCGCTCCATGCGTCGGGCTGCTGTAAGGACGTCCGAGTAAGAAGTAGGTGCAATGGATCCGATCAGTCTCTGTAGCTCGAAGTTCAGTCCGTCGAAGAACTTCTCAGCCTTCTCCTCTTCGGTCGGGATCAGGGTTGGGGCGAAGCGACTCAGACGAATGAATTTCGCATTGTACTCTTCCACTGTCATCTTGTCTTGAGTGGGGCGATTGAACTTGTCCCAAAGTTCCGATCAAGCGGTAGATGGAATGTACATCTCCTGGAAGAGTTTGGAAAACTCCTTCCAAGTGACTCGGTCTGGTCCGAGTCGTGTCTCCTCAAATAGCCACCAGTGATGAGCATTGTCCGTCAATTACATTCTGACGGCAGTCATCCAACGTTCCCGTGGAAGCTCAGCTGCTTCTAATTGATGCCGAATGTTGGTGAGCCATTCATGAACTTCTGTGGGCTCCTCCTTGCCAGAAAAGGTGCGGGGCTTCAGTTGGCAAAAATTGGTGATAGAGCCCGTCGATGGCCGTCGAGCTGGTAGGTTGGTCTGCTCTAGTGCAGTTACTATGCTGCTCCTCAAGTAATCAGCCTCGCGACGCTGAGCCTCGTGTTGGACTTGTTGCTGGGCTTGCATCATTGCGTAGATCATTTGGAATATCTGTTGCCCGTCAATTGGCTGCCCTTGTGGGAGTATGTGCATTGGTGGAACGAACTACGGCGGAGGTGGGATGTCATCACGCCGGAATCTTGAGGTAGGTTGACCTGCTTGATGGCTTTGTTGAGCTGATTGAACTCCACCTACTGGTGTCACTTCATCGTCATAGGTGACACTTGTAACTTGTGGTGTTCCTGCGGGAGTCTCGTCGCACGCTTGTGAATCCATTGCCCTGCATCCAAAATAAACTATAAGAAGCTTACAGAAGAATCAAGACAGGATGCTTGTAAATTATTTTTGAAGTCGATATAGAGATCAAGAACGATTCAAGCAAGTGAATGAGAACCTAAAACTTATCCTATTCTTATTGCAGGCCTGTTCGGTCCCTAAGTTGAAACCGAACAGTTTAGTTGTTGACCTGCATGGGCCACCACAAAAACTATGTCACGCCCCAGTCCCAAAATACCGAGGGACTGGACACGTGGCAATGGCCAACAGTACGCACCGATGGACAAACCCAATTTAATGGATCCATCAGGGCGTACTTAAGCTGTAGTACAACAATAAATAGATCAAATGATACAAGTCACAGTCTATTCTAATCTCATCCACAACAGATAAACATAGATCAAAAGCCAGATTAAATGCAAATAAATAAAATCTAACATATCTCGATAAAAGTGTGGGGAACAATTTGAGAATAAGTCTGATACATCAAAGCAAATAGACATGAAATAAAGTAACTGGAAATGGGAATAACTGAGTATATAAAGCCAATACTCAGGAGAAGTCCTCTGGCACGATCTCGTCCTCAGGTTCTGGTACTGTTCCGAGAAGTGCTCCTGTTCTGTACACCTCGGGGTAGATCTTTTCGGCTATACCTGGGGACATAATCCAGATCCAGGTCCTCAGGGGACATAGCAAGGTACAACATAACTCAAGCCAAAATAAATAATACAGTGCAGCAATAAATGAACAATAGGGTAAACTATATAACCATCTATGTGAAATACAAGTTGAGAGCATCACTAAAACTCAGGCTGAGCCACTACAAGCTCTGTATCGGGGAGCCGGTAGCAGTAATATCACTAGTAGAGTGCCTAGCTCTGATATAGAGTCTGAGGCCTCACAATAAATATAACACTAGTAGAGTGCCTAGCTCTGATGTAGAGTCTAAGGCCTCACCATAATAAATATATATAAATCAGCCTGTAGCCTGTGTGTCTCTTCCCACCCAATGTAATCATACGTCTCATGTCCATGACACGCAAGATCATAACTAATGCAGCAAGTCATAATAAGCTCTAAGCATATATGTAAAGAATATGTCCTGAATCTGAATCCTATACAGAATCACCATGAATGTCTCAGGAAGATTCTGTCTCATGAATAGTGTCAGGTGTACTAGTTTATGATGTACTTGATAAGACAAGTACGAGAAATATCGGGTCTCGGTATCCATGTCTAGATGACAATACACAATGTCGCGTACGGTGTTGGCACCCGACTATTAATCGGACGCTAAGTAAAGTCACACGGTCCTAGGTTGAACATTTATATCAAGATTATTTATGTATATACAAAGAACTCAAGCAAAGTACTATAACAGGAATCACTGCGAGTTGGCAAGCTACACTTGCCTGTGGTTCTGGCTCCAACTGTAGCTCTGGTATTCGTGAAATCTCTAAGAACGTCTTCGGATGCTGAAACAAATATTACCATCAGATTCAGAAAATATCAAATAGCTAGAAACGTCTCTCCTTGAGTCCAATTTGGAGACAAGGGCAAAAATGACCATTTCGGGTCAAAGCGGGGTCCACATGTGGCCCGCTTCGCACCAAAAAACATGTCAGGGACAAAGTTCTCCAAATTTGTCAAACTTAGTGTCAACAGGTCCAGAACGATGATACGAACCCAACGGAACTTCCAGAATTGGATTTCGATGAGACGGTCACAAAATCGCCCGTCAAGTGGAGCCTGTGGGGCCCACGATACGCGATTTTATCAACGTTCTCAGAATCGAACCAAACTTGGGTCACAGGACCAGCGTATCGCTACGAGTCCGATGGTGCAAGTTTCGTTTCTATCCGATGTGTGTACACAAAGTTACGACACGTTCCAGAACAGACGGATACGGGACGGTGTCGGCGGATACGCGTTGATTTCGGTGTGCACGCACATCCAAATCAACTTCTGCGAAATTTCGCACGTCCGTATCAACGGCACGCACGTATCGTTGAAGACCGCACGCGACCAAGTCGTCCCGTTTGGTAGGGCATACTCGGTTCCAGGGTGAAATATGGCATTATTTTTCTTATTTTTGGATCGCGGTTCGCGATCGCCACAGGACGCGATGCACCGAGCCGGTTGCACGGGCATCGAGAGGGTCATGCAGGGTTCATGTTGCAACAGACGAAACCGAAAATGGGGTAGCAAGGAGAGAGAAATGGGTACCTGAGCAGGGCTCCAAAAACTGAGAATTCGCGTGTCCGAGTCGTGTCCGAGTCGGATCTAGGGTTAGGGTTAGGGCCAGGATCTGCCGGAGCTGCGGCGGCCGAAGGCGAGCCGGAGGGAGGCCGGGGGCAGCGGAGGAGGCACTGGCCGGAGGCGGCGGCGCTGTCGTCGGCGGCTAGGCAGGGCCGGCTGCTGCTGCGGCTGACTGCTGGGTGCTGGGGGGGAGAGGAGGAAGGAGGCGCCAGCGGCTGCTGCCCGGAGGAGGCTGGCGTGGCGGGGGCGACGTCGTCGGCGGCTAGGCGGCGAAGAGGGAGGCGGTGGCGGCGTGTTGGTGTAGGGATCGGGTTGAAGGCGGGGGCAGGGGTGTTTAAATAGGGCGGAGGAGGGGTCGTGGCCGGGCGGAGCGGGGCGGGCGGAGCGCCGGAGGACGCGGACGGGGGCGCGTGGCCGGGCGGGGCGACGCGTGGCCGAGCGGGGCGCAGGAGAAAGTGGGCAGGGTGCGGGTCGTGGGGGAGAGGGGAAGCGGGTTCGGGTTGGGCGGGTCGCGGGTTGGGCAGACCCCATCCGACCCGTTAGGGTCAGGGGTGCGGTCCGGTCCGGTCGGGTTCGCTTGGACCGGGTTCAGGCTGGTTCAGCCCTGTTTGAACCCGGTTCAAACCGGTTTATTTTAATTTTTAAATATAATAGTTTTTGGGCTTTTAAAAAATGTTTTCGGGGTCCAATAAATTCCAGAAAAATTACCCTAAGTCCAATATTTTATTTTACACCCAAAAATATTATTTTCATAATATTTTAATATATTTTAAACACATTTAATTTTATTTAATGTTAAAATACCCTGGTTTTTAATTATTAAAAAATCTCGAAAAATCTCAGAAAATCCTGAAATTCCGTTTTTAAAAATCTTAAAAAATCAGGGGGTTTACATGGAGTTTGCTAATTTTGAATTGCTAATTTATTTGCTAAGGTAAATAAAAGTTTTGGTAAGAAAGTTTCTTACTTGTTTTTATTTAGTTATTATATATACACCTGCGTGTATTACCGGTGTTGAGAATTGCTCCACCGAAGGGGTCGGCAAACCCAAAAATTCTACGGAGGGTTGCTCCGGGTCTCTTTTATTAAATTATAAAATATTCGGATTCTAAAATATAAATGAGACTCTGCCAAAATTTCTAAAATATTTTAGAGATAGTCGTTTCTGAAAAATTCGAATAATCGATTATTCTCTAGTATAATTTTAGTTTAGGTTCAAACCATAAAATCTTTGGATTAAGAATTTATTTAATTTTAGGACGCGTAGGACACTTTGTATGTGCACAAAAGAGCAACAAAGATAGCTTTTAATTATATTCCAAGGTAAGAGTATAATTTTTAGGTTCTCGAGAATTTTTATACCAGATAGAATAGTTCCGTTAGATATGATACTGAGTATACAAAACAGAATTATATACTTTTATTTGATATTAAAAGTTATCGCAAAAGGCGAAATAATTTAGATGTTCTCGCAAAAGGTGTAGTCTCCGACACACAAGCTGAGGTACGAAATCAAGAATAATAATTTTTTTTACTTAATTGGGTTAATAGATAAGGATGATTATAATTTTATAGAATTGCATTGGGTGGGAGAGAACATTTGGATTACTCCGTTGAACTCTCAACAATATTTATTATTTAAAATGATCAGTAGTTTTCGGCATACGTATGGCTATACGATGACCACAGTGAGGCTTAGCTCATTTATTTTCCATTCTATCCGAATTTTGAAAAAGATCAAATTCGATAATTGTATATGTCCAATGTTTGACCTATGTTCCGAATTCTTGGAAAAGTTTAAGATATTCGATAATTGATTTTATTATCACATGATCCAAATTTTCTAAAATAAAGAAAATTCGACAATTGTTTATATCATGTGCTTATCACATTTTTATGTGATTCAATATTAATGTTGTTGACACAATGCTGTCAAAACACCTGTGGGGATTAGAATCTAAGCACCATCTACCAGAAAATTATCTGATCCTAGATAAATGGGATTATTGCCGGGACAATAGGTGTTGATGGTGATCCGAAAGCGTTCTCTAAAATTTGTATCTGCATATATAAATAATTGCACTGTGAGTTATAGTTGTGACTTGTGATTGGACACTTTGTAGAATAGAATTATAGAGTTATAAAACTCATATTTCAAGTTTACTCTATAAATTCTTCAAAAAAAAAACATTTCTCAAAATTTCTTTATTTTTCATTCATTTTCTAATTAACCTTCCTTACAACATCATCTTTATTTTATCTTTATGTCCGTCTTTGATATAAGGGCTTGCTAGTCGTTCTGACGACCTAGTTTTTGTTCAATAGGAACTGAAGAAAATAAATAAGAAGTACTACCTCTTTTTAGCATCGATGAGGTCGATGGACAATGAAAGACGACTTTTGGGGATAAATCAGTTCAAGAACTTTTGTGACTGAATATGTAAATTAAACTTTTTGGAAAATAGACTTGATGATGTAAATGTTGAAATGTATAAATATGGATGTTTTAGAATGTTGCCTTGTAAACCCCCTTTTTTTAGATTTAGATTTAAAATTTATTTAATATTGGTATTATGTAATTACTGAGATTAAGAAAGAATTTTCTATAATTTTTAGTTAATTATAATATATATATATATATATATATATATATATATATATATATATATATATATATATATATATATATATATATATATATATATGGATAATTATTTATGTGTAATTAATTAATTATAAATATTGTACAAAAAATATATTTTTGGGTGTACAACTATTATTGGAGTATTATAGATTTTTTCTGGAATTTATTGAGGTCCAAAACTATATATATATATATATATATATATATATATATATATATATATATATAAATTTATAAACTAAATCCGAACCCATATCCTAAACCAACCCGGATCCTAAAAACCCCAACCCGAAACCCTAAATCTTAAACCCGGACCCGAAACCCGCAACCAATCCATACCCTGAACCCTAAACCCGAACCCAAAAACTCACACCCGTAACCCCCCAACCTACTGCTATAGTAACCCCCTCACCCCTTCGGCTACAACCGCGATCCCTTCACCTTCTGTAACCGACCCCGACCCATTGTTTCCCTTACGAAACCCCCGTTCATACCCTATATATATCCCATCAGATCAGACCACGACTACCACCAGCATCCCCTACCGTCCTGCCGACCACCGACGACCACTGGCGACGCCGTCGACCGCCGCCGCACGCCACCGAGAATAGCTCACCAAAATTCGCGAGCAGTAGAGCTAATCAAGGTACTCTTCTTCTCGCCCCTGTATCTTCCTGCACAAAAATCCAATTAGCGATCCATTGAGTCCTATGTGAAGACCACATGACCCCCTTGAACCCTGTGTAATTAGTTTAGCTTATCGTGTCCTGTGTCGATCGTAAATTGTGACACAAAACAGTAAAAAATATTCGAGTTTTGGGAACAAAAACTGTTCCAAGTACGCGTGTTTGAGTCCCGTTATCTCTATAACGGCACACGATACTAAAATTCAACTTGAACAATAAATTAGACAACATAACGGAGTTTTAATCTCTTTAATTAGTTTATTTTAATTTGTTGTATGCTGTAATTTATTTGCTGTTGAAATTTGTCAAAAACTTGATTTCCTAAACCTAAAATTTCTCCATACGGGGTGCATCCTGCTAAACGAGGCGACTTCATCGTGTACAAATTATACCGAAATACGCGTATCGTCAATACGGACGTGTGGGATTTTGCGGAACTTAATTTGGATGTGCAGGCATACCGGAATCAACGCGTATCCGTCAAAAAATAACGTATTGTCATGTTCTGACACTCGTCATAATTTAATGTGTGCTTGTCATTTCGCAACGAAACTTACACCATCGGATTCGCTGTGTTATGTTGGTCTTGTGACCCAAGTTTGGCTCAATTCTGAGAATATTGACGAAACACAATTTCGTGACCAGCTCATCGAAATTCAGTTTTGGATGTTCCGTTGGGTTCATATTATCGTTTTGGAATCGTAGACACTAAGTTTGACGAATTTGGAGAACTTTATCTTTGGCACATTTTTCGGTACGAAGTGTGGCACATGTGGACCTCGCTTTGACCCAAAACTGTCAATTCTGCCCCTGTGTCCAATTTGGACTTATGGATAGTCAAATCTAGCTATTTCATGTATTTTGAGAATAGTTGTGATGTTTATTTTAGCATCCAGATGCGTACTTGGAGATTCCACTTTTACATGAGTAGTTGACGGAGTTCAGAGCCCAGACAAGTGTACCTTGCCAACTTGCAGTAGATCATGTGATATTATTTGCTTGTATTCTTTCTATATACTTCTGCATGTATATGTTCAACCTAGGATCGTGAGATGTTGCTTAGCGTCCGAACATGTCATGCCCCAGTCCCAAAAATATGTAGGACTAGGACACGTAAGCATGCCAGCCGCATGGATATGGCAACTCCAATATATGAAAACCAAATCCATACGTATGCTATAATATGAATATCAAATCCACAGGTGGTATAAAATGTAATACAAGTCACAGGGTAAAATCTAAATCTCATCCACGAAAATTATAATATAATTAAATAACCAACATCTATGAAACTAGCTCTCAATAAGAAGTATCTAAGGATGATAGTTGGATGAAAACAAATCCACTACCAACTCGAATGTAAGAGCAATACAATCTAAGTACACCACAATAAACACAATATAAGGATACCAGCTATCAATCACGGGCTCGAAGAGAAGACATCCTCGAAGCATCTATAACCATCCAAATCTGCGCTCCTACAAATACTCAAGAACAGGTACACCTGGCAGGGGACCAGGTCCTCCGAGGGACATAACAAGATACTTAAACACATGCCAATAAAGTACTGAAATAAATATCCAATTGGTCGCCTAACCGTCTAAATGAATGCAGTTTAAGAACAACTTTCCCAACGTGTGGGCTATCTGGCTAAAATAGGATTGGCATAGTTCTCTTGGAGATCCAGGGGCCTACAAAGGCACGGCATCTTTCGAACGCCGGAGGCCCGCCTGATATTATATATAGGGGTCATCATGACCGCGCATCTCCGGCGGAGCGTACGGGTTACACAGGAAAAGTACAACGGAGCCCACACGCCTTACTTGTTTTTCTTTCCACCCCATGCTCTAAGCATGTCACATCCATGACACGATAATACCTCTAATAACTGCCAAGTCTACTAGCATGCAAAGTGTCTAACAGCAGTTATTCCTAACGCACGGCCCACACGTACAGGAGGCCAAACCCTGCACGCAAGTCCGTGATCTACATGAGACTCATAACTCGTGTATCAACTGTGTCACGGCCAATGAACCTAATGATGCTACATGATAATGGGGTAGTCTCATAAACAAGGTCAATGCAAATACATAAATAAAAATATATCGCGACGTCACCATCGCGCGTATTTTATATAACAGTTAAAATATATGAACTAAAGACAAAAAATAAAGATGCATGCAATCATATAGAATAAGAATAACAGTACATTGGCAAGGTATACTTGCCTGGCAAGGAAGCTGCAATGTACCAATAACCTGCTCCAGAAATTGCGCAGAACAAATCCAATATCCTATGTACACATAAATATAATACAATAAAATCATTAGTCATTACCCTAGTGCACACACAACAATATTTACACGGGACTTAGGGGGTATACTAGGGGTAATACTAGTCATCTAACACGGTCAATTACGCGTTGAATTATGCGGGGTCTCATCTTCAAGTGCTGTACACAATCCGACATTCGACTGACAGGTGTCTAAGCTTATTTCGTTAAGGTACGCAAGGCAGGCAATTCATAAGTTCTTAGGGTCAACATGGTCAAGGTGAGTAAGGGACAGTCCACGGTGTCCTAGGGTCGTACAGTCTGAATATATAGTCCTAGTTATTATTTGGCATTGACTCACATATATATTCATATTTATATAATAATATAACTAGCAATTTATTTACATAACTAATGGAATACATATAGTAAATATGTGCATAAATATATATACCAACTAATAATATGTTAATGACTATCCAAATATATATATATATATATATATATATATATATATATATATATATATATATACTAAGTTGAACAGTATACGCGTACGTGTGCGTATACGGGTTGGGTTCGCCGACTCAGGGTCAGGTATCAGCTAGCAGTCATAAGCAATACACATGTCTATAAAAACATACGAAATGAGAAAAGTGGGGCAGGTTCGAACCTCGGTGTACGCGCACGGGATCGGCTGGACGACGACGAAGAGAGGTTGACGACGATGGTGACGAGGGTGACAATTAAAATGACGATAATGGTGATGACAATGATGAGATGACGGTGAAGTGATGATGATGATAAGGGTGATGAATGATGATGATGAATTGAGATGAGGATGATGATGAGGACGATCGTGAGATGATGATGCTAATGATTGAAAGTGATAATGATGGTAGCTACATTGAAGACGATGATGGTGGCCATGATGTAGATGACGATGACGTTGGGGGTGATGACGAGGATGATGATGACTGTGGTGTGCTCCGGCCAGGGGGTCCGGCGAGGGAGGTCAGTGAAGGAAAGGAGGACAGGGAGGATGGCTTGATGGTGGTGTGGCTGGTGATCAACGGCAGGATCCCATCGTCGGAGACGAGGGTGATGGCGGCGAGTCGAGGGAAGGAGTGAAGGTGTTCGTGCACGGCGTCGAGGGGTTCGTGCACAGCGTCGAGGGGTTCGTGCATAGCGTGCACAGCGTCGAGGGGTTCGTACACAGCGTCGAGTCCGGCGACGGGCTTGGGTCTCCGTCGGCTGGCTGAAGGGAGGAAGGAGAAGAAGAAGAAGAGCAGGGACAGCGGTCGAGGGGCTTGGTGCAGCAGCTCGGGACACCGGGGGATGAGGTCGGGTTCACCGGAGGTTGAAGAAGGAGGTGGTGGTTGTCGATGTGGTGGCAGGGAACGGGGTGGTTCTGTCGAAGGGAAGAAGAGTAGGGAGAGGTGGAGTAATAGTGAACGGAGAAGGAGGTGGAGGAGGTTGACTCAGGCGAAGTTCAGCGGCGCTGTGGGGAAGAAGGGGCCGCAACTGGAGATGAACGGTGGTAGTGCTGCAGAGGGAGGTGCGGAGAAGGAGGAGATCACCAGAGGCTTGTCAAGGAGTGCTGGTCGGGGAGATGGTAGCGCTCCGGGCTTCTTGGGAACAGAGTGCGGCTGCTCCGGGTTGGTTTAGGCGGAGGTAGGGAGGAGGTAGGGGTCGAGGGGAGTCGAGGGGGCGGAGGAGGTTGGGTGGTTCAGGGATCCGGGCGGGAAGGGGGAAGGAAGTCGAGGAAGGAGGTGTAGGCATGTGGGTGCTGGTGGAGTCGTGGTGGTCGGGGAACGGCCGGCGGAGCTCCGGTCAGAAGGGAGAGGAAGAAGATGAGCAATAATGCATAGGGGAGGGGTCGGCTGGATACAAAAGTAGATTTGGGTTTTGTTTTGGTGAAAAGAATTTTTAAGGTATATTTATATGTGATGAGGTAAACTTTTGAGGTTGACCTAGGGTTTGATGTTTGACCTAGGTTTTGGACTTGGTCAACATTCCTTGGGGTGGGCCTTGGGCTTACATGGGGGTGTTGGGAGGCTACAATTTGCATTGTTTAAATGCAATGATTGGTTTAAATATACGAGGGCGATGTGCGAGCGTTTGCACATCCAGAAAATTACGAAAAAATCCACGTGAGGGAAAAATTGGGTTTCTTCACGCATTGTCCAGTGGTGGGGATATCTCAACGCATTTTTGCATAAAAGCCCCCCAATAATTAGAAAATTACACAAAGGCAAAAAATTGGATTTAATTAATTGAACCGAACGTGCATGATGTTCTAGAATTAATTAGAAGTACATGGGGATAAAATTTGGTAGGGCACAAGTGTAGGGACGTAGATGGTACATTGTAGAATATTAATAAAATTTGGTTTGCACAAAACGGTCAAGATTGTGTCACAAATTTCGTTTGGGACGCACAAGGGTACACAATTGGAAATTATTTCGAATTAAGAAATAACGTTCGCGACATTTATTGTGCGGCTAAAATATAGCACCAGAGAGCAATATTATAAGTTACACAAAGGTCAGAATAGTAGGCGGGCATGTCTAGGATGAGGTTGTGAAATTTGTTGGAAGGCAATGCCTAGTGGGGTGCTCCAATTATAGAAGCAACGGTAATGTGCGCTACGCAATATAAATTATTTCATAATTAATAAATGCCGTGTTCTATTTCTAATTGGTTCAAACTAGCCCTAATTTTACTATCTAAGCAAATTAGGCGGTCGACTTTAGCACATATAGTTCATTCTTGATACTTTGTTCTTTATTTGGATTGAGATATAGATATTTTCAGTATTCTTAGATAGTTACCCTTATTATACAACTTATACGTGTTCGAGTCGGACCAGAGTCTGGTCGAATGCGTAGCTGGCATGTTACGTATTCCTAGTCCTACGTATTTTAGGACTGGGGCGTTACAAGCCTTATTGTCATGTACTTATCCTAGAACTTACAGGCGACAATCGCAGGTATGATACCAATAGTATTGTACGGGTGCGTAGCCTAGAGATGTATTATTGTACCCGTATTCCGTATTATAGGAACCGGGGAGTGACATATTTGAAGCAGTTGACCTCCTTGTTTCTCTCATGGTACAACCCTCTTCCCACTGAGCCTCTTTCTCCTCGGTCCACAGAGACAAAATGTAAGACTGGTTCCAACAGTTCATCACGGAAGAAATGTGATAATTATTCCAAAAAAGACTGCTGATTCCGCAACAAAACCACTCATCCCCGACAATGCAAGAGAGGCCATCGAGAAATTACTAATCAGACTCAATAGAATTTTCTCAATCCTTTTTCCTGTCGTTAAGGTGGAGAACTGAACCAACAATTCTCTTTCTTCATCATCAATCGAATCGCTGTTCGCAACTCGAGATTCTATTTTATCATCAATCCAATCACCGTTCACGTTTCTGATTAAAAACGAGCAGTTCTAGTAAGATTTGTAATATGAATACCTTTACGCTTTGCAGAGATGTAAGGGGCAATTCTAGGATTCCATTTCTTAGTACCATGACCAAAATGAACTCATGCTTCCATTATCTCTTCCAAATTGATTTTTCAATATCTCTTCAAGTTTAAGATTGATATTGAGTTCCATTTTCTGTTAAAGATACTCCAGATGTAGAGACAGATCAAGAGCCATCGAGATCGAGTAGCTAAACCTGGGCAAAGGCCCTTTCTTTTTCTACGCAAATACAAGTGTCAACTTGTTCCGAAGGGCTCTGAAGTCGAGATGAATATGCACAAGCTAGCACTTGGATTAGGAAAACTGTAAACATAAAGCTTCTTTTATGTCCGGTCATAACCCGTGAACTTTGGGATGGGTAAGAGCTCCCCGAAGCGCCCCTGCCGGGCTTCCTGAGTTCACTACAAAAATCTCAAAAAGGGTATCCCTTCGGTAAAGGGGGCCTTGTAGACATGCTTTGTAACGACCCGTTCCATTCTAGCGGATTGCCGATTCAAACGGCAAAAGTGCATCGACCCGACCCACTTTGCTCAGTGAGAATACTCATTGAGGCAAAAGGATTTCCTGACTTGGCCCTTCAGGAGTTCCAGCTTAGTCTTTCAGAGGCTCGCTCAGAGTATCGCTCGACCGAGGTGAATCATCGCTAAGGTGGGTGGCTACGATGAACTTGTCTTTGCTTAGCCAACACACTAAAATATGGACGATACATGCTAGTCGCTAGGGGAATCACCCCCTACATGCTAATAAAGAATACAACGCACCTTGCTAAGGGAATAATCTTAACTTGTATTGCTTGTGTTAGAACATAAAAATGAAACTTTGCTTATAAATGGACCCTCACATGCTACCTTTGCCTTATGCAAGTATACCCCGCTATGCCTCGAGAAGAATAATATGTATGTACTCTAGTTGTGCACTGCTTTACTTGCTTCACTGCACGCCAATAGACTATATCGCTCGGTATGTCCCTTTACGGTTTCACTAATCGCTTTACCCTTAGGCCCGAGCCAGCGTAAATGCTTATGTTTTCATAAAAATGCATGCTTGCCTGCTTATATGTTAACTTGTACTGTTGCCTCAATCCAATACATACTAAAATGAAACTTATGCCGTAATCAAGTAATACTATCGCGTATCGTGCATGCATCTTGTTATCCAGAAGACTATCAAATAGTCCTTCTATGCAATGTGAACCTGCAAGTATCCGGGACCATTAGGTCGCTAAGGCAATCCCCGAACCAGGAGAATGTATCAAATTGAACTCTGAATGAGAATCATATCAAGTTTACATCTGAACGAGAATCATGTCAAGCAAATCAAGAATCACAGCTCGTGGAACAATGCTCGTTCAGAACAAAAATCATGGATTGTCTTATCAAGATGTGAATTTGGAATGACCCAAGACTTGCATGTCGCGGACAACTTGTGCACAAGGTCATAATTCTGCGGACGGTCACTGGGGCACTGGCACCGATCCAATCCGGGCGGAACTCTATTATATAGTCCATTGTACTAGTCGAGATGACTTGTAGCGCACCTTGTTCTTTCATTGTATACCATCATCGTCGGTGACTAGTCGTCCTTTATGGCTATGCCAGCGACAATTATTCATATAGATAAGTCATCCTCACTTAGTGGCTATCCGCGTGTAAACCCCCTGACCCAAATCTCGGATTAGGATTCATTTAGTTTTTATTTAAATTATTTAATGGAGTTATTAATTTGCCTCTTTTATTTAAATTTTCTTGGTGTACCTTACCGTTGCTTCGATGTTTAGAGCGCTACTCTAGCTTCTGCCTTCAAACAAATTTTACACACTTAACCTAGACGTGTCATCCTTCTATTCTGACCTATGTGTAACCCATAAATACCCTCTCTTGTGCTTCATTTTAGTCGCACAATATTCGCTACAAATATCTATTTTTAAATCTAAATAAATCTAACTTTGCATCTTTGTCCGTTCCAATCGAAATTGGAGACACAACCTCGACCCATTTTGTGTAACCCAATTTATGACAATAATCTATTTTGAGATTAATACGTCCATGACACTTGTGTCCTACCCAATTTTAATCTTATGTACTTCCAATTAATTAAAGAACACCGATGACACTAATTTTAATTAAATTGGTGCAATGACTCAACCTGACCCAAAATTAGACCCAACACCAACCCAAATCCCCACTCACATCCTCGTGGTTCATACAAAATACCACATACCAATTTTCTCCACTACAACACACCAAACATGGTAAATTTTCTCATCCAATCTAAATTCTCCTTTACTTGTGCAATTTTCCAAATTGTTGGGGGCCTTTGTGCAAATAAGCAACTAGGTGTTCACCTCCCATTGGAGCAAAGCAATGAAAAAAACCCTTCTTCATGCCATGACCAGTCATACCCCACTATTCCCCCCTATTTGTTTATGTGTAATGTAATACTTAACATCCAAATTTTATCCTCACCCTCCATTCAAAATTTAAACCCAATCTCACCACTCATTCCCTCATGAAAACCCTTCCCACATCCCTAGAAATAAGGATGTTGCCGGCCTTAATCCCCATGCTCACCCCTCCCTCTCTCCTTCATTAACTCTCTCTCTCCCTCTCCAAATAATTTCAGCCATCATCCTCTCCTCATCCAACCGAAACCTTCACCACCATCACCTCCTTCTTCCTCTTCTCTTCTCTTATCCATCATCAACCACCACCCTCAACTTCCACTTCGATCACCGCCAACATCAGCCAACCACCACCACCACTGCCTCTAGCTCCTCCACGATAACCTCCGCCACCACCATCATCTCCACGATCACGGCCATCACCACAACCATCACCATCGCCATCATCATCACCACCTTCTCCTCCTCCACTAAACCTCCTCTCCTAGCAGCCGACCACCACCACCACAGACCCCCATCAACCCGACCTCCTCTCCATCACCCACGACCTCCTCTCCCCTCATCTGGATTACCTCACCACCGCCACCACCGAGCTACCGAGCTTCATCACCAACACCATCACATCACCAGAGTCCCCTCCGACCACAACCATCATCAGCCTACCACCGCCACCACCATCATCATCACGATCGCAGCCGACCACCACCACCACAATCCCCTTTATCACCCCCTGACCTCCTCCTCCGACCATTATCCACCACCACCTCCCTAGCGAGCTACGACCATTGCTGCTACAACCGTTGCCATTTCTACTACAAGCCATTGCTGCTGCTGCTGCTGCTGTGCAGCCTTGAACCGCCGGAGCACCCCCCACCCGCCAGAGTCAGGCCGCCCATGGGCCGCAGGCCGAGCACCCCCTTCCTTTTCAGAACTAACCCTAGGTATTCACCTCCTATTCCTTCTTCATCTTCTTGTTGTGTTGCATGAGAACCTATGAATATAGTAAACCCTATCATCTCCATGTTATATAATTTCAGAATTTATATTTTAGATAGAATAATATGTAGTGATATTATTTATGCATAAGCTAGGTGGTTTATTATGACTCTAGTAGTTGTGTTTGCATCTAGGTTCTTAGACTAGTTTATTGTTTATAGGAACTAGTTTATTGTTTATAGAGTGCCACGAGTTAGAAGATGATTATCATCACCACAAATTAAATTCTTGTTTATATAAATGTATGATGCATGTATTGAATAAGAGATTTCATTGTCACCATGCTAATGTGCTATGCTAGAAATAGATGAGAAATTGAGATATTGATGTGTGCAAGTGTACGAGGATTATGTGATGGTTTATATATTTAGAGGATATGATGATAATTATATATATATATATATATATATATATATATATATATATATATATATATATATATATATATATAGTATACACAACCTAATAGTTAGGACACGTTGTTAGTGTTACACGATATTCTGAGTTATAAACATTTACTAGTAGCATAGTATCTAGTTGACTTGTTGTGCACAATATTTGAGGATATTTTATATACTTGTGCACGGAGACCTAGAGAGAGAACACTAGTAACCTATGTGTTAGAGGTGCAACTTAGCACCTACACAAATGCTAGTTGTGACCGCGATTGTGTCATATGAGAAATTATCCATTTAGAGGACTTCTAAATTTTAGGTGACTAGTAGACTAAGTTTACACACACTTTCTTGATCCTTGACTAGTTAACCTTAGCCAACCTACTTAGTTAGAACGTTTATTTGGTTTAGACTCTATGTGACTCATGACATTGTGTATGTTGTACTCTTGTGCATGATTAGCATAGTATAATGTAGTAATTGATATTTATTGTTATATATTCATAGGCACCCAAGACGGCTCTACCTTGGCTGCGGGTTCCGAATCCTTACTTCTTCACATCGGAGTTCCAGGCAAGTATACCTTACCTTATTGTACTGTTTAAATTCAGTTATTATAGTTCTCATATTTTATTTCTTTAATATTATATAACTGTGCGCGTCTGAGAATGACTCGGGTGCAGTCAACGAAGGCGTTGACATTAGGACTTGTGTACGACCTAGTATCTAGTGGACGCACCTAAAGTTGTAGAGTTATCATATGACTCCCCAGGCCTTGACACGTATCATTGCACATCACAGAGTGAGTTCATGTAGGGACACGAGCTTCATACTTGACTGGCCATCGGTGTGAGCAGCATGTGTGATGGTCTTTAGCATAGTTGTATACTTATTTAGTGACTTGTATTATAGTACGAGATGTCCACATCGTATTCGTGACTTATAAATTAACATTAGGCGGGGAAGACAATTAGTAGGCGTATGGGATAGACATTTGGCTACCGTAGTTTCAGAGTAAACTACGGGATCGGTTACAGAAGGTGAAGGGATCGAGACTAATTTTAATTAAATTAGTTTTGAGACTACTACGTCCATGATACTTGTGTCCCACCCAATTTTAATCCTATGCACTTCTAATAAATTAAAGAACACCATTGACACTAATTTTAATTAAATTGGTGCAATATCTCAGCCTAACCCAAAACTAGACCCAACATCAACCCAAACCCCCACTCACACCCTCATGGTTCATACAAAATACCACACACCAATTTTCTCCACTACAACACACCAAACATGGTGATTTTTCTCATCCAATCCCAATTCTCTTTTACTTATGCAATTTCCAAATTGTTGGGGGCCTTTGTGCAAATAAGCAACTAGGTGTCCACCTCCTATTGGAGCAAAGCAATAAAGAAAACCGTTCTTCATGCCAAGACCAGTCATAACCCACTATTTCCCCCATTTTTTATGTACAATACAACACTTTACATCCATATTTCATCCTCACCCTCCATTCAAAATTTAAACCCAATCTCACCACTCATTCCCTCATGAAAACCCTTCCCACATCCCTAGAAATAGGGATGTATTCGGCCATAATCTCTATGCTCACCCCTCCCTCTCTCCTTCATTAACTCTCTCTCCCTCTCTCCAAATAATTTCAGCCATCATCCCCTCCTCATCCAACCGAAACCTTCACCACCATCACCTATTTCTTCCTCTTCTCTTCTCCATCATCAACCACCACCCTCAACTTTCCCGTCGATCACCGCCAACATCATCCGACCACCACCACCACTGCCTCAAGCTCCTCCACGACAACCTCTGCCACCACCATCATCCCTACGGTCACGGCCACCACCACAGCCATCACCACAGCCATCATAATCACCACCTTCTCCTCCTCCACTCGACCTCCTCCCCTAACAGCCGACCACCACCACCACAGACCCCCATCAACCCGACCTCCTTGCCATCACACACGACCTCCTCTTCCCTCATCCAGATCACCTCACCACCGCCACTACCGAGCTACCGAGCTACCGAGCTTCATCATCAACACTATCACATCACCCGAGTCCCCTCCGACCATAACCATTATCAGCCTACCACCGCCACCACCATCATCATCATGATCGCAGCCGACCACCACCACCACCACAGTCCCCTTCATCACCCCTCCCCCGACCTCCTCCTCCGACCATCGGCCACCACCACCTCCCTCGTGAGTTGCGGCCATTGCTGCTACAGCTGCTGCCATTTCTACTGCAAGCCATTGCTGCTGCTGCTGCTGTGCAGCTTTGCACCGCCGGAGCACCCCCCACCCGTCGGAGTCAGGCCGCCCATGGGCCGCAGGCCGAGCACCTCCATTCCTTTTCAGAACTAACCCTAGGTATTCACCTCCTATTCCTTCTTCATCTTCTTGTTGTATTGCATGAGAACCTATGAATATAGTAAACCCTATCATCTCCATGTTATATAATTTTAGAATTTATATTTTAGATGGAATAATATGTAATGATATTATTTATGCATAAGCTAGGTGGTTTATTATGACTCTAGTAGTTGTGTTTGCATCTAGGTTCTTAAACTAGTTTATTGTTTATAGAGTGCCATGAGTTAGAGGGTGATTATCATCACCACAAACTAATTTTTTGTTTATATAAATGTATGATGCATGTATAGAATGAGAGATTTTATTGTCACCATGCTAATGTGCTATGCTAGAAATAGATGAGGAATTGAGATATTGATGTATGCAAGTGTACTAGGATTATGTGATGATTTATATATTTAGAGGATGTGATGATAATTATATATATATATATATATATATATATATATATATATATATATATATATATATATATATATATATATATATATATATAGTATACACCTTCACCTAATAGTTAGGACACGTGATTAGTGTTACACGATATTATGAGTTATAAATATTTACTAGTAGCATAGTAGCTAGTTGACTTGTTGTACACAATATTTGAGAATATTTTATATACTTGTGCACGAAGACCTAGAGAGAGAACACTAGTAACCTATATGTTAGAGGTACTACTTAGCACCTACACAAATGCTAGTTGTGACCGCGATTGTGCCATATAAGAAATTATCCATTTTGAGGACTTATAAATTTTAGGTGACTAGTAGACTAAGTGTACACACACTTTCTTGATCCTTGACTAGTCAACCTTAGCCAACCTGTCACTAGCACATTTTCTAGGAAAGGGTATTTTAGTAATTTTATATTTAATTAAATATTGTGCATGATAAATAATTATTTGTTGTATTATTTAATTATTGTTAGATGTTATTTATTTATTTTGGACTTGTGTTAGTGGACCTAACTAGTTTAGTTTAGACTCATGGACCAACATGAATTAATTGGTTAGAATTTAGCCCATTTAGAAAGCCCATTGTTAAGGAGATGGATTAAATTAATTAAACCATTAGACTAGAAGCTTTCCTCCTTATTTCTTCATGAGAGACCCCAAGGGCTATATTGGACAATTCATAGTAGCTTGAGAAGGGGAAAGAGGGGCCGTCCTATATAGAGAGGGGGAATAAATTCTCTCTCCTCCTTTCATTTGGAAATTAGATCTAGAATTTTCTTCAACCAAATTCCTTCATTCCCACTTCATTTTCCTACCAAATTTTATTCCAATTCCTTCCCAAATCACCATTGGAGGCTAGTGGAGCAAAGATCTACAAGTTGGAGGCCAATTTCATCATAGTTGGAGGTTGCATTGGGAATCCATCTCTCAATAGGTACAATTCTTTTTTTTTTCTTAAATTAGGTTCTAAATATGAGATTTAACCATGAAAAATCAACCCATATGCATAGGCTACCCATAGGAATTGATTTTGTGTTCATAGGAGGCCTATTGAGAAAGTTATGGTACTTTTTGTGTCAATTTTGGGGGAATTCCGAGATTGACATTTGTTGTGTGTGTCAATTGGTCCTATAGATCAATTTGGCATATTCTTGTGTGTTTGGGGCTAGTGTCGTGTCCACAATTTGGTACGTGTAGGTCGTATCCCAACAATTTGGTGATACGTGTTGATTTGGGGATTTTTCCTGTCACGCCCCAGTCCCAAAATATCGAGGGACTAGACACGTGGCAATGGCCAGCAGCATACACCGATGGACAAACCCAATTTAATGGATCCTTCGGGGCATACTTAAGCTGTATTACAACAATCAGGGTTTACTAATCTCATCCACAGAATAAATATAGCAATATCATCAAAAGGAAATAAAACATCATCCAGTCACAAGTAAATAAAATCGGGGAACAATCCGATATTAAGTCTGTTACAATTGTTCACTTAAACAAGAATTTAAAATAGTTTAATTGTCATTAAAAGCTGAGCATAGATGAAGATATTCAGGAGAAATCTTCTGCAATCACCTCATCCTCGGTTCCTGGTTCTGCTCCTGCTAATGCTCATGTTCCGTAGACCTCAGGATAGATATCCTCTGCTAACCCTGGGGACATAATCCATATCTAGGTCCTCAGGGGACATAGCAAGGTACAAGATAACTCATGCCAAAATAAATGCAGTACAGCAATAAATGAATCAATAGGGTAAATAAATAACCAGCTAAGTGATATGCAAGTGAGAGTTTTAGTCATACTCGGGCTGAGACTACTACAGGATCTGTGTCGGAGAAACCCATAGCAGTATTTTCTCGAAGGGCCAGTACGGTACCAAAGCTCTGTGTCAGAGTCTAAGGCACATCCATTAAAGTATTATATATATATATTCAGCCTTTTGTATGGTAAATCTCTTCCCACCCAATGTAATCTCACGTCACAGTTTCATAATGTCTCATGCCCATGTCACGCAAGATCAAAACTAATGCACAAGTCATATAATAAGATCTAAGAAAATAATGTCTATGTCATGAAACCTGTATCCTATACAGAATCACCTTAAATATTTCAGGAAGATTCTGTATCATGATTAGTGTCAGGTGTCCTGGGTATAACGTACTTGATATGGCAAGTACGAGAATGTAAAGGGTCACGATACCCATCTCTAGTTGACCTTACACAACCACGCGTACGGTGTTGGCACCCGACTATTAATCGGATGCTAAGTAAAGTCATACGGTCCTAGGTCATGCATGTACAACAATGTATAAATAAGTCAAGAAAAATAAGTAGCAAAACTGCAGGATTTGGCAAGCTACACTTGCCTGGGGTTCTGGCTCCAACTGTAGCTCTGACCTCAGTGGGAATTGCAGGTACTGCTCCGGTTGCTGAAATAAACATTACCATCATATCCAGAAAATATCAATTAGCTAGAAACGCCTGTCCTTGAGTCCAATTTGGACACATGGGCAAAAATGACCGTTTTTGGTCAAAGCGGGGTCCACATGTGGCCCGCTTCGCACCAAAAAATGTGTCAGGAACAAAGGTCTCAAAATTCGCCAAACTTAGTGTCAACAGGTACAGAACGATGATACGAACCCAACGGAACTTCCAGAATTGGATTCCAATGAGCCGTTCACAAAATCGTCCGTCAAGTGGAGCCGTGGGGCCTACGATACGCGATTTTGTCAACGTTCTCAGAATCGAACCAAACTTGGGTCACAGGACCAGCGTATTGCTACGAGTCCGATGGCGTAAGTTTCGTTTCGATCCGACGTGTGTACACCAAGTTACAGTGAGATCTAGAAAAGGCGGATACGGGGAGTTGTCGGTGGATACGCATTGATTTCGGTGTGCACGCACATCCAAATCAACTTCTGCGAAATCTCGCACGTCCGTATCAACGGTGCGCACGCTTCGGTGAAGACCGCACACGACCAAGTCGTCCCGTTTGGCGGGGCGCACTCAGTTCCGGGGTGAAACAGGGCGATGTTTTTCCTGTTTTTGGATCGCGGTTCGCGATCACTACAGGACGCGACACACCGAGCGGTTTGCACGGGCATCGAGAGGGTTAAGCAGTCTACGCGTCACAACTGACGAAACGAAAAACGGGGCAACGAGGAGAGAGAACGGGTTACCTGAACAGGGCTCCGTAAAGACCGAATTCTCGTGTCGGTGAGTCGACATGACACTGCGACACGGTCAGTGTACTATGCTGTCTAGGGTTCCGGTGGCTGGGGAGGCCGGAGCTGGCCGGAGGGCACGACGGAGGCGGCCAGGGGCTTCGCCGGAGGCGGCAGGCTCTGACAGAGGAGGAGGCGACTGGGTTCGAGGCGGCGCTGGGGCTGGGGTCGCCGGAGAAGACGACGGCAGGGGCGGAGCTAGGGCAGTGGGGGTCGCCGGAGAAGCAGGGCGGAGGCAGCGGGGAGAGAGGAGGAGACGGGTTTAAATAGAGGGAAAGAGGGAGAGGGAAAGGCGGCCAGTTACGGGAGCCGACGAGGCGGCGGGTGCGGGGAGACGGAGAGGCTGGGGGAGACAGAGCGGCTGAGAACGGCCGGCGGCCGTTGCGGGTAGCCGGAGCATCGATCGGCGCCGGTTACGGGAAGAGAAAGGGTTTCGGTTACAGGGATGGTACTGTAGCACGGGTCGGGTTCGGGTCCGTGGGTCAGGCAGCGGATCCGGCCCGATCCGCTAACGAATAAGTGCGGGTTCGGGTTAGCGGGTTTAGCTAAACCGGTCCGGTTTGGTTCGGGTTGGTTTGGTTCAATTGAACCGGGTTTATTTCAGGGTTTAATTAAAACTTGGTTTTTAGGTCTTTAAAAATGCTTCCGGGGTCCAATAAAATTTCGGAAAATTATCCTATGTCTAATTTTTCATTTTAAACCAGAAAATATTATTTTCATAATATTTTAATATTATTTAACATCATTTAAAAATCATTTAATAATCAAAATACCTTAGTTAAATTAATTAAAAATCCCAAAAAATTGCAGAAAATTATGAAAAATCTATTTTAAAAATCCTAAAAAATCAGGGGGTTTACATTTCCTCCGATACGGGACTTTGTACATGTCATATTTTGACACGGACACGTAGATTTGTATTTGACTTTTCGTATTATTCATAAATAATATATGTGACTTGTTCGTGTCCTTCGGGGTACGTTTGGATGTGTGGTGGACTCGTGTCACATGCGTATCCTAGATCTAGTGGGATACGGTGTGATACTCTCCATGTGTTTGTACAAATTATATGTAGATCTATTTCTTGTGTTCTTGGAGATGTAATTGTATATATATAGATAGATATATATAATATGGTATATATAATTATGCTTCTTGTGTCTTAGATCTATGTATTTATTATGTATATTTTATGTAGCTATTCTTATATATGTATATATAATTGTATATGGTAGCATGTATAAATATGCATATGTAAATAAATATTTATGGGTTGTTATAATTATAATTATATAATGTGCGTTATATATGGTGAATGATTATATATATATATATATATATATATATACACACATACATATTAATATATATGTGTGTGTAAGTTACTACTTGTTTTATGTACATAATACTATGTGAGGGTGTATGTATAATTATTATTAGTAGTAGTAGTAGTATGTATATATATATATATATATATATATATATATATATCAGCGATATCAGCAAAAGCGACACAACAGAGCGTCACAATAGCAAACATCAGGGAAGCAGCAGCAGCGGCAGCAGGGAAGCAGTGATAGCAGCCAGCGACAGTTTCAGGAAACTGTCGCTGAAACAACAGCGTATCAGCAGCGCATCAGGAGCTTTAGTGACAGTTTTTAGCGACAGTGCAGAAAACTGTCACTAAAACAACAGTGTATCAATATCAACAACAGCCTTCAGCGACAGCGGGCAGAGTCTTTAGCGACAGTTTGGCAGTTTTATATATTAGATATTAGATATTAGATTTTAGATATTATATATATATATATATATATATATATATATATATATATATATATATATATATATATATTTATATGTGCTAAATAGTATTTAATATATACTCTATGTATAATAATTATTGTAGTATATGTATATATATCTACGGGTAGATAGTATAACTAGTATTTGGGTATTACCTTGAGAAACCAAGGTAAGTACAAGGTAATTGGGGATACCCAAGGTATTGGGTTTGGGGTACTAAGATTGTGTTTTATGTTGTGATACCAAGTTGGTTCAAAACCAAGGTATCTATTTAATGTTTGTAATTAGGATTCAATATTATTAATAATTGCTTGACTTATATATTGATGTTTTACCTATGGAATTACGTATCCGGAGATACTAAATACTAATATTTAAGATATGGTTTTGCGACCTAGACTTTAGTATTTTGAACCAATATTTTTGTGTTAGACTTGTGCAACCTAGAAATGGGTAGTTGACCATAGTTTGACTATAGTTGACCATAGTTGACTTAGAGTTGACTTAGTTGACTTTTGACTTAGAATTGACTTGTTGACCTAGAAGTTGACTAGTTTAACTTATTTTCTTTTCGGAACCTTGTATTGATATTGTATTCCATATCTAGGTCTTCGAGGCACCGTATCAGACATCAATGAGACTATTCATTGGACTTCAGACGAGTACATTCTCTGATAGTTTTTTATTTATGATATTCTCTATGTTCATTGTATCTAGTATAGATATCCATGTTCTCTTGACACTATGGTTACACGGATTGGTATATCCGGATCTCGTCTTGAGATGCTATTCCTTGGTATATGGTGTATATGGTGCAAGTATTGTTTCATTGGTTATCTTGTACATGTACAGACACCGATTCTTGGGAAGAGTCGCTATCTTCTTGGGGAATCTCGTGCCATAGCATACCGTGGTTGGATCTATTATACCAGTCAAGGGTGGGGAGTACTTTAGTATAGATATGTGATCAATACCCCTATTGTATCAACTACTGTTATTGAATAGTGTTAATCATACACCGCACGTATGATTAGCCATGCCATATATATTGTATCATGTTCCCAAGCCGATCACATGTTAAAACTAGTACTCACACACTTAGACATTAATATTCTTGTTTATTGACATATTGATCATTATTGTATTTATTTTAGTATTTCCTTATAAGTATATATCTCATTGTATCTATTGTGCATCTTGTATATTCACATCTATTTATTGTTACATAGTTTTTATCATTGATTAGAACTGCTGTTAGAGATGTACTCTGCTCCTTTTCTGACTGGATTTTTTTTTCCAGATGACACTGAGGAGTGGTATCCTACACATTATGGACCTCAGGATGTTGTGGGTTTATAGTCAGAGACCCTGACTCAGGAGGGACTTATCCCGACTGAGACAGATGACCCGGGTTTAGTACCTTCTTAGTATTTTGTACTGAATTTGTCTCCAGCTTATTTGTTAGCATTCTTTCAGACTCATTGATGTATTATTTTAGACTCATGAGTTGTATTGTGACTATTATATTATTTATCTGATTCATGCTCATTTCCATCTTAGTTCTGTGATTGAGTATATTGTTATTATTGGTGGTTCATTATATTGCTAGATAGATTACCCAAACAACGTTCTACCGCCGATTCCAAGGCATAGGCTGGGCGTTGTTTTCGACTTATACCCTTACACCGGGTGCGGGTCATGACACAACCTACTTAGTTAGAATATTTATTTGGTTTAGACTCTACGTGACTCATGACGTTGCATATATTGTAGTCTTGTGCATGATTAGCATAGTGTAATGTAGTGATTGATATTTATTGTTATATATTCATAGGCATCCAAGACGGTTCTACCTTGGCTGCGGGTTTCTGATCCTTACTTCTTCACATCGAAGTTTCAAGCAAGTATACCTTGCCTTATTGTACTGTTTAAATTCAGTTATTATAGTTCGCATATTTTATTTTTTTAATATTATATAACTGTGCGTATCTGAGAATGACTCGGGTGCAGTCAACGAAGGCGTTGACGTTAGAACTTGTGTACGACCTAGTGTCTAGTGGACGCACCTAAAGTTATGGTGTCATGCCCCAGTCCCAAAATACGTAGGACTAGGAACATGTAAGCATGCCAGCCGTATGTATATGGCAACTCCAATATATGGATACCATAATACACACGTACGTTGTAGAATGAATATAAACTCACATGTGGTATATATAATGTCACAAGTCACATATATGCTAATCTCATCCACACAACAAGTCATAGAAAAGAAATACTAAACTAGAATAAGGAGTCTGAAATACCCAAAATAATAGTCAGGTGGAGACAAATCCACTACTAATGACTATATCAATACTAAAATGAGAGAGGAGTATAAATCTTCAATATAAAAATAAGGTGATGGCAGAAGTGTATCAGATAAAAGAATCCATCGCTAGATGTAATCAAGGATGCTCAGAAGGTAAGACCTCCTCAGCAAAAAGTAATGCGTCAGGTCCATGCCCGTACTCCTGCGGATACTCCTGGTCGTCTATACCTGGCAAGGGACCAGGTCCTCAGAGGGACATAACAAGATACAAAAAAGCGAGCCAATTTGAATATAGTGAACATGCATAATATTTAAAATAAATAAGTACGCTGTACAAGACAATCTATATGAATGCAATAAGGACAACTTTTCGACGTATGGGCAAGGGTAGGCTACTCGATCTACCTCACAACTCACACACACGTCAATGGATATCAAAAATCAACATACTGCGGGGGTAGCGACCAGCGAGACTCCAAAATTGACATACCGCGGGGGTAGAGACCAACACGACACACGCCCGTAGTGCGAACTATATACTACGGTTTACCAGAGTGGTTAAAAGCCCATACGCCTAATGATTGTCCTCTCATGATACTAGGTGCCATGTGTGTGTCAACATATCTAATATATAGTATGACTGAAAGAAACTACACATGCAATAAATATATAAAAATATACTAAGCATGCAAAATACTGTAAATAATTTGGCAAGGTATCTTGCATGGCAAGAAAGCTGCAAAAATGTAGTGTCCCGATGTCAACACCAAGAGTCAGAAGCTACGGCCTCAGAATGAACGTCTTCGGATGCTGAAATAAACATCACCAACGTTCCCAGAATAAGCAAAATAGCTAGAAAGCACTTCCCTTTCGTCCAATTTGGACACAAGAGCAAAACAGTAATTTCGGATAAAAGTGGGTCCCGTATGGCCCACTTTGCACCGAAAAATGTGCCAAGGATAACAGTCTCTAAATGAGACAAATTATAGGTTAAACAACTCTAAATGTCAATACGAACCCAACGATATGTCCAAATATGGATTCCGATGGGCCGAACACAAATTCACCCAAAAAGTCAACCGTAGGGCCCGCCAATTGGCGACTTGGTCAACTGTCTCAGAATTACGTGAAAATTGGGTCACAGGACCAGCGCGTTACTACGAGTCCAGTGGCGTAAGTTTCTTCGCAATCTGACGAGCGTGCACAAAATACGCGTGACTTCCACAAAAATTGTGACACGAGGTGTGTCCGCGGATACGGGCTGATTTCGGCGCGCACAAGCGTCCGAATCAGTTTTTGCAAATTTTTACTTGTCCGGTTACACTGCGTGCACCGTTCGGTACACTTGGTACACGGCGGGGCGGTCCCGTTTGGCGGGGCGCGCTCTGTTTCACAACTTTTGGAAATATGGGAAAAGTATATTCGCGGGATTTTCCAACGAATTTAATTCTATCTACAACATTTAATAATCTAGGGTTATTTAACAGAAATTAAACTAGGTCAAGTGGTCTACGCATACCAAAAAGAATCATCGAATTCGGATCTCTGTGGTGGGAGATACGAACTCGGCAACATGGGTGGTCACCGCAGTTTTCTGCGATTCCAGAATTCGGTCTATTTCTGCCAACTTTGATGCTATTTTCGCCTATGGTTACGCATTGTGCGAGGTCTACTAACACACAGATATGGAAGAGGGTTAAGGGGTGAGCATACCGGTGAAGACGGGGCAGCGTTTGGTTGAGCGAGTCGACAAAAAACAACTCCGGAACACAGGTACCTCGCTGTGGAATCTGCAGTCCGCGAGGTCGCGGTCATCGGGATTTGTTTGGACGGCCTGGCGTGGTTCTCCGGCTGCGGTGGCGGCGCTCTCTAGGTCTAGATGGGAAGAGGAAGGTTCTGGATGATTATAGGGTTAGGGTTTTATAAAAAATGATATATATATATATATATATATATATATATATATATATATATATATATATATATATATATATGAAAGGGAGAGAGGGGGTTGGTTAAAACCCGCGGGGGGGGGGGGGGGGTTCTGTGCCTTGCTGTGGGAATTTGCAAAGTTGCTCACAAAGCAACTAGGTGTGTGGGTTTGAGATTTGCTAAAGGGGGGGGGGGGGGGTGGCTGGTGCTTAGTTGCTAGGTGCGGCTGTGTTTTGCTAAGGAGTTTGGTAGTAGTTGGTTAAGTTATTAGTAGTAGTTTGTTTAGTATTATTAATAGTTTTCTTTTCTTTTCCTTTCTTTTATATTTCTTTTTCCAATTAAATATATATATATGTATATTTATATATACTCATAGAAAAATTCTAGATTATAATAATGCACATCGTTAAGCTAGCAACTGTTCAAGGGGTCTCCTACATGAAATAAATTTCGAAAAATTTCTAATGGTCCCATAAATCCTCTAAGTGTACCAACACCTAAAATAAAAATTATTAAAAATCTATTTCTCCCAATTAGCACATAATTACTATAATTAAATTATTAATTAATAAAAGATAATAAATACAGTTTTAAAAAAAAAAATAGGGGTTTTACATATGGAGTTATCAATATGACTCTCCAGGCCTTGACACGTATCATTGCACGTCACAGAGTGAGTTCATGTAGGGACGCGAGCTTCATACTTGACTGGCCATCGGTGTGAGCAGCATGTGTGACAGTATTTTGTATAGTTGTATACTTTTTTAGTGACTTACATTATAGTACGAGATGTCCACGTCGTATTCGCGACTTGTACATTGGCATTGAGCGGGAAAGACAATTAGTAGGTGTATGGGACAGACATTTGGCTATCATAGTTTCAAAGTAAACTACGGGGTCGTGAGCCTCAGTGTTACCCGGTTATGGGTTCTGTGTTACCCGGTTATGGGCTATGTGCTACCTGGTTATGGGCGTATATACTTGTCGATATATCCGACAGAGGTTACTAGCTACGAGCTATCATGATCAGTGATGTAGTCAGCATATACTTCTGGCATCCAGTTTACAGCTAATGCCAGGTACTTAGCCTCTGGCTTGACGCTATACTTTATACCTTTTACCTACCCATACGTACCAAGGTTGTCTTCAAGTGTATTTCACTTAGCTGGTTAGTTCACCCTCGAGTTTACACATAATTTAATTTATGGCATGTACTTTTTGTATCTTGTTACGTCCCTCTGAGGACATGGTTCCTTTTCATATCCGGACGAGCACTTGTACCCGTCCATCTACGGAGCAGGAGTGGAGACCGGATTCGTGGCTGAGGAATTTAAGGCATTTCCAGAGGAGTTCTCGTGATTTGGGGTACACTGCTATTTTGGGCTAGAGCATCTTTATCTAGTTAGTCGATGTTCTAGTCTAGTATTCTTATCTGTACTTTCGTACTTTTATTTTAGCATTATATTCAGTAGATTTGTACCCATCAGACTTATTTGGATTGTATTATGACATCCAGACTTCGTACTTATTTTAATATTTATTTCAGCACTTCTTATTTATATTCTGTGAATGAGATTAGATATTTACCTGCTGCATGTTAGCATATTGGACTTGATAGTATTTTAGGACAGCGTAGTACGCTTCGTCGGTCCATTAAATTGGGAAATCTTTCGGAGTCGCATTAGCTGGCCATTGCCACGTGGCATGGTCCAGTGTATTTTGGGACTGGGGCGTGACACCGCATGCGAGTCATTGCATCTCATCGAGAATAAACTGAAACACTTGAACATCCTCTGCAACACTTCTGGATAATCTGTATGCTCGTGCACCCGGAACTTAATCTCGTTCACAACACTTGTGTTTGCATATGCTATTTGCCCCTGGATTTTAATATATGCTTGTGCTTGAATTAACTTGGTTTGCCTTGGACAGGAAAGGACAAATGGTAAGTTGGTAAGTCTCGTCGTATTTTCTCTTATATCGCACGATGCACCGCCACACGAGTTAGGCTTTTTATCATTGCCATAAAACTGATCCTAAGGCAAGATTAGAAAGATAACTTAATAGATGCTGCACGAAACCTATATAACGTGTTTGGATTTGTCGAGCGTGCCAGTAGCTTCCCCTCCAATGCATTCATGTACTGATAACCCACCAGATTGCTTACAGGGTACAGGAGAACCTCGTTCGGTGCGGATGTCTCCTTCGTGCGTGCTAAGGCGTGGAGTCCACTCTGAAGCCTTGGAGCGTTGAGTCCTGAACTGAAATACATATATAAGACATAATGTTGGAACATAGCATATACATTATTTCAGCAATGTAGCCACTTGGCACATTTTTACTGTTTGAGAGAGAGAGGCTTGAGCGACTTGTAATCCCGGCCTAGCACCGCCTGTAACACTTGTTCAATATCAATAAAGAGTTTTCTTTACTTCAATACTTGTGTTATTCAATGCTTCCGCTATTGACGACTCTGTGAACTTGTTATCAATCGCCTATGCGTTTATTATTCTGCTGCACTCGGACAATCTGTGCGACTCTGTGGCTTAGACCTCTTACCGCCTGCAAGGACCACGGCCTTGCACGGGTGTGGCTTACGCTCGTGCGGCATCACGCCCAGATGGGTCAAGCGACAATCTCGCGGGAGCGCTGGCGCGGTGATTCGTGCCTAGCGGGAACGGCCGATTAGCCTGCGGGAGATCAGGGCGTGACATGCTTCAGCAAGGGCTAAACCTGGTACCGGCATTGAACTATGCCTAGGTGGTACAATTTTAGAAAACCGAAAAAGATGACTCGATCGTATGGATATGTAAAATACAGGATTTCCAATCCTAGCAGGAAAATGAGGGAAACGGATACTCAATTTCAAGTGAGTAAACAGAATTCCATACTCGTTCTCATAGATACATATAAAATTATGTGGAAAGCCATATTCGATGAAAGTCGTATGTACGGCTTGGAGGGAGATCTTTCATATCTTTCTAGATCTACCCGACAATATGGAGTCAAAAAGCTAAAATAAGTGATTCATTTTTAGTCCTTATAAAAAGAAAATTGATTCTGGAACCTCTTTCACGCTCATGTCACGTCGAGGTACTGCAGAAGAAAAAACTGCAAAATCCGATCCAATTTATCGTAATAGATTAGTTAACATGTTGGTTAACCGTATTCTAAAACACAGAAAGAATTTATTGCCTTATCAAATTATTTATCGAGCCGTAAAAAGATTCAACAAAAGACAAAAACAAATCCACTATCTGTTTTACGTCAAGCAATCCGTAGAGTAACTCCCGATATAGTTGTAAAAGCAAGACGTGTAGGCGGATTGACTCATCAAGTTCCTTTTGAAATATGATGTACACAAGAAAAAGTACTTGCCATTCGTTGGTTATTAAGGGCATCCCGAAAACGTCCAGAAAAGAGATTCGATTCGGGACTATTATCTGTCCAAGGTCCAATAATGAATTCAGAGGTTTTCCCTTACTTTGTTCATGTCATTGGAATATCTATCTCATCGATCACATATCATACCAAATCCCATCAATCGAATCACTTTTTTGAGAAATACGAGACATCTAAGTCATGCAAGTAAAGAGATATATTCATTGATAAGAAAAAGAATTCATTATAAAACCAATAAACCAGAAAAAGATGGATTATTTTGTGAAAAATCTCTAGACCCATAAAAAGTGGAATTTGTGCTTGTGAAAATTATCGAGCGATCAGAGCTGAAAAAGAAGACCCAAAATTTTGTGAAGAACGCGGGATAGAGTTTGTCGATTCTCGGTCCGTTGTTCATATCTTTCAAGAGCTTGGGACATCCCCCATTCCTCAGAAGATTCTTCCACAATGGACTCAGATGGAAAAAAAATTATTATAACTTTCTTGTTCCTGATAATATTCTATCTCCTAGACGTCGTAGAGAGTAGGGAATTCTAATTTGTTACAATTACCAGAGTGGGGATGTTGTGGGTATAAATAAAAAAATTTGCAGTCAAAACAACATAAGAAACTGTGAACAATTTTTGAATGAGGACAAGCATTTTAATATGGATGCAAATAAATTAATCAAATTAAAATTGTTTCTTTGGCTCAATTATCGATTAGAAGATTTAGCTTGCAAATAAATATGCATACTCCTCAATTTACTCAAAACTCCAATCGAAACTCAAGCTCAGATTTATTTTTTGTTTGAAAAAGTCTAGAATCCGATTTTCTTGTTGTGTAATAAGAAACAACAAATAGGGGAAGAAGAAATCGTTTTTTATTGAAATATGTTCGTTCATTCCTACTACTTAATCTTAATTTCTTTTTATTCTATCTTCCCGGAGAATGGAGTCCAGGAATTTTTTTCAATCATTTCTATATCTTTAGAATCTCCTAGCATAACAAACATTTCGTTCTTGTAGATTATAAAATTGAATTTTGATTGAGTTATTTTTATGATTCGAGATTATACATGATTATACACGAAAGATTCTTTTTTGGCTCTCTTTTTAGCCCTATGTCTCTTATCCCTAGGAGGTCTTCCTCCACTAGCAGGTTTTTTTCAAAAAACTTATCTATTCTGGTGTGGATGGCAGACATGCCTATATTTCTTGGTTTCAATGGGACTCCTTACGATCGTTGTTTCTATCTAAATAAATAAGTGTTTTCATGACTCTACCACCCGGCCAATTCTGTTTCGCTTTATCCCTTTTTCATGGTCACATATCTTTACGGCTAAGGAATGAGAAATCTTTCTCCTGTTACATGAATCAAATATTTTATTTCATCCAAAAAAGCCATCTAGACACATAAATCCGTGGATACATACATCTCGATAAATATCCCATTCCAAAAATAGAAAGTTTGAAACAATTGGGACTTTTTCGGAGATTGGATGTAGTTACTAATTCATGATCTGGCATGTACATAATAAAAAATTCATTCTCCATTCTATGAGAATTTTTATTTGAAATACCTCAACTTTTTCGGAACAGGTCCGAGTCTAATAGCAATGATTCGAAGCACTTCTTTTTACATTGCACTAGTTGAACTGCCCGGTCGAGCTATTCAATTGCTTCAAGCGCGTTTCGTTCTTCTTGAATCTCTCGAAAAGAGAAAGAGTTGGAATTTTAAATATTCCTATTTACGACGACGAAGAATAAAACCATCACTATATTTTTTCCTTTTCCTTTTCCTACTTCTTCTTCCAAGTGCAGGATAACCCCAAGGGGTTGTGGATTTCTTTTTTTTCTAACAATTGGGACTCTCCCTTCACGACCCCCATGGGGATGGTCTACAGGGTTCATAACTACTCCTCTTACTACAAGACGCTTACCTAGCCAACACTTCGATCCGACTCTACCCAAATTTTTTTGGTTCGCCCCAACATTACCTACTTGTCCGACTGTTGCTAAGCAGTTTTTGGATATCAAAAGGACCTCCCCTGATGGTAATCTTAATGTGGCCGATTTACCCTCTTTTTCAATCAGCTTTGTTACTTGGATCGTATTTGCAATTTATTCACATACTAGAACAAATCAAAGTTTTCAAGGTACGAATACGACACTTGTAGCTTCTATAGGAGAGGACTTATCGCGATGCCCGCGGACCGATTTACTATGTCTCCGTTGCTGACGTTCGTCAAAGAGGCCACGTGGATTGGCCTGGGTCTTCTTGGCTAATGAGACCTCGATCCCAAAGCCTTCGAGTATCTTTTTGATAGGCGCCTCTATCTGTATGGGGAATTCGTTGCTAAAAGATATGGTGTCAAGCGCTGTTAAGCCCTTGGGCCTCTTCTTTCCTAGCGAACTCTTGCCCGTCCGCCAATAGACAGAAGAACTCAGTAATCCGTTGAGAAAAGAAGAACTTCTCTAGCTTTGAGAGAGTCCGGGTGAATAAGAGAAGATAAATGAAATATTTATATATATTTTATGGATGGATCACATGTAGTTAGAGTAAGATGTCAGGAAACAGATTTGAACTGGTGACACGAGGATTTTCAGTCCTCTGCTCTACCAACTGATCTATCCCGACCTTTTATCGTGCACCATCCTAGTTGAGTACTTGTATCTATGTAAATTAAATAGACTACCAAAGCATTAACAAATTTGACATAGTTCTTGTAATTTCTTAGTTTTAGATCTTCATTCAAAAAGAAGATAAAAAGAAAAATATATGCATATTATACATATCATGACACCGATTTGATTAAATATCAATGAATTTCGGAAGAAATCGGCAGAATCCTTTCCCCCCAAAAAAATAATTTGATTTTGTGAATGTATAAATGTATTATCTCTTTCTATCCAAATCAATTTTTTCGTTTGATTTTGATAACATAAAAAAGGAAAGAAAATTATATTTTATATCCATTTGAAAAACACTGGGACTAGACTAGTTGAAGTAATGAGCCAACCGATATAATATGGTTGGCTCATTACTTTAACTTTAGTTGAGATAATGAAAAAATATTTGATATTTTTAGTAGGAACTTTAGGCGGTTCTCGAAAAAAGAGGCACCGGTCTCTAGAAGCTTCTGGAATGTTCCATTTTTATGGCCTCAGTGATGAGAATATTTTGTGTGCCACTTCTGATGATGCATGCATTGGGAACAAGTATACGTCAGTTCCGTAGATCAACACTTTCAAGGACTCCTACAACAAAAGAAGAAGAAAGATTAACTGGAACAAAGCCAGCAAGGGATTCACGATTAGTAGATTAGCTACACTAAGCAAGCAAAAGGCATGAGCGGCAAACCACAGGGAATTCAAAAAGTTTTTTTGTGCGACAAACAAGTATTTTTTTTTCTTTTTGAGTAATCTAAGATTTTACGACTCAAACAATTTTCCATTTTGGAAGATAGAAAATTTCCATTAACAAAAAACAAAGACGCGGACCTTCTGCTCAAATTGTACGCCTTTTGGACAAAGAGAGAGAGAGAGAGAGAGAGAGAGAGAGAGAGAGAGAGAGAGAGGATACTTTTGAATGAGATTAGATCTCATACGTCGTAGCATACTAATTAGTGTAGCTATTACTATTTCATCTAAGTTGAATAGCCGAGGGCTTTATTTTGATATGGATTATGATAACTCGAGAAATTTTGATTTGGTTATGATCCAAAGAAGAAACAGAATGGAAACCTTCCCATCGCTCTTGGGAATGAGAAAGATTAAATCTCTTTGAGTAATAGAGAAGAATAATGTTTGAGTGAATGAGTTATGTTGAAATGTGGGAATTCTTCTCTATTTATAGGATTTTTCTAAGCCGAGTTCGGGCCGAGTTCGTATGCTTTAACGTTCATAAATTCAAACGTTAGAGCCTGGTCATCTGGAAGAGGAGGCTGACTAGAAAATTGGTTCAGGATAACCGAGTTCGGGCAGAACTCGTAATGAGTTCGGTTGGTCATTTTTTAGATTGTTTTGACTTGGATTTTTGAGTAGGTTTAGGTTTAGGCTCGAATCCAAAAGAATTTCTGGTCTGGGTTGGCTTATGTATGAGTGGACTTTGGATAGAGGCTCAATCTAAATGTCAAAATTTCGTTCCGACTCACATAAGTCCTTAGACTCAAAAAAGTAAAAATTACATAATAAAGTAAAAAGGGTAACCCAAATAGAATCGTCTTGTAGCAGCTTGTGATGAAGTGTTGCGACGTCTTTCTGAACAAATTCATCTAAGTTGCAATGTATCGATTCGTAGTTTAGATCGATTATTAAAATCGGTTTGACCATGACCAGATGGGCCAACAAATATTACACGAAAAAAAATATTGAAAAAATTTAATTTTTTTTATAAATAACTCTACAGGTATTCAAATTCAACCAACAGGAATAATACCTCTCACCTTAACCATATGAGTTAGAAGTGATATTTTTTATAATTAGATAATATTACGTAGCTAACCGTTTTCAAGACTCTTTATAAAAAGTAGAAATATATCCATAACTAATTATAATAAAAATATAATCAAATATATAACAAATTCTAATATATATATATATATATATATATATATATATATATATATATATATATATATATCTTCCATAATATAATGAGGCTTCAAAACGGCTCAAAAGTGACTCGTCTAAGCTGTATGTATATAATCAATTAATTATTTAAAAAAATTAATATTATATAAAAAATATTGATTTTTTTATTTGTTATAAATAACTCTACAGGGATACGAACTCAGCCAACAAGGAATAATAACTCCCACCTTAACCACACGAGTTAGAAGAAATGTTTGTTTACATGAGTCATGCACATGTGGACCAATAGGAATAGAGCATACTAGTGCACATGGGTGCACATGGAATGCATGAGTTTATTACTATTGGTTCACATATACGTGACTTATGTAGGAATATGAGTACTATGCTCATATCTCGTTTACGATATATATATATATATATATATATATATATATATATATATATATATATATATATATATAATTCTGCTCTAATAGGCGTGTACGCCTACAGTATGGAACATTACGGTTTAATTTAACGGACTCATCTGTAGGTTTTAGTTGTAGGTTTCAAATTACAATTTAAATGATATATTATTTTTAAATTTATTTTTAAAAATAGATTATTTTTTAAGATATATTTATTTTTAAAGATAGAATATTGTTAAAGATATATTATTTAAATAATAGATTATTCTAAAATATTAGTATTAATATTTAATTAAAACTAATATTAACAATAATATTAAAGTTAGTATTAATATTAATATTTAATTTAGTTTAATTTAATATTAACATTAATGTTAAATTATTATTAACATTATTGTTGAAATTTATTTTAATTTTAAAACTACGATGGAGTCCCTGCTCTTATGTATCTCCAAATTCTTCCATGATCACAGTCGATGAATTTTGTTTAAGTCGTCTAATCTTTCCTCTATTTTGTTTTGATTGCATGCAAGCGTTGATGATTAGGCTATTTAAGCATTCTTTCTTTAAGCATTTTCCTTGTTTTTTGTGTATTGTTTTGCTCCATGATGGGTGGGTGTTAGGGAATATATATATATATATATATATATATATATATATATATAAGAAGGAAAAAAATATTTTACGTGCAATGCACGTGAATTTACTAGTATTCTTATAATGAGGCTTCAAAACAGCTCAAAAGTGAGTCGTCTAAGCAGTTTATAAATACTCAACCATTTATTTAAAAAAATTAATATTACGTAAAAAAATTGTTGGAAAAAAATTTATTTGTTATAAATAACGTCATGGAAAATCGAACTTGACCAACCAAGAAGAATGCCTCACACCTTAACCACATAAGCTAGAATAAGTGTTTGATTATAGTTATAAAATATTATGTAGTTAAACAATTAGTTAGAATTTATTTAATTTTTAATTACGTATGGATATACGTACAACTTAGACGGCTAGTCTTTTCAAAACTTTTTATAAAGAGTAAAAATATGTCCATAATAAATTATAATATATTTAAACTTTTTTATAATAATATTAGAAAATTTTATTTTACGTGCGTTTGCATTTAATGTGGCTCTTGGTGCACATGGGATGAAGGAAACTTTTTACGTGCGTTTGCATTTAAATGGGACATGAGCCATAGTGCTCATATTCCTACAAGGGTGATGCACATGTGGACAAATAGGTATAGAGTATACTAGTGCACAATGGTGCACATGGGATGAAGGAGTATTCTTATTGGTCCATATGTGTGTGGCTATTGTAGGAATATGAGCACTATGGCTCATATCCCGGACTCCTCCGTAGGTTTTCTTTGTTGGTTTCAAATTACGGTTTAAATGATAGATTATTTTTTAGATTTATTTTTTAAAAATAGATTATTTTGAAGATATATTTGTTTTTAAACATAGAATTTTTTTAAAGATATATTATTTAAAAGATAGATTATTTTAAAATATAAATTATTTTTACCATTAATATTAAATCTAATATTAAATTCATTAAAACTAATATTAACAATAATATTAAAGTTAGTATTAATATTAAAATTTAATTTAATATTAACATTAACATTAAATTATTATTAACATTAAAGTTGAAATTAATTTTAATTTTAATTTTAAACCTACGGTGGAGTCCCTGCTCTTATGTATCTCCAAATTCTTCCATAATGGATTTTGTTTAAGTCGTCTCATCTTAACTGTTGATTTGAACCACTCAAATCAATGGTTAAGATTAGATGACTTAAACAAGATCCAACGATTGGATCATGAAAATATTTTTTTGAAATAAAAAAAAATGGAGGATCCATTTGACCAATACCAGAGGTCCAGAACACACTCGACAGGTCAATCAATTTAACAATATTATCAATACGAATATGAAATACTACAGATTCAGAGTTCCCTAACACCCATCCATCATGGAGCAAAACAATACACAATAAAAGGAAAATGCTTAAATAGCCTAATCATCAACACTACGTGCGTGCAATCAAAACAAAGTGGAGGGAAGAACGACGCGCACGAGCACCACCACCACTAGAAGCGAAGGAAAGGAGCACGACGCCGCCGCCGCCGTGCTCGGGAGTGGGGACGGCGAAGGACCGGCAGCAGCAGCAGTTCCTGGTCCCGCGACTTCGATCATCAACCTCTGGCCCTTCTTGCAGTGCTCCAAGTCCCCGCTGACGAAGTAGTAGAAGCCTGGTCTCTCAAGAAGAAACACAGTGTTCCCGTCCCTGAAGAAGGAGCCATGCGCGGTCTCGTTGCAGTGGTAGTAGCCTCTCTTGTTCACCATCACCACGGTGTCGTTCCGGTACTTGAACGCTGAATCATTCATTACAAGAGAAACACAACTCCGGCCATGTCAACAACTTGGTCGTATGATATATCATTACGAATTTAAGATCACCCCACTCGAAAACACAGCAATATAGTGTTTACAACATAGTTTACAGTATCGGCCGATACCGATACGGTTTTGATATGTCCCCATCCGTATCAACCGCTATCGATACTAACCGATTCCGACATTGAAGATCTCTTTTATAGTCAAATCGGAGAAAAAAATGAACAAAAAGACCAATCAACAAGTGCGTAAAACATAGTAAAGTTGTAAAAGAATATAAATGAAATAAATTTTGTTTTTGTTTATCGCAGAACAATGATGACTATTAAATTTCCAAACTACTACGGAACAGCACAAAATAATTAAAATTATGCCTAAATGTACAAAATATCTTTTGTAAATTAAAAATAATAATATTAATAGTTATTTGCTTTACGATACCAAAAAATCTGATACTCCGATCCAAAACTGCTCATACTGCTGATACATTTGATTCCGATACTTATAGGAAGGATCCGATATCGATGCTGCAAACCTTGGGACTTTACAAAACTAGGAATGATAGTTTGTAATAAGTTTCGGAAGTACCATTTTTCTTTTCTTTCGAGGAGGGATAACTCATACAATCGGAAGAATGAATGCATGGAGACTGAGTGCTTACCGATGGAATCGCCAACTTGAAACCTGATCTTGCTTGCCCACGTCTGATACAAGTCTGGGGTGTTGTCTCCGGGCGTCCTCCAGCCCCCTTCGTCGCCAGCCATGTACTGATTCGAGGCACCTACAGCCGCAATCACCATCACGACAACGACAAAGCGAAAGCGCAGGGACCCCGACTCCATTTCCTGTTCCTGTCAAGTTTCCTGATCTTGGGAATTTAGTACAGGAGTATGATGGGCTAGAGTAGTGAGTGAGTCTGGAATAGTTTTGGATGTTATAAGAGAGCAACAAGAGTGAAAGGGCAGTTGGAAGTTAGTTTCTGGACTAAGGGAATGGAGAAAGTGGGGGTGTTGGTTTGACAGTTACTTGTAAGAACCGGTTGAATATTAGTGTGTGAAAGTGCACGTTTGGTTTGGTATGAAAGGCTGTCGTCAAATGCAACGAAATTACTAAATGACTGCAGAAAAAAGAAGAAGAAGAGAGTATTGAATGTAAAATGTCCTCTGATATCACTTTAGAGCGAGATAACATATACAAATATGACTCGACTAAGACATATCAACCAAGTTGCACGCTGCCAGGATATTTACATTGGAACATGTAATTATAGTACAAATTAGTTGTCATTCATTACATTAGCTAAGGCTCCGAAGAGCAAATATTGGTTTTTGAGAGAATCAACAAGCCAACACAAATGTTCGAGCTGACAAAATTATCACACCATATTTGGTGCAAGTCTAATCCTAATCATCTAAGTTCTCTGGAAAACTAGCCTAAAATGTCTTTGTCATGTCACACACATTGTAATTAGCATTAGGATATATTAAATAGGAGAGAAAAAAGGTCACTGCAGCATATCACCAATGCCGCGGGCTTAAACTGAGCTAACTGCATTAGGAGCACGCTTTGGAGATCTTCATCGAATCCTTGGTTGTTTGAGAAAATGGAGACATTTCATCCTCACATGAATATGTTCGAATCAATTTGTTGAAGATTTGGAAATATCTGCTTCAGAGTAGTAGAATAACTCGAGGTGCTAGCCTGCATAACAATAGTTGAACCAGAAGCCACTTGAGCACTGTGCACCTTATAGATTTTACACAACTACCCAATTAAGTGTCAAAAATATTTTCTTCAGGTATTTCTTACTCAGATGTTAGGGTTCATGATATATGTATGACTAGTAAATTCATGTACGTTGCACGTAAAAAATTGCGTTGTAGTATCAATTTTTTTTTATGATATTATTAAAAAATTTAGATAGAAATTTAAATTATATTAGAATATTTTAATATGATTTGAATTATAATTTGTTATAAATATATATCTTAAATTTTGGATATGTATTTAATTAGATAATATCTTTTAGTTAATTTAAATATAATTTAAATTTTGAATATATTTTATGATGGGTTATATGTTCAGGTGGTTTTTAATTTTTTTTCCTCAACTACGCACGAATCCACGCGGTAGTTAATTTTTTTTTAAAGTTTTTATATTACTAAGTGATGATATACATACCGTTTAGACGGCTCATTTTTGAGCCGTTTCTAAGCCGTATTATAATAGGAGAGAGATGAGAAACCGAAATGTGTGTGGTATTTTGTGACAGACCGTGGTAGAAAAAGAAACGATCCAACGACTGTAATTATGGGGACATTCATGCTTAAAAGCCCTTGATCCCTCCTCATATATATATATATATATATATATATATATCATATATATATATATATATATATAAGAGGGGTATATGAGGAGGGATCCACATTTCCGATTTTTTGCATCCCCAAGCATCCCCATGTTATCAACCGTTGGATCTTGTTTAAGTCATATAATCTTAACCATTGATTTGAATGGTATATATATACGTTGGGCTGATGAGGGTGGGGAGGTCTAGGTTTGAGCCCAGGCCTCAATGCAAACATTATTTATGCACACACATTCAGTAACTCATAGGAATTGCTTGGGCCTTTGTAGCTTATCAACTAATCATTCACTAGCATTCAGAAATCAATGCAAAAGTTTTAAACGATGTTATTTTGTGACAGACCTTGGTTTTATATGTTCTACTACCATCCAGACTAATAACAGTCGCAAGTCCTAAATTTGCATTTCGCTGGCAAATAATTCAGGGTGCTGAAGTCGGAGCTATGTTGCATGGACACGGAAAAATGGTGTCCGTGTCCATACTCATGCAACATAGAGTTGAAGACGGTGGTAGTTGAGTTTCAAAGAAGAGAGAGTATGCCAAACCAACCTTTATTTAAATACCACTCTTTCATTATGCTCCAATTTTATTTTTACTTGTTTTGTAACTTAAGCGAACTGTTTACTGAGTTGATCTACTCTTTGTCTGATTCTTGCAAACCTAAGCAAACTGTTTACTGCTTTGATTTACTCTCTGTCCGCTCCTTGCAAGAATCGGTGGCGGAAGTCTCTTCATAGTAGTTTTAGTGATGTCAGTATAAATTCTGTTAGATATACCAAACTACGAGCACAGGCTTGTTTATGAAGCCAGACGTAGAACTAGGTAAAAAAGAAAGTTCAAGTGGTTTATCCATAGTAAGGAAGAATATAATCAGATAGAACTCTTATAATCTTGTATCTGACCCTTTCACACATGAGTTCAGAAATGGATAACATTATAAATAAAATTATAAATAAAATAAAAAATTAACATTTCCAAGATAGTACATAGTTGAGTTGGTACTCTCCTGCTAAACATCTATCAACGCAAATGCCATTATACATGGTAGAGAAACCAAGCATGCCATGAGTGATTAGTTCTGTTTATTTCTTAATTTACATGATAATAGCAAGTACATCATCAAGGTAAAGAGGGATTTTTTTTTCCTCGTCCCAAGTTAGCAGTACAAGGGCTCAAAGTGGGTTATCAAGTGCATGACATTTAAGTTTTAAAACACCCATAAGGGACATTATTATGTCCCAAGGGGTAAAAAAAAACTTAGATATTTATGCTGGATACAGATCACATTTATATAAAACACTAACCCTGGTCCCGATATCAGATTCGCTATATATCTCAAGGTGGACTTATCTCGGATACCTGTAGTCTCAATGGCAGATCCATTGCCAGATCTGCGAAGAGGACAGGGTATGAAAGGCTATGCAGTGGGAAACATAGAAGAAACTAACCCATATATCCCTATTAGTTAGTTACATTAGTCGGGCTTGTTAAACCAATGTAAAAAGAGGTAAGGGAAGAGAGAAAAATAAGATTTGTTTTCTTGTTTATTTTCTTAATCTTTACATGTCAAGTAAAAGGATGATTTTCATGTCCCTCTTTTATCATATGTAAATACGTTTACTCCTTGCTAGGTTACTATATGTTTTTCATTCTCGTATATGGCCACAACTTTCCTATTTACCTTCAGTCGAATATTTTTTTTGCCCAAATTTACTTTCCAGTCAAAGTGTATATATAATATTCATTTTAGGTTTTAATGTTTGCTTGTTTTACACTTTCTTCAATTTCCTAAACTAGTATCTAATACCATCAAACTATGTTGGTTCATGTACAGTGACACTGATTAGTTCTTTACTGTCTACACCTTCCCTACCTATACAAAATAGGACAGCACATCCTCAAAAATCGATACATGCAAGAATGCAAGTAGGTTAGATATGAGACTCCCAAGTGCCTTTCAAGAAATTGCAAGCAGGAATGCAATATATTGATGCACAGTACAATAAGTTAAAAGCAGTAATACTGGGTGCTCAAAAGTATCCAACGGGGAAACCTTAGAAAGAGCTAATGTGTGAAAGGTTATGGAGATGTTTAAGAAGATATGTCTATGTAAATGTATGAAAACAAAGATCCGCTTATAATCAATTTCTTCAAAACCTCTCTTTTGGCAAATCTAGACTAGAAATCTTTCATATTTCAGTTTATGTAGTGATAGCATTATATGAAATGACATGACCGTACTAGAAGTACCCCAACTTTTCAAAGTGTTCCGTCTCCGATACATCGAGAAACTTGTAATTTGTAGTATGCACATTACACCTGTAAATTGCATTGTAGGGCACACTTGCGAAGAGTCAATTAACTCTTACATATGATAGCACCATGACCTTTGTGCATCATGTGCCAATAGTAGGTGATAACATGATCTTACCATATATGTTAATACACAATGAGTACCTACACATTAGCATATACACAACAGGCGAGAGAAGTAGGAGATGGAGGTCAGTTTTCTACAGCATAATTATCTATGCCTATGGTGTGTTAATGTGTGCGTAGGATATGCAGAAGGGTAAATGGTATAACCACCTTGTGGGATGGTCAAAGAAAACGGACGTCCTTATTAAGCCTGTGAATTCAGAATGTGTATATGATGTCCAGAAATTTCAGCAAGCAGAAATCACCAAACTTTTTATTGACTGAGATTTATGATGAAATGAATAGTAAAATAGATGAAAGTTGGAACCAATGTTACCAGGATCGTGAGTCGCTTTGGTAGGTGGTACGGGTACGCGATATGGTACCTCAGCCGGTACGCGGTGCGGTGGAGGTAGGCTTATTCGGTACGCTATTTGGGATCGCTATTCGTTTTTATCTGGGTCGTCTTTTGTACCACATACAATTATATAGAAGTATACACCAAATATCATAAGTTCATAACCAAAGCCATCAAAATCCAAGTGAAGGAAAGCATAGACAATATTCTTGTAACTAAACCAAATATCATAAGTTCATAACCAAAGCCATCAAAATCCGGGTCGCTAAATTTGACGAACGGGTCGCGAACGCATCCCGTTCGGGATCGTTCGTCCCAATTCGTGGGACTTGGAGGGGTTGGCGAATTAGGCAACTATGGTTGGAACTAGGCATAGATGTAGTAGAGGATTCTAAAATTAGTATTTCTAAAAGAGACTGTTGTGGAATCTATATTTCCTTGTGCAAATATCAACATCAGTAGATTTAGAAAACAATGTTGGAACTGATTCACGCAAGTGAGGAAAGTGCATAGTGTTAGAGTCATAAGTGGCGCAAGTCAGTTTTATTTTCTTATTTGGGTATACCCAAGTAGTTGTGGGTGTATTTATCATTGTATATATAAATATAAATACATATGAGACGCAACTTAGGATTTAATCATTGGTCTTTCTTTTGGCGTTGTTTAATTGTTGCATGATCTTTCATGATTCCGTTGTTCGTGATTGATCGTCATTGTTCGTTGTGAAATCTAGGATTTATATAGATCTCAGTTGATTGTTCATTGTTGATCATGACTCTTTGTGAGAACTAGAATTTCTGAGATCTCTTGTTTTTTTTGCATCTTGCCAATATGGTGGTAGTCGTCCTGACAATCCTTTACTGTTATTCACAATAATAGTGAAGTGGGAAAAGCGATTACTGTAGTAAAACTCAAATGGTGCGAACTATCTTGCATGGTCTAGGTTTATCAAGTAGTGTTGAGGACAAAAAAAAAGTTGAAATTTTTGGTGAAAGAGCCCCCGCTTGAACCGTCAATTGATTACGAAGTTTGGATGAGTGCAGATGCATAATATTATGTCATGGTTGTGGCATAGTAAGGAACCACACATCGTCTCTAATGTTCAGTGGTATGCGTCCTCCAAACATATTTGATATCTGTAAAAGAGTCCTATTCACATATGCGGAATGTTGTCCATATCAATGAATTACTATTTAATAAAAATCATAATGGAAAGTCTATGAATGAATATTTGGCTTCAAAAAAGACTTCGTGGGAGAAACTCTTGCAGTACAATTCGGTTGCTACTGAACTGAAGGAAGCTCAGCGACAAAACGAGTTCCATGGTTCGGTCATTCTAGCTGGCTTGGATCTTGTGCTCGAACCTTATAAAGCTCAGATCTTTGCTAAAGACCACTTACCTATAGTGACAAATACATTATCTCGTCTCAATCGTTCTTTTCTATAACATAGTTTTATGGTAGCGGCCATGATGATGGTAGTCTTGGTGGTAGAGATGATAGTCGAGGAAGTGTTTGTGGTGCTCGTGGTGGTGGTCGTGATGGTCATGGTACGCTATGAAAGTGTAACTATTTTGGCATGTTCAGCTACGTTGAATAATATTGTGGGGATAAGAGGTAAATCCGAGCATACACATCACATGTACAATAAAAACGTGTAGTCCCAGGTCACCACGTCTGGACATGATGCTTTCTGTTCTAATCAGACTTCATCTTCTGATACCTCTAATTCACTTTAACAGATCCTCCAAAAGTTTGAATGCACTTGTTAGTACCACCTCTCAACCTATTGCAATCATGACACATAGGTAATCTGGCCTTTGTCGCAACTCAGTCACCATCTACTTCTTGGGTCATCGACTCCGGAGCAAGCTCTCACATTTCTAGTATAAATTTTCTCTTTCATAATCGTTGTCCTATGAAACGTAACATTATCTTGGATGATGGGTTTGCACGTACTGTACTGAAAAATGTGTCATTCACCCTACCCAATCATTGTGATTCATTATATGTGTCTAATTTTTTTTTTAATTTGTTATTTGTGAACCAATTAACAAATTACTTCACTCGTCCTGTACTGGAAAAATGTGTCATTCACCTACCCAATCATTGTCATTAACTGATCCATTATGTGCCTAATTTTTTTCCAGTTTGTTATTTGTGAGCTAGTTAACTTAATTATTTCACCGTTATGTAATATTTTTCAATTCTTGTGTTTTTCAAGACCTTAGGACGAAGAAAATTGATTCGGGACATGATAGAGATGTGTTATATTACTTGGATTTACCTAAAAAAGTTGCAGTAAGTTGCAGTAGTGTTATTGTTTGGGCCATCCGTCTTTGGGTAAGTTGATTCAAGTTATTCCTAGTTTGATTTGTATTTATGTTTTATAATGTAAGGCTTGTTAGGTAGGCAAGCATCATCATCATAGTCATTTTCTCGTCGTATTGAGAGTCATCGGTTGCAGTTTTTTAATCTTGTTCATACTGACATTTAGGATCCTTCTAGAGTCAAAAATCCAAAAGAATTTTTATCTTTGTCGATGATTGTTCCCGAATGACTTGTTATATTTAATGAAAGAATGATACGAGTTTTCACGTGTTATCCAACTTTTATAATAAAATTTGGGTTTAATTTGGTAAAGGTATTAAAGTTTTACGGTCTGATAATTCTTTGGAGTATACTCAATCGTCTGTAACTCTTTTTGTGTTGATTGTGGCATTTATTCATCATACTAGTTGCATCCATACCTCCCAGCAAAATGGTGTAGATGAACGTAAGCACCAACACCTTTTAGATGTGGTTCAGACTCCCATATTTAATATGCATGTCCCTAAACAGTATTGGAAAGATGTAGTTCTTACTGCATGTTATTTGATTAATTGTATGTCATCATTTGTGTTGAATAACCAAGTCCCCTTCTCAATGTTACATCCAAATGTCTCTCATTTTTCTTTATCTCCTTGTGTGTTTGGGTTATGTGTTACTTTTGTTTACAACTTGGAACATAATCGAGCCAAGTTGGCTCCTCAATCTATTAAGTATGTCTTCTTTGGTTATTCTCGAGCTAAAAAAGATTATCGTTGTTATAGTCACAATCACATAAATATTATGTCATCGAAGATGTTAACTTCTTTAAGTCTACTCATTTCTTTTCTTCAGGATACCATCCTCTTTCATTCACATCATATTTGGTATCTTCCTTCCCTACCATTTTCAGTTACTCCTGCATTCATTTCTATATCTGATTCTCTCCTTTACAGGTCTACCAGAAATCCAAGGATAGGGATGTTTTACGTGATTTAGCCCCTACCACATCATCTTCCGTGCACGAGGATCCGGCTCCCTCCACTACAGTTTCAAATGGTGTTCCTATTGCTCTCAGGAAAGGTAGCCGTAGTGGTACTACTAAGCATCCCATTTCAAATTATGTTTCCAACATCGTGCTTTTCATTCTTTGCATGCTTTTGCTACCTCATTGTCTTACATTTACATTTCTAACACTTATTTATAAGCAAGCTATGTCATCTTTTAGTTGAAAAAGTACAATGGATGAAGAAATGTCTATTTTGTATCAAAATCAGACTTTGGAGCTTATTTCGTTTTCCGTTGGGAAGCAAACAATGGGTTATAGCTGGGTGTACACTGTTACGTATCATCCAAATGGTTCTGTTGAGTGTCTCAAGGCGCAATTGGTTGCAAAAGGGTATATCCACACATATGATATGGATTATATGAAGACACTCTTATGTGGCTCGACTGAATTTCCTTCGCATTCTTATCTCTTTGGTGATTAATCGCCAATGGCCTATGTATCAGTTGGACATCAATAATGCTTTCTTACATGATGACTTACATAAGGAGGTTTACTAGTATCAACCACCAAAAAATGTTATATCTGGTCGTGACAATATGGTGTATCGATTGAAAAATATTTTATATGGACTAAAACAATCTCCTAGAGCTTGGTTTGATAAGTTAAGTTCACATTCAGTATGGGTTTCAACGCACCATGTCAGATCATTCAATGTAGCCGATCTTCTACATGAGATATTATTGTGTTGTTTATGTTGATGATATCATTATATATAGGAGTGAATATGTAGATATTTCCACCTTGAAGACCTACATTAGTCGTCAGTTTCATACTCTTCGTTATTTTCTTGGAATTGAGGTTGTTCGATCTACGATGGGTGTGTATCTGTCGCAACACAAGTATGTTTTCGACTTGCTTTCAGAGACATGGATGTTGGACTCTCGGCCTGTTGATACTCCTATGGAATCTCATATCAAACTTGATGTTGAAGTGGGGGACTTATTCGAGGATATTAAACTGTATATACTGCTCGTTGGGAAGCTTATGTATCTTACTGTTACACGACCAATATCACAAATGTTGTTAGAGTAGTTAGTTTATACAGGCTCGTATTTTGTGTTACTTAAAAGGTGCATCTGGAAAGGGTTATACAAATTCAATTTCTACTTGTCTCTCTCTCTCTCTCTCAAACAAATTTATATCGAACTTCTAATAAGTGGTAGGAGAAAAAAAGAATTATATTAACTTTAATATTATATTATATTGAGTACAAATTATCATGGATGCCATTTATATATATATTATACATAATTAAGGACGTGTAACAGATTTGTCTTTTGTATACACATTCATGTTTGTGAAAAACATTAAACTAATTAGGAGATTAAACTAGAACTTTTGAAATCTTAATCCTTTATATATTTATATATAAATATATATAAATCTTAAACTTGTTTACTTCCACATAAAAGCCAAACTATTAGTAAGATTATTTGCCTCATAACTTTTGATAACTTGAACATATATGGAATGTGCATTTGCCTAGTACTAACTGAAATGTAAAATAGAATACTTAAATTCAGGACTACAACTGCGAGTGATCCTGAGAGTGCTAAAAAAACTCCTCATAACTGAACTTTGAGATTTTCCATTCACAATTAAGAGAACATTTTATATTTAAAAAGTAACATAAGGTTATAGCATATAGTAGTAGTGTAGATTTCATCATATTATGTGTTGGAAGTTGGAACCGTATAAATATTAAATATATAACCCTCAACCTCCATTTTAATCTCGTAAGATAATCGATACATATTTTACGATATGGTACAAAAGGTTTCAAAAGGCACCATGTATCCGTATTGGATGGGACAAAATATCGTGTAACACATTTTGGTATCATCCGATACGATACACTGATATTGTATGTTTTGGTGTTTATTTATTCTTTCAAAGTTTGTAGATTTTCTACTTTCTTTGTTTATTTACTGAGCTTTCTTCTTCTCCTTTGTTTTTGGTTTTTTTCTTTAGTTCTGATTAACCACTTTTTGTAGTACAGACCTTGTGGGTTTGAAATGATAAACTTTATGAATGTTAAGAACTTAAGATGGTTATCTTACTTTTACTTCTAGTTGTTGACTTTATAATGATTGTCACTTGATGTTTATTGATATTCTTTATACTTTCTTAATGCATTCAATTTACCCTCATATGTGTCACTAACTTTTTCAATCTACTTGTCAAAGGAACAAATCTTACGATACACAATACAACAATCAAGCAAATTGGGACACACGATACATCATACAATAATCAAGCAAATTGGGACACAATATGTATTACAATTTGACAACATTAGCCCTCAACCCTCACTAAGTTTTGGTGCATAAGGGCTTTAAATGTTATGAGAGCAAACCAGGTTCAAATCTCCTACGGAACGCATTTTAAGTGGTTATATATTTAGAATAATATAAATATATAACCCTCACTATGACTAGAGTTTTGTGCAGTGGTAAGCTCTTTAACATTATGAGTATGAGAAATAGACTATGGTGCTGTTTGGTTGACAGTAAATGGAATACATGCAACAAATATTGTGGTATTTACAACTTTTTTGGTGTTTAGTTTGCTGCAAATATTGTAAAAGCTGCGTTTGGTTTGCTGTAAATTTTGTAAAAGCTGCAAGAAATATTGCAACGCTTTCCTAAAATCATGCAAATTTTGTTGCAGCCAATTCAGCTGCAACTCCAATTACAATGACATAAGCTGCAATAGAGAGTAAATATTAGTGTCATGTCAGCAAAACTGCTACATTTGCAACCATCATTTACAAGCAACCAAACACCGGATTTGTAATTCTGCAATAACATTTACAGACATCCAAAAATTGTAATTGCAACACGACTTACTGCACAAAATGTTACATGCAACATTTGGTGCATGGTATTTCATTTGCAGGCAACCAACCAGCCCCTAATAGTAACTTTCCGAACTGGGATGAATCTCACTAGTCATGCAAAATAAGATTTCAGGTAAACAAAACCAGATTATGAAGGTTACATGTTCATAGTCTCATAATCTTTTAAAGTTCAATCACCGAAGTGATACTCTAAGCAGTATGTTAAAGACCATATAATTGTGTGAAATTTCAAATCTAAAATGAACTATAGTTTATGGATTTGGGATTTGACATTGACGAGGAGCTTCCTTATGTTAAAATTCTAGATAGATCATAAATTTCATAGAACATCAATAACCAACTTTGAACATGATAGATCAAAGCAAGACATTAGTGATTATAATGCGCAACAAGTTTAAATTGCTAGTTCCATCAGGTTGCCTTTAGTTGGATCCTTTTATGGAGGATTTTAGTGCTGGTGAAGAGGTAAGAGAACCAACCTAATCTGTAATTAATTATACATCAAATGGAAACTAGAAAGTCAGAGAAATTCAGTGATCGACTTCATGAGAAGAAATTATGAGTCCAGAAATGGAGCTAACAGAGTTTGGCCAGCTATCTTAGAAAAGTACACTTATGTAAACTAACAGTTACAAACTAATGCAGTAGAAAACTCTATTTTGACCTGACATATAGTCTTAGTAGCTTTTCAAGAGAACATACACAATATAAGATTATTATGTAGCTTGAATATAATAAGAAGTTTACTTAATGAGGCCAAAAGTAAGGTAACCCTTTAGAAAAGCTTAGAGAATCATACACATGGGTTGTGCTCAAGGTATATGGTCGTGAGCTTCTCCCTAGACCCGACTACAGCTGCATCAATGCCTTCCAGTGATGCAATCTGGTTGCTATTTAGCCACAAGTCCTCCAACCTGTAAAGTACAATGTAAATTGCATGGACCAAGGAAAACTATTAGAGTGAGGGTACAGAAAGGCATATAAACCTTGTCAAATTCTCAATATCCTCGATGGCAGTAATTTTATTAGAAGAAATGTCCAAGACACGAAGATTTTCTAATGTAGACAAGCCCTCCATCTTAATTATGCCATTATGGCTGAGATATAGTTCCTCCAATGCAACACATTCCTGCAAAGAAAAAAACATGACATAAATATCCTCTTAAACAGCACATCTGCAACAAAACTTTCAGAATGGCATACTTCGAACCCTGCCATGGATGTCAGACGGTTGCTCTGCAGGCTTAGTTTTCTGATACATTTTAACCCACACAAGTTCACAGCCTTGATGCGGTTTCGTCCTAGCCACAGCTCTTGTAAATTTGTCAACGTTTGCAAGTTTTCCATCACCTGAATATGAGAAGAAAAAGGATAAACAAAATAAGGAAAGAGAGGAGGTAAATTTCTTAAAATGCTCTTCTAAGTTGCACCTTAGACCCCAAAGGCCTAAAAAAGAATAGATTTTTTAAGAACATAATAAATCAATGATATTGCTGTGGGACTTGCCCTTAATCTGTTGGAGCCAAGTTCAAGTATCTGCAATGCATGCAAGTGCTCAATTTCCTCTATCTTGGACGCTTCATTCTTTGAGACATAAAGTTCCTTGAGTGTGTTGGAAACCTTGGACACACCATTCATGGATGATATCTCATTGAAGGAGACATCAAATACCAAGAGGCTCTTAAAAATGCCAACATCTGGTATTTTTGTCAGCCTATTGTCCCTAAGTACCAGCTCCTGTGGAACATAGAAGTTTTTCCAGTGAGAAAATTATATACACACACACACACAAGCCATTATATCTCTACTCTTATAATGAGGCTTGAAAACAGCTCAAAATTGAGCCGTCTAAGCCGTTTGTAAATCCCCACCTTTTATTAAAATACAAATTACGGAAAAAAAAACTAACTTTCTCTCTTTTCTTCCGCACAAATATATATTTGAAAACTAAATTTAAAACTGTTTAAAAATTAAATTAAAAAAATAATTTAAAGGAAAAAATATCAAAATTATTTAAATTGTTTAACAAATCTTAACTCAAATATATTTAAATATTTGAACTATTTTTCAACAATATTATAAAAATATTTATTTTACGTGAACGCACGTGAATTTACGAGTAAATATAAAGGCTTGTGCTAATAGACACGCAAAAGCTAGAACTTAATAGTAAAAAGAACAAAGTGATGGCTTTTGCACGTACATCAAAAAGCTTTAGTACATGCTATCGTTGCTTTAGATTCGTGCACGAAAGTAGCTCACTGCCACATGCATAGTTTTTGCTGCATATTAATGACCAAGCACCCTTATCCATGCATCCAAAATTTAACAAGATGAGTGTAGCCAGAATTATATAGATGTTCAAAGAACTAGTCTTGAACCTCAATTCCATGAAAACTAACATGATGGGGGAGTTCTCATATATCATGTTAAAAATGTTCGAGGGATTCATACTTTACCTTATCGAGCGCTATTACATAATTTCAACTATAATATTTTTAGGCTTACTTACAACTTGATACCCTCAACTATCCAAAATGGTCAAATTGACACCCTCAACTTTGATACGTACTAACTTAAAACCCTATCTCAATTAATATTTTCAACTTGATACCCAAAATTTTGTTTATTCCTAAACTAACCACCCCCACACTCCCCCTCCCCCACCCCCACCCCCACCCCCCACCGTTGGCTGCTGCTCCGGCAGCCACCCCCCTCCCCCACCCCCCATTGTTGGCTGCTGCTCCGGCAGCCACCAACTGGTTACTCTACTGGCGGCAGCAGCAACAGCAACAACAACAACAACAACAACAACAACAAAGCATTTATCCCAAATTTCTGGGTGTCTGTTGTTTGAATCCTCTTCTTCCATTCGACTCTGTTAAGCGTCATGTTCATGAGCGGAAACTTCTTCCAAATCTCGTTGTCTAAATTTTTTCTTTCCGATTAAATATTCATATTCTTTTTACATTTTTTTCATCAATTTTTTATGTTTGGCCCCTCCAAAATTTGTAATTTGTAATTTTATATACATATTTACATCAGGTTTTAATTTTTTTCCTTTATAATTTTTATTTTTAACAAAATTTTGTTGTAGTGAACTTTATTTGACAAAAAAAAGGACTTTCTTAACGTTTGAGATTGACCACCTCCACCCCCCCCCCCCCCCCCCTCCTCTTTTAATTTCCTGCGTCTGTTCCGTGCTCATGTCCTCTGTAATGCCGATAAAATCCATATACTTTCTTTAACACTTGAAAGCATGTTTGTTCGTCTAAGGCTACCTCTAGGCCTCGTTTGGTTCGCAAAAAGGAAATGAAAGGAAAGGAAAGGAAATCGATTTCTTGCTCTTTTATTTCCTTTGAAAAATTACAATTTCCATCGAGATTTTCCTTTCCGTTGTTTGGAAATGCCAAAGAAACTAGGAGGGAAAGTGAGTACTTAAATGTAGGAAAGTGAATCCTTAGTTGAATGGAGGGAACTATTTTCTCCCATAATTTTCTTTCCATCAGGAATCACTTTCATTTACTCCTCAATTACTTTGGCACCCAAATATAGGAAAGTAATGACTTTTCTTTCCCAATTCCATGATTCCACGAACCAAATGAGGCCCAGTCCTAGCGGCTCCATCAGCTAGCATATTAAATTATCGCTCCCCCCACCTTACCGATATCGATAAATGTTTCCGCGAAAACAATCATAACATTGATTGGCAGGTATACTAATATTTGTATCGAAATAATCGGGTGTCGTGTCTGAAACATTGATAGCAAGTAATAAGGAGGATAGATAGATACTTGCAATCCGGAGATGGAGTCCCAGGCGGAAATGGGGTGGACGGCGTGGTCGTGGAAGAGGTTCTGGCGGAGGGAGAGCTTCTTGAGGGCGGAAAGGAGGCCAATCCGGGGATCCAGTGAGGAGAGGCGGTTGGCGGTCAGGTCCAGCTCCACCAGCCCCTCCGGGATCTCCACCTCGCCCAGATCATGCAGCTGGAAGCTACTCAGGTCCAGATACCGACCGCACAACTCCTCTTCCTCCTTAACTCCTCCTTCCTCCATCTCCCTCTCCCTCTCCCTCTCGTTGCTCTCCTCCATTTTTCTTTTTTCTGATTAGAGAGGAAGAGGAACTCTCTCTCGGTTTTGTACCAAGAGCAGCTGGTTCCTTTTCTTCTTTCTTTCTATTGAAGGAAAAGGAACAAATAAACAAATGACTACTATGGGGAATCCGTGATTTTTGTTTGTTAACGATGCTGTTCATCGGCCATCATTTTCTGCTTTTATTTCGTGCAACTCCTTATGAATAACGCTATTCAGCTCTTCAAAGTTTGCCTCCAAGCTATTCCTTCCAACTCACGTGATAATAAATATGACACTTGATATAACAAATTTTAATTTTAATATTAAAATTAAAATTAATTAATATTAAATTTAATATTAATATAAAAATTAATGTTAATATTAATATTAATATTAAAAATTTTGGATAATTAATTTTTTGGATAAAAAATTATCATGTTAGATGTCACATAATGCTATTTAACATGTCACGTCAACTATCACATAAGAGGATAGTTTGGAGGGATGAATACTATAATTCTTTTTTAATACCTCAATTATTCTAGTTTTTCAACTTGATATCTTAAACTTTGATAGATATCAACTTAATACTTCAACTATAATTGTACAACATAATATCTACTAGTGTTAACAGAAGTTCATAAAAGACAGATACATTCCCCTCATTCTCTTCTCCCCTCCCCTCTCTCCGGAGGTGGCGAGTGGAGGCAGCGGGGGTGGGGGAGGCTACGTAGGGTGCGCGACGGTGTGTGTGTGTGGTGGTGGTGGTGGGCGGGGGGTGGTGTGGTGGATGGGTGAGGGTGTAGGGGTGACTTTGTAGTTTTATATTTTTGTCTTTTTTTAATAGTATAGTTAACTGTGATTGACGAAGGGTATCAACATAAAAAAATTAATAGTTGATGGTATTAAGATGATACATATCAAACTTTAGGGTATCAAGTTGAAAAACTTAAATAGTTGAGGGTATAAAGTTACAAGGCTAAATTATAACTTGATACCCTCAACTATCCAAAATGTTCAACTTGACACCCTCAACTTTGATAGGTGCTAACTTAATACCCAATCTCAATTAATATTTTCAACTTAATACCGAAAATTTTCTTTATTCCTAAACTACCCTCCCCAACAACACCCCCAATCCCCTATGTTGCTTCTCCGGCAGCTACCCCCCCCCCCGACGAACCCCCCTACCTGCCTTAGCGACCACCCCTACCCCTGGCGACACCCTCCCTACCCGCCCCTGACGACCCCCCTACCTGCCCTATGTCACGCCCCGAGGAGTCCCCCGAGTCGTGACCGCCGTGCGGGCCTGGGGTTGCGCCCGCACAAGGCTTTAATGATTTGCATAGCAAGCACGTATTCAGAGTACGCAGATAAATTAAAACACAGATTTGAAACATAGAAAAGTTCTCTTTATTGATAATGAACATCTATTACAAACTCTTGAACGAGTTAGCTAATATGCCAAACGGCTTACAAAGAGACGACTCAAAATGAGATAGCAGTCCTGTACATTACATCCTTTTATAAACTCAAAACGATAAAGACCTCCAGGCTGGAGGATCGCTTTGCCACGGAGCTGCATTTGTGTATGAAGAGTTACAGCTTCGGACTTCAAAATGCTTTAAGGCGCGGTGAAGATGCGCTAACAGCTGGACTGGATCGGGAAGACGACTTCGGCTCCTCGCTCGGTTCGCCTTAGTGCGGAGAACCTGTTTCAACGAGGGTCAGCATATCGAAACATGCTGGTGAAGGCGAGCTAGCCTGACTATACCAATCAACACGTTGTTTAGTGAAGCATGCTATTTTTTGTGGGTTTTTATCTTGCCTTAGTTCATTTACAAGTAAGCAGCATATTGAATTTACTGAAATGAACGTGCCACCGTTAGGTGGATTTTACCTGACCGTCTGAATTACCTGCACAATACTTACCATGCCTTCCCTGAAACGAAGACACAAGTTAGTATGCAACAGGTTTAAATATACACGATGATCACTGGCGTGGTGCCATAATGGACGTAGTCGGGGACAAGGATAGCATGCTACGAGAGAACACGATTGCGCTGCAAGCTATCCGGTCCCGAACACGAAGACTACACACGAGTTCCGCCCGGATCGGATCGGTGCCAGTGCCCCAGCGACCGTCCGCAGAACCAATACCTTGTGCACAAGTTGTCCATGATCGTACACGATTAACACGTTAACAATTTATGCAGTTGAGGCAACACGATTGCAAGAACACGAGTGCAAATACACGAGTGCACGACAAGTAGTAATGCATGATTTATTTAGCATAGCCTCCCTGAACAATTATGCATATACAAGATGTGTTCTATACTTAGCACGTTTCATAGAACATTTGCACGAACAAGCATACGATAAGGCAACAGTTCACAGGTTTAATTGACAAGCGTAATAACCAAGTATATTTATCTTTTATCTTGGTTTATTTTATTATCATTTGGTATCGTTTGATCGGGGCATAGAAGAGTGCAGATTTATTAGCTGTGAAGCTTGGAAGCAGGACTAGCTAATCGGGTTGGTAGCCACTCACCTAGATTTTGGAAAGGAGAAGGAAAAGAGGCGCTTCACGACTCCGCTCGCAAGCCGCCTACTGCTCGTTCACCTGCACACGAACAGCTCGATTAAAACTTCTTCCTCTCTTTTCAATCTCGGAATAGAAGTGCAAGTCAATGAACGAAAACAATGAAAACCATCGAAACCGTTCAAGGAAAACAAGCAAATCCCAAAACCAACTCAAAGCACGAAAGCAACAAGCGACATCGAAAACCGAGGCATTAAAAGATAGCAGCGGAGAGGTCCCTCCTGACTCTGCCGCTAAGCCGATCCTTGGGACGCAGTCCACTGAATATGGGAATCGATTCCGAAGAAACAAATCCATAACGAGGACGAGTTCTTAATTCAATCTATCCCGATCGAACGATACCGTCTAGTGTTTCTTAGCCGCGCTCTCCGCATCGGGAGAACGGGACGCTACATCCTACCCAACTAATTGGAAGTTTTGTCCCGAAACTTAGGGTAGAACTTACCATTAGGGATTATTGCGTTGGAGACGACGATCAGGAAGGTTCGGACAGGAATTAATAGCATGGCCTGATCGTCCACAAGCGAGGCATAATCCAAGTCTCAAGCGGCAGTCTTTCTTGTCGTGTCCAGTCGTTCTACAGAACCGACACGTAATGTTCCAATGCTTTATTTGTTGACTACCGTCGTTCTGACGCTTTGCAGCGTTGTTTCCTCTGTCGTTGCTTTGGCGTTTGTGACTGGATGTATGCACAGCGCCGGCAGGAACGTGAGGATAGTGTGGTTCGAGCGACAGGGCGTGATTCATGACTTCACGTATTGTACGATACTGAGGAACGGCTACGTGCGAATGGATGACAGGGCGTAGTCCACCTTCAAACCTTCTAGCTCGACTCGCTGCATCAGGTAAATAGGCCCTAGCGAATTTGGAGAGTCGGTTAAATTCGGCGGAGTACTCTTTAACTGTCATGCTGCCTTGCCGCAGCTGCACGAACTCGTTCTCCATCTGGCGTTGGACTGGAGGGGGTACATACTCCTCTTCGAACGCGGCACGAAAAGTCGTCCACGAGATCGCCTCCTCTCCGTGATCAAATTGGAGAGATCGTCGATGCACGTCCCACCAATCGTGTGCGTTGAGGCGGAGCTGTAATTGCGCGCAGGCGACGCGCTTATCTTCGGGGACCTCTAGCAGAGCAAAGTGATCTTCAAGTTCGGCCAACCAATCTAGAGCTACGACTGGGTCCTCAGTCCCGTTGAATGGGGTGTTGCAGACTTTCTTGAAGTGGCCAAAGTCGAAGGCAGTCACGTCCCTCGCTCTTGGAATTTGCGGTGTCTCTACTTCAAGCACGGGCTGCTCCACCGGAGTCGTTGTTGTTGCGGCGGAATGGTTGACAGCCAAAGTCTGAACGATCTGATGCAGGGTATCTACCTGCTTCTGTTGGACTGAGAATCGTGCTTCTATATTGTCTTGAAACTTGAGCTGACTCTCTTCCGCTCGCTTCTCGGCCCGTTCATGGCGAGCCTCGTCCCTTTGTTGGTTTTCCCCCAACATCCACAATATTTGCTGAACGGGATCGATGCTTGGCATGGCTCGCTGGCTTTCTGAACTTCCCGAAGTGCCCGAACTACTCCCTTGGCCTTGCGTTTCGTCCGGGACTTGCGCTGCAGATTGCGCGGGTACCATTCCTTCAAAAGAAGGTAAATTACATTAGGATCATAATGTATTATGGACTTATTGCATGAACGTATCTCATTTTGGCCTAGCGAGTTCAAGAGTTCGCACAGGAATTTGATCGTTAAAGGAACTTTTCCAGCACGAAGTCTAAGGAACTTTGAATCTGTGCTCTGATACCACTATGTCACGCCCCGAGGCGTCCCCCGAGTCGTGACCGTCGTGCGGGCCTGGGGTTGCGCCAGCACAAGGCTTTAATGATTTGCATAGCAAGCACGTATTCAGAGTACGCAGATAAATTGAAACACAGATTTGAAACATAGAAAAGTTCTCTTTATTGATAATGAACATCTATTACAAACTCTTGAACGAGTTAGCTAATATGCCGAACGGCTTACAAAGAGACGACTCAAAATAAGATAGCAGTCCTGTACATTACATCCTTTTATAAACTCAAAACGATAAAGACCTCCAGGCTGGAGGATCGCTTTGCCACGGAGCTGCATTTGTGTATGAAGAGTTGCAGCTTCGGACTTCAAAATGCTTTAAGGCGCGGTGAAGATGCGCTAACAGCTGGACTGGATCGGGAAGACGACTTCGGCTCCTCGCTCGGTTCGCCTTAGTGCGGAGAACCTGTTTCAACGAGGGTCAGCATATCGAAACATGCTGGTGAAGGCGAGCTAGCCTGACTATACCAATCAACACGTTGTTTAGTGAAGCATGCTATTTTTTGTGGGTTTCTATCTTGCCTTAGTTCATTTACAAGTAAGCAGCATATTGAATTTACTGAAATGAACGTGCCACCGTTAGGTGGATTTTACCTGACCGTCTGAATTACCTGCACAATACTTACCATGCCTTCCCTGAAACGAAGACACAAGTTAGTATGCAACAGGTTTAAATATACACGATGATCACTGGCGTGGTGCCATAATGGACGTAGCCGAAGGATAGCATGCTACGAGAGAACACGATTGCGCTGCAAGCTATCCGGTCCCGAACACGAAGACTACACACGAGTTCCGCCCGGATTGGATCGGTGCCAGTGCCCCAGCGACCGTCCGCAGAACCAATACCTTGTGCACAAGTTGTCCATGATCGTACACGATTAACACGTTAACAATTTATGCAGTTGAGGCAACACGATTGCAAGAACACGAGTGCAAATACACGAGTGCACGACAAGTAGTAATGCATGATTTATTTAGCATAGCCTCCCTGAACAATTATGCATATACAAGATGTGTTCTATACTTAGCACGTTTCATAGAACATTTGCACGAACAAGCATACGATAAGGCAACAGTTCACAGGTTTAATTGACAAGCGTAATAACCAAGTATATTTGTCTTTTATCTTGGTTTATTTTATTATCATTTGGTATCGTTTGATCGGGGCATAGAAGAGTGCAGATTTATTAGCTGTGAAGCTTGGAAGCAGGACTAGCTAATCGGGTTGGTAGCCACTCACCTAGATTTTAGAAAGAAGAAGGAAAAGAGGCGCTTCACGACTCCGCTCGCAAGCCGCCTACTGCTCGTTCACCTGCACACGAACAGCTCGATTAAAACTTCTTCCTCTCTTTCCAATCTCGGAATAGAAGTGCAAGTCAATGAACGAAAACAATGAAAACCATCGAAACCGTTCAAGGAAAACAAGCAAATCCCAAAACCAACTCAAAGCACGAAAGCAACAAGCGACATCGAAAACCGAGGCATTAAAAGATAGCAGCGGAGAGGTCCCTCCTGACTCTGCCACTAAGCCGATCCTTGGGGCACAGTCCACTGAATATGGGAATCGATTCCGAAGAAACAAATCCATAACGAGGACGAGTTCTTAATTTAATCTATCCCGATCGAACGATACCGTCTAGTATTTCTTAGCCGCGCTCTCCGCATCGGGAGAACGGGGCGCTACACCCTAACTGTCACGCCCTAGTTCCAAAATATCGAGGGACTAGACACGTGGCAATGGCCAGCAGCACGCACCGATGGACAACTCAATTGAATGGATCCATCGGGGCATACGTAAGCTGTATTACAATGTTTAGGGTTTACTAATCTCATCCACAGAACAACATGAACTAAATAGCAAACTGGAATAAATGCTGAAAATAAAATACTGTCGAATATCCAGCAAGAAATACTACCGAGTCGGGTGGAGACAAATCCACTACCGATTAATGGAAAAGTTATGACAAGGAAAATAACTAAAACATGCTAGAAAGTAACTAAGTATAAGCAGGGCCATCAACTGCAATCGTACCCTCGTTTGGTGTCGATCCGTAAAGTCGCTGGTACTCCTCGTCTGCTAAATCTGGAGAACAAAACCAGGTCCTCAGCGGGACGTAACAAGGTACAGAAGAATACGAGCCAAAATACAGTGAATGAACATGCAAGATAGACAAGATATTTAACACAAGAGGAGCAAATAAGACACAAAAAATTACTACGTCTAAGACAGTGGCATACCGATGTTGCTATCAAACATGACTACAAGCAAATCGGGATAAATAATTTAAACCAGCTAAGTGATATGCAAGTGAGAGTTTTAGTCATACTCAGGCTGAAACTACTACAGGATCAGTGTCAAAGAAACCATAGCAGTATTTTCTCGAAGGGCCAGAACTTATGCCAAAGCTCTGTATCAGAGACTAAGACACCTCCAAATAACATTATTTATATTATAATCAGCCTTGATATGGTAATACTCTCCCCACCCAATGTAATCTCACGTCACAGTTCACAATGTTCATGTTACGCAAGATTAAACTAATGCAATAAGTCAGGATAAAATCTAAGCTTGTAAAGATGTCATAAACTTGTATCCTATACAGAATCACCTTGAATATTTCAGGAAGATTCTGTCTCATGATCTGTGTCAAGTGTCCTGGGTATAATGTACTTGATCTGGCAAGTACGAGAATGTAAATGTCACGATATCCATCTCTAGGTGACGTTACACAACCCCGCATACGGTGTTGGCACCCGACTGTTAATCGGAAGCTAAGTAAGTCACACGGCCCTAGGGTTGAGCATGTACAACAGTCACAAAAAATAAATCAAGAGAACAAAATGAATCAATATACTGCAATTTATGGCAAGGTACACTTGCATGGGTTTCCGGCTCCAATTGTAGCTCTGGCTTCAGCTGGGATTTCAGGCAGTACTCCAGTTGCTGAAATAGATATCACCATCAGATCCAGAAAATATTAATCAGCTAGAAACGTCTGTCCTTGAGTCCAATTTGGAGACAAGGGCAAAAATGATATTTCAGGGCAAAACGGGGTCCAATTATGGGCCGCTTTGCACCGAAAAATGCGTCAGGGTCAAAGGTCTCCAAATCTGTCCAACTTAGTGTCAACAGGTCAGGAACGATGATACGAACCCAACGGAACTTCCAGAATTAGATTCCGATGAGCCGTTCTCAAAATCGTCCGTCAAGTGGAGCTTGTGGGGCCCACGACACACGATTTTGTCAACATTCTCAGAATCGAACCAAACTTGGCTCACAGGACCAGCGTATTGCTACGAGTCCAATGGCGTAAGTTTCGTCTCAATCCGACGCGTGTACACTAAGTTACATCAAGATTCAGAAAGGTCGGATATGGGGCGTTGTCCGCGGATACGCACTGATTCCGGTGTGCACGCACATCCGAATCAGCTTCTGCGAAATCCTCCACGTCCGTATCAACGATGCGCACGTATCTGTGAAGACTGCACGTGACCAAGTCGTCCCGTTTGGCGGGGCGCACTCAGTTCTGGGGTAAAACAGGGCGTTGGTTTTTCCTGTTTTTGGATCGCGGTTTGCGATCACCACAGGACGCGATGCACGGGCACCGAGGGGGTCACGCAGGGTCCGCGATGTAACTGACAGAAATAAAAACGGATAAACGAGCAGGGAAATACGCGTACCTGAACAGGGTCCGAAAACCCAAAATATTCCGTGTCCGACACGTGTCCGACACGTATCCGACACCCGTGTCTAGGGTTAGGGTTTTGGGGTGCTGTCGGAGCTCCGGCGGCGCTGCGGCAGGGGAGGCTGGCCGGAGGGGGCTGGGGCGGCGCCGACGAGGCTGGGCGGAGGCGGCGCTGCGGGCACGGCGGCCGGAGGGCTGCTCGAGGTCGGTTGCGGCTGGGAAGAAGGGGGAGGAGAGGGAGACGGCCGGGGGCGCACGGCGGGGAGGCGGCTGTGCGGCGAGGGACGCGGGGCTGATGACGCTGCGGCGTCGGGTTGCAGATGGCGGCGTCGGAGGGGATTTGGCCGGAGTTGAGGGGGAGAAAGGGTTTATATAGGCGGGGGAGCGGGGAGCTGGTGGGGCGGCCGGTGGAGGGAGAGGAAGAGGGAGCGGGTCGGCGGCGGCCGTTCCGGAGGCGAGGCGGCGCAGGGAGGCGAGCAGGCGGCGGGTGCGGCCGGCGGAGCGGAAGCGGCAGGGTCGGGTTCAGAGCGGTTGGAGGAGAGAAGGAGATGCGGGTTCGGGCTGTCGGGCGGTCGGGCAGACGGGTCGGGTCCTAGCGGATCCGGCCCGATCCGAAATCAGATAAGCGGGTCGGGTTTCGGGTTAATGGGTCAGGTCTGGGTTGGACCCGGATCCGACCCGCTAAGAAATTGGTTTAATAAAACCGGTTTGGTTCAACTTGGTTTGGTTTATTTTATTTCAAATAAACCCGGTTTATTTTGGTTTAATTAATTAATTAGTTTTTAAGACTTTAAAAATCCATCCGGGGTCCAATAAATTTCCGGAAAATTACCCTATGTCTAGTTTTCTATTTTACACCATAAAATATTATTTTCATAATATTTTAATATTATTTATTATCATTTAAAAATCCTTTAATAATTAAAACACTTGAATTTAATTACAGAAAAATCCTAGAAAATACCAGAAAATTATAAAAATCCAAATTTATCAATTTTTGAAAATCAGGGGGATTACACCAACGACCACTCCCCTACCCGTCCTGGCTGCTTCTCCGGCAGCCACTCCCCATCCCGACGACACCCTCCATATCCGCCCCCGGCGACCCCCTTTACCTGCCCCAACGACCACCCTCCTACCCGTCCCGGCTGTCACGACCCGCACCCGGTGTAGGGGCACGAGTATGTGGGTACGTCCAGCCTACGCCACAACATCGGTGGTATAACACTGTTTAGGTCAACAATATTATCTAAACATCTCACACAATATATATAATGGTACCTGTCAATGATATCTCAACTCCAATTGGAGGACAATATAATGGTATAATTATAATCGATACTCAATCATAATATAAAACTAAAGGAAGATAAATGCATGATATAGAATAGAAGAAAGAGTCACAAAGTCACAATATAATCCATCCAAGACCAATCGTCTAGCTACAACACAAATCTAAAAAAAAAATATATATATACATGCCAATGTCTAAAACTGAAACCTCTACAATATAATAATGGAAATAGCTAAGTCTCCTCAGTAGCTGGCACTAGTCCTCAGTCGGCTCGCCATCTTGTGGCCCGTAATAGGTGGAACACATCTCCTCTAACCAAATATCTGAAAAATATATCCAGTCAGGATTGGAGCGAAGTATAACCTAATAGCAGTTCCAATTAATTGACAAAGACTATAAAACAGTTATAGAAAGTAATACATGATGAGTAAGGAAAGTAAAAGAGTCAGAGAATAAATACAGTCACAGTTAATTTTAAGAAGCAAGACAAGATATGCATGGTGAATCAAGAAAATATAATAAATAAGACTGTGAATAGATGAGAACTGAACTAGATAAATAAGATGTGTGTCCAGCAAGTATCATGTGAAGCCATCAAGAATATAACTAGATTAGTGTATTTTGAAATGCCACTTCCGACATGTAAACGACTAAGGGTAATACGGCTCATCACACGTGAGGTGTGCGACTGCTATTATTTCAGATTAGACCAATAGGGGTGATTCCAGCTTTTAGAAATGTTTACATGTCTACTAAGATATTTTTTTGCCCGACTAGTATCAATGAATCCAAATTCTGATACACAAATCAAGTATGAGGCCAGCCAGATAAAGTACATGATGCCAGTAAGTGAGTCCTGATGTGATGCTAGTAAAGAGTCATGTAGTAGAGGCCCGACAAGTATGATGCACATGTTGCAAGAGAGTGAATCTATATAATACTAATTCGCGTATACATAGTGTCGAGGAATCAGGTAAAACAATGCTATAGACCAGAATCATAGTATATATCAAATAATGGAAACTATTACATAATGTACTAGCCTGTGGTCCTGAGCAAAGAATGAGGATCAATGTCCAAACTGGAGCCCCAAATGACCTAAATATGAAATATCAATGAAAAATGGTATTTTGGAAAGATTATGATGATTAGCTAGTTAGAACATGATTTCTAAGTCAAACTAGGTCCATGCTAGTCAAGACTAGTCAATATTAGGTCAACCTAGTTAATATTAGTCTTCTTCTACCAGTCCAGTGGTCATACTAAGTATACTAGCTTATACTAGTTAATATCTTGGCTATTAATAGTATTACCTTAATTTATCTATGATACTATATTACCTTCCTAACATTAGTATCATATTACCACTAAGCATTAGTTCCTTAGTATTAGAACATGGTATCAATTGGTTACCCTACTATTTGATGGCAGTGGTGTACTACTAATATCTAGTTAATCTCAGGAAGTCCTAACTAATTCCAAGTTATTATTAGCTACACCAGGTTCTACTATATATAGCTCATAACCCTATTACCAAGTTAATACCTTAACTAGTACTCTACTCTATTTCCTTAGACTTATACTGATACTCAAAACTCCATCTAACTCCTCATCACTACCATACCCATATATACCCCCTTAGTACATGAGTTGAACACAAGAGTTCTTTCATGTCTGCACAAGGCACCACATCTAGGACTGACCAATACCCCATCAATACAGTACAACTGGTCTGAAGTACAACTCTGATACCTGAATATCCTAACCTTAGCATCATAATTAACATCTTAACTGAATACAGTGTTCAGTCTCCATTATGTGCACCCTCTCTAACACATAAAGTCTTCTATATATCTCAGTTCTTGCGGTCACCTGAATACTGTTTAACCATTCTTCTTGCAAATGAACACTTGTATACACTCACACTAATGTAACCTATTGGTACACCCTTAATAATCTAGAATACTCTCTATAGGATGCCTACCCAGTCTTGACACCATCTACATAAGGCACTAGCTCATATATGTGGCACTTAGATGATACTCTCATACCAGGTTACTCATGTCTCTCATCTATAATTAGTACACTAGCCACTAGAATGCTTGTACCCTAAACCTCCGTAATACTTGAGATACTCTGGATCTTAACACTAAGGTACTCCTCCTATCTTGGTATCTGATTGTATATCCAATTATAATACTAATTAATCACTTTAGAATATTTACCCATATCTTAGAAGTATAACATATATAAATACTTTCTACCTACTACCACACTAAACACTAGATACTGCTATCACATTATTACCGTTCTACTCATCGTACAGTTCACTGATACATAGCCACTCACATACCCAACACACATACAATATATCCACATTCAATGAAGCTTACCCCTACACAAGTTACCTTTACTTTCTTACTGCCTTATCACTTGTACTCCTACTCTTCCTGATACTCCCTTACATACCTTGCCTCAACTTTACACCGGTACGCCTAACTGATATTATTACCCATAATAACACTCGCTGATACTAGTATGACATGCTATATCCAACATATACTACTCATCTCAATATTGATACACTTGAATACTTGCATTCCCTAGGCACTCCTGGTAGCAGATACCAACTCATAAATATACATGTCACATGCACTTAATAACCCAGAATACCAACTTGGCACTAGCCTACGTTACTGACACACTATTGCTATTTCTAATACCCAGACTCTTACTGCATGATGCTCATGAAACTCCCACACTGTACTTCACTTCACCATCATGTAATTCACACATTACCCATTGTGCACTTGTGCACATAATTCTAGACACTTTACTTCCTTCCTCCATATATCACTTTTTAACACATCAACAACCTCAAATACTAAGTGATATACCCTCACTAGACACATACTTGTGCACACACATCTACCCATACTAATGCACAACTTTTACATGTAGCACAAGCCCTACTACCTAGCACAATACATTCTAATACTATCACACTCACCTATACACTTATGGGTACCACTCTACCATGGCACACTCGCTAATATATCTCATGGATATACATCTTTACACAACCAAGTGTCAAGCACCAATAGAATAGTGAGGCTCCATTAATTCCTAAAATAATTTTACGATATTCAATTTCTACTTGGATCGCTCAACTATATGAACCTATATTTATCTAAAACATATATGATGACATGATACTAATACCTAGAATCATAAATTGGTATGCTACTCTCCTCCCAACGATACCTTTGGTATCACTTACTAACTATACTCTGACACTTACCATAGACTGTTGTCACAAGGGATACTACACTATGAGTTATCTCCAAACTTATACACTGATACCTAATGCTCACATACCCAACCATGAACCACCTTCAGACTCACAAGTTATACTCCAACAATCAACACTAATACTCAAGCTTGACACAACCTATCTGCACGTTACCAAACTATTGCACCACCCAAGGAACCTCGGAAACTAATAAAATGAAGCTCTATAAGGAATTGGACTAGAGGAACTAAGGATATCTCCATTCATGAGCTAGGGAAGGTGATGGAACAAAATTTTATAATAACAGGAGTGGAATAATAGAGATGATATGTTAAGAACCAATTTAAAATACAAACTGATAATTATACACGTCTATCCAAAATTATGTTATCCAGAATTCTCGCCACGCCAGTAAGCATAGATGCGATAAACTATAGAGTCCATAACTAAGGTATATACCTCTATAATCATGTTATCTAGAATTCTCACCATGCCAACTAGTATAGCTGTGTCACGCTAACTAGAATGGTTGCGATAAACTCTAAATTCCATAACTAAGATATATACATCCAAAATCAGGTCTCTATATTTTCGTCACGCCAGCTAGTATAGCTGCGATAAACTCTAGACTCCATAACTAAGGCAGACGATTACCTTTCTTACTGTTCTTATCCAAATACGTCATCAGAATATACCTCAACTTAGTCTATAAAATTTATCGCGATATAAGAATCAAAGTCAATAACGAATATCAAGAATCAAATTCAACAATAACAAGTAAGGGTGAACGAAAATAAGTGATACCATATTTCTAATTAGAGTTTATAGTAAGATTCTCAAGGGTCATCCTAGGAACCTATCAAGAAGTCCTAATTTATGATTGGGTATTTCTCATCCTAATATCCTATATCTTATCTCAGGCTCGCAGTATTACAACTAAGTCATCGCACTACCACGATATCGCTCTAATTATGAAGCCTGATCTGCATGGGCCACCATAAAAAAATGTCATAACCCGTACCCGCATAATCGGAGCACGAGTACGTGGGTACGTCCAGCCTACGTCGCAGCATCAGCGGTAGAACGCTGTCTAGGTCCTCAATATCTAGCTAGCAATTATACTAATACAACTAGTTCTATTATGTACTCAATCACAATAATCTAAAGGAAGAATGGATAAGAAAGATAAACCAAATAATATTCTAAAGGAATAAAACTAGAGATGTTATGGAATAAGAAGCACTAGCCTAGATCTCTACAGTTGTCACCTCGAGGTCCACAGTGTAAGAGCAGTCATGTCTATAGCATCACTCTGAAATCTCGGAATGTAGAGCACAACAATCACTGAAAAATATTATCCAGTCAGGATTGGAGCGAAGCACACCTCTAATAGCAGTTCCAATAAATGATAAAAACTATGTAACAGTAAATAGCGAGAAATACAGGATAATATAACAAAAACTGTAAATATGGTAAAAAATAGAAATATTTCAAGTAAATACAAGAGAAATGGATATCATATACAAGAATCAAGATATAGAACTAACTAAGTGAGTGAGTACTAGCTTCGACATGTGAATGACTTATAAACTTGCACAAGGATAGGGCCTGGTTAATCCTACGTATGGTATATGATCGACACTCACAAGGACATGCACAAGGAGTGGGTATGATAACATATCTAACTAACACTTTTCGCCCCTGACAAGTATTGTGGATCCAACCATGATACGTTAAGACATGGGATTCTATGAGAAGGGAGCCATCCTTCTCATGAATCGGTATTTATACATGTACAAGAGACACAAGGCATGTATAAGAGTCATAAGGCATGCACAAGAGTCATAAGGCATGCACAAGGTCTACCAGAAATAATATATCAAGACGGGATCCAAAATATACCAATACGTGTAACCACGTGTCAACAATCAAGTATAACTATACTAGATACAAGAAACATAGAAGATATCATATACGAAAAACTATCAGAGAATGTTCACGCCTAGAATCTGGGGTGAAGTATCAAACAATATATATATTAGTGCCTCAAAGACCTAAATATGGAATATCATGTCAATACAGTATTTTGGAGTGATAATGAAATTAAACTAGTTAATTTCTAGGTCTCAAGTCACCTCTAGGTCAAACTAGGTCAAAACTAGTCAATTCTAGGTCCATACTAATCAATACTAGTCCACACTAGGTTAACTAGGTCGATTCCATTCTACTCTAGGTTTTGATGGTCTATACCAGCTAGCACTAAGGTATTCTTGGTCATATTAAGGTATATAAGTCAATATTAGCTAATACTAGTTTATACCCTATATACTATATCTTATACTTATATTAATATCTATATTATATTAGCTATATAATTATATTACTCTAAAATCACACAAATCAAGGTATTCTCAATACCTTGACCATACACCCATATCTAAACTATTACCTTAGGGTGTATCTTCATTGATACTCTACCTTAACCATAACTAACTATAATACCACACTGTTACACCTCAACTGTTGATACACACCCTGCCTCGCTGGTGTGTCACTAAAACATAGCATTACACCAAGACTCTAATACCTCCACTTAATTTTCCCTTAAACTAATCCTAACCTCACTTGGTATCTAGGTGATACCCAACTTACATCAACCTTTAAATATTATACTCACACAAATGCTCACTGGGACCACTGATACACTGGGTATCTGCCCCAAGTTCACAGGCTTGTGCTTAGACCTGTCACAATCATACTGCACCATCTGCAAACTGAACTTAATGCCTCAAGTCTCCCTCTACACTTGCTGCTTGGAAGCAGTGCTCACTGCTCGAGCAACCAATGTTGCTACTGTTGTTCTTGTTATAATGACACCCCCCTTCTTGCCTAGCACTGCCACTCGAGTTACCTCACTGTACACCAAGAACCATAGGCCAGGTTCCTATTGCTGCTGCTACTGATTCTTGATTCTCTTCCTTTCCAACATGCATTTACCCGACTGCACAATACATTGTACACCTGTTACTTGGGTCTAATCCCGAGCCCTCAACCTTTAGTCTGTACAATGCAAACATCCAAAACCTTCATATACTTACATATGTATACACACCACGCCAAGGTCAATATACCAAACACCTATAGTTCCATACATATGACACACACACCCAAATGGATACTCTAATGATATTCATACCAAATTTCCAACGCTAAACACTAGCACTATACCATTAAGACACAACACGTTCTCCCACTCTAACATATATGTAGATACATACATCTATATTAACGCTACACTACAGACCCTCTACAATACCCATAGTTGCACACATATATGCATAACCCATATACACTCATATATATATATATATATAATGCAAATAATACATATCAATCTAGTATTTAAGATAGTATTGACATACACACACCATGGCAATATTGCAACACCTATGGGGTACCACACTATATCTATGATACTTTTGTGATGCACTCAAGATACTCCTACCAAACCTCACTAAACTCTACCCCAAGCCGATGAACATATCAAATATGATAATTAAAGCCTAATTAGAGCAATAGATAGCTATACTAAGTGTTACGACAAAATATGACATGTGTATCACAAGTGTTGAAGAGAAAACCCCCAAAAATATCCCGTATCAAAAAGTATCATGATTCGGCCTACTCGTATCTAATTTTGGACATGTAACTAGTCACACACAATCAATCTAGTTTCAATTTAGTCTAATTGACCAATTGATAAACACTTGGTGCACCAATCTCGAATTTTTCCCAAATTGGGCATAAAACTCAATATAACATTCACAATAGGTGTCCTTAGAAGCTAATTCTTCTTCCTATAGGTAGCCCTAGTCCATAGGAGAGTTCCTAATGGTCAAATTGTACAATTAGAACATAATTAGGGAGGAATTTCAGAGTTATACCTATTGGAAGATGTATTTCCAATGAACTCCTTTAAAAGGACACAAAGATGACACAACTAGTGCAATCTCCTCCTCCTTGGTGCTGTTTGCCATCAGTGTAAGTTTGGAAAACTTTTTTTCAACAACAAACAAAAAAGTACAAAAAAATTCTAGACAAAAAATATAAGTACAATATTTTTGATCTGGGGAATGTGACGATGGAGATCGAGTACTGCAGCGACTCCTTTACTCCGTTGCGGTCCGACGAGGGAATGAGGATACTCTCTTCTCTTTTTTCTCTCTTGATCTTTTGTGCACGTTGTCATGCCCCACTTCCCAAGATGCAGTGAGCCGGGTACGTAACTATATCTCCAGGCTACGCCCCATACGAATACTACCGTACCCGTATCAGCGATTGTCGCCTGTATAATTTTAGGATAAAATGCAAGTCATACTAAATACTTTATTTCTACAAACTATAATTATACAACTCAGACTAAAGTATAACTGAATACGTCTTTACAATAATATCTCCTTAATATACATAGTTTCAGCTATAAAATATTGTGCGCTGAATTTTCTGGAAACCACTTGAAGATTATTACTCGACTTCGTCTACGTCATAAAGAGGTAGCTTCTCTCCAAATACTTTATCTTCCCCTAGTGAGCAATACTAGGTCGTAAGAACGACAACAAGTCCTCGGTCAAGAATGGTAAGAAAATAAAAATATAATAGTAAGGCATGGAAGGAATAATATTTGTATAGGGAGTAGGAGAGTGAATCATATAATTGTGCCTACGACTCGAACAATTCCTAAACTAGTATTCTTATAGTGTTTAACAATTCAAGCAATACAAATCTCTATGTTACTACCATCATACACAAATAATTTTCCTAAATTATGATGCAAATTTGGAGAACAATATTTTGAATAACCACTAACTAGTTTTCTGCCAATAATGTCATGCCCCAGTCCCAAAATACATAGGACTAGGACACGTAAGCATGCCAGCCGTATGGATATGGCAACTCCAATATATGGAAACCAAAACCCATACGTACGCTGTAATATGAATATCAAATCCACAAGTGGTATAAAATCTATCACAAGTCACAGGGTACAATCTAAATCTCATCCACAGAAAATTAATATAAATAAATAACCAGTATCTATGAAACTAGATCTCAATATAAGTATCTAAGGATGATAGTTGGATGAAAACAAATCCACTACCAACTCGAATGAAAAAGTACAACACAATAAACACAATATAAGAATACCAGCTAACGACCATGGGGCTCGAAGAGAAGACATCCTCGAAACATATGTAACCATCCAAATCTGCGCTCCTGCGAATACTCAAGAACAGATACACCTGGAAAGGGACCAGGTCCTCAGAGGGACGTAACAAGATACATAGAAGTAAGCCAATTGATTACAGTGAACATGCATAATGTTTGAAAATATATAAGTACGATGTACAAGACAATCTATATGAATGCAAATGAGGATAACTTTTCGACGTATGGGCAAGGGTAGGCTACTCGATCTAAGCCTCACAACTCACACACCCGCCAGTGGACATCAGAAATCGTCATACCTCGGGGGTAGCGACCAGCGCGACTCTACAGAAATCGACATACCTCGGGGGTAGCGACCAGCACGACACACGCCCGTAGTGTGAACTATATACTACGGTTTACCAGAGTGGTTAAAAGCCCATACGCCTAATGATTGTCCTCTCATGATACTAAGTGTCATGTGTGTGTCAACATATCTAATACATAGTAATGACTGAAAGAAAACTACACATGCAAAAAATATACAGAAATACAATAAATATACGAAAATATACTAAGCATGCAAAATACTGTAAGCAATTTGGTAAGGTATCTTGCCTGGTAAGAAAGCTGCAAAGTGTAACGTCCAGAAGTCCAACACACAGGATCGAAAGCCATGGCCTCAGAACAAATATCTTCGGATGCTGAAATAAACATCATCAACGTTCCCAGAATAAGCAAAATAGCTAGAAAGTACTTTCCTTTCGTCCAATTTGGACACAGGGGCAAAACAGTAATTACGGGTCAAAGCGGGGTCCACATGTGGCCCACTTTGTACCGAAAAGCATGCCAGGGTAAAGGTCTCTAAATAGGACAAATTATAGGTCAAACCAATTCTAAATGTCAATACGAACTCAACGGTACGTCCAATTTTGGATTCCGGTGAACCGAACACAAATTCGCCCAAAAAGTCAACCATAGGGCCCGCCAATTCGTGACTTGGTCAACTGTCTCAGAATTGCATAAAAATTGGGTCACAGGACCAGCGCGTTACCACGAGTCCAGTGGCGCAAGTTTTGTCTCAATCTGACGAGCGTGCAAAAAATGCGCACGGCTTTCATAAAAGTTGCGACACGGAGATTGTCCGCGGATACTGGCTGCTTTCGACACGCACAAGCGTCCGAATCAATTTTTGCGAACTCTCACATGTCCGAGTATACTGCGCATACCGTTTGGTACACTTGGTACACGGCGGGGCAGTCCCGTTTGGTGGGGCGCGCTCCGTTTCATAATTTTTGAAAATCTGGAAAAAGTTGGTTTTCGGGGTTTTCCAATGAATTTAATTCTACATACAGCAGTTAACAAATTAATGTAATTAACATAAATTAAACTAGGTCAAGTGGTCTCCGTATACCAAAAAGAAAAATCAAATTCGAATATCTGTGGTGGAAGATACGAATCCGGGAACATAGGTAGTTTACCGTAGTTTTCTGCGATACCCAAAAGTGGTCTTTTTCCGTCAACTTGGACGCTGTTTTCGCCTAGGATTTCACGCTGTTCGAGGTCATCTATCATACAGATATGGAAGGAGGATATGTGAGGATCATACCGGAGAAGATGGGGTCGAGTTTGGTCTAGCGGTGGTGCAGAAAATGGAGCGTGAATATGGCTTGCGCGGGGGCGCGGACGTCGACGGACGGCCGTGCGGCGCTGAGCGGTGGTGGCGGTCGTCGTCAGGCCGACGGCGGCTCTGGTTGAGTAGGGAATGGTGAGGAGAAGATCTAGGGTTAGGGTTTGCGAAAGAGGGATGTATATATAAGAGAGGGGGAGAGAAAGATAACGCGGGGGGGGGGGGGGGGGGCTCTCATTCGCGCACAGGGTGATGGAAAGGTTTGCCTTAGTTGCTGCTGCTTGTTTCTGTTTTACTAAAGGTGAACGCAGGTGCGGGTAATAGGAATCCATTAGGGATTTTGATAGTTTTTCTTTTTCTTTTCCTTTTCCTTTTCCAATTTTTTTTTCCATTTCTTTTTCTTTCTTTTTCTTTTAAAATATATATATATATATATATATATATATATATATATATATATATATATATATATATATATATATATATATATATATATATATATATATATATACCCATAAAAAAATCTAGAATTATATTAATGCATATCATTAAGCTAGCAACTGTCCAAATGGTCTCCTACATGAAATAAATTAGAAAAAATTCCTAATGGCCCCATAAATCTCCTAAATTTACCAACACCTAAAATAAAAATTAAATAAAATCTATTTCTCCTAATTAGCCACTAATTACTACAATTAAATAAATAATTAAAAAGGGTAAATACAGTTTTTAGGATTAGAGGTTTTACATTCTATCCAACTTATAAAAATTTTGTCCTCGAAATTAAAACTAAGCCACGGTAGAAAGTCAAGGATGGTATAAGATTTGCATTATTTAAAATGCAAGGCTATGTTTAAAGGAGTGGGCGATGTTGCGCGTTACACATTCCAAAAATCATAGAAAAAATCCATATGAGCAAAAAATAGGTTTCTTCATGTGTCATGTCCAATAGTGTGGACACCTAAATGCTCTTTTGCATAAAAGCGTCCGACAATTGAAAAGTTGCACAAAGATGAAAATTGGATTAGATTAATCAAAATTAATGCACATGGTGTTCGAGAACTAATTAGAAGTATATGGGATAATATTAGGTGGGACACAAGGGTTATGGACATAGAGGGCTCAGAGTAGAATATTATCAAAATTGGGTTGTACGAAACCGGTCAAGATTATGTCTCCAAATTTTAATTGGAACGCACAAGGATACAAAGTTAGAATTATTTTAGGATTAAGAAATAACGTCTGCGATGAATGTTGTGCGACTAAGATGTAGCACAAGAAAGCATAATTTTGAGTTACACCGAGGTCAGAAATAGAAGGCGGGCACGTCTAGGACAAGGATGTAAAATTTGTAGGAAGACAGTGGCTAGTGTAGGGCTCAAGTTATCGAAGCAATGGTAAGGTGCACTAAGCGATATAATTATTGCAAAATTAAATAAAATAGCATGTTCTATCTCTAACTGGAATCAATCTAGCCTTAGTCTCATTATCTCAGCCAAGTAGGTCTAATTTTGGGTGAGGGTTTTACAATCTTCCCAACTTAAAATTTACCCATCTATCACCTAAGGCTATACATCTAGGAAAACTATTCCTCAATTTATTTAATCATGTTATTCAATCCTCAAGGTTTTAACACCAAACATATCACCTATGATATGCCCTTAATCAATTATAAAAGGGAGTCACTAAGTCATGTGATTAGCCTTATAGGGTATACCTAGTACTATCAGTGTCAACTTATACCAGCACGAGGTTTCGTCTTTCCAAAATAAGGGAAGACGGAGAGCAATAATAAAGAATTCAAGGTGAAGGTGATAGAATACAAGTACGAGATTCAAAGAGATTAAAGAATTTGAAAGGAGAGTTGTCAGGAAAGTTGTGGATTAAAATCATATTTTGGTAATTTCCTATTTACATGCTCGTATCAGTACAGTTATGTAACCGATACGATATGTCAGACATGTCTAGGGGCAAGTATATCCGTCTACTACCATATATCTCAATCCATGTAAAGTAGTCATGCGAAGAGCAAAGCAAGCGCACTAAGGTTAGCTAGACCTTAATACACCGATTCTAATTAGGCAATTGTATCATTGTGTGCATCCAATAATACATATGTCATGAGCAAGCTCGATAAAAGAATAAGTTTGCAAAAACTAGGCTACAATAGTAGCATAAGTCAAGGTAGTACAGCAAATATAAATACGCTGGATTATGATGAAAGAAGGTACATAACAATTCAAGTTCACAAAAAGATAAGACTTTATAATCTCTACAGTTGTCATACTAATTTCTTGTCTAAGTCGATAGTCGACAAAGTAGGGGTATAGCCTCTAAGTTCTACAGTCTGGAAAAAAAAATACTGTCGTCCTAAGCTAGCATACAGTTAATATTGTTCAATTACACTTCAATAATAGGTCAAAAGACTATGTGATACTATGTTGTGAGGTATAATACCAAACTTATAACAATAAACTAGTATTGTAATTGTCTTAAGGAAACCGTAGAAACTCCTGTTAAGGTCTACGAGAAGGGGTCTTGGTACTTATTAGGGTATACTCTTATTTTATATAGGTTATAGTCGTCTTAAGTCTTAGTCATAGCGCTTATAGAGCAAGTGTCAATAGTAAGAATGGAAAGTTACTGGCCTTCAAGGGGAAAGGGGATATAATTCGTATCGAGGTGGGGCACAAGTTACGCAATTTGAGAACTAAGGGATAATCATCAGGTCACAATCTACCAAAATAACTTAAAGCTATCAAGTTCAAACTACCAAGCACAGAAATTCAAAATTCAAGTTTACAACTACAATCCTAGCAAGCTATATATCCTAACATAGAATAAAATCACCTGGCTTACAATCAGAAGTGTCAGATGGCACGAGTTGAAAGATGAAGAGTAGAAGAACAAAATTTAGCCTTCGCGCAATTAGCGAGCGCTAAGATTTCAGAGGAACTAGCCATAAAATAAAATAGAGAGGCTATTGATAATGTCATGGTTTCCTAAGGGAGGATGCTATGCTAATCTCTGTGTTTGAGGTATGGTCAAAAAAATATTATATGCATTGCTCTTGGCTTTCTATGGTACGGTCTGCTACTATTAAGACAAAAGCTAAATTTATAGTTCTCTAGTACTATATCACCACGAAAGGCTAGATTAGTCATAATACTGAACCTTGGATTTCTATTGGTTCCTCAATATTAGGGTCAAACATTATGGTAAAATCTCTAACTAACTCTAGTAGTATTTATATTACTCTCAAGTCTTCCATAATACGTCAAGGGGTAATGGTAAACCAGTCTATAGATAAGGAATTCTAGGGTTCACTAGATATTCTAACTTAGTGGTGTGTCAATACTCTAGTGGTACTATTAATAGGAAGGTTACCTTACTTATCATCTAACAACAGGGACTTATATATTCTAGGAGGGGGCTATACTCAAGGAATTATTAGGGAAGTACAGGAATCAAGCAGGATACAATTATTCAAATAGAATGGATTGGAAGGAGAGTGAATCATAGTCAATTGTGGATGAGATCCTATACTCTATTCCTAGGTGTAGGCTTGTTCGGTACAATAACGTAACCGAGATAATATGCTCTCGACCTGTATGGGCCACCACAAAAATATGTCACGCCCCAGTCCCAAAATACATAGGACTAGGACACGTAAGCATGCCAGCCGCATGGATATGGCAACTCCAATATATGAAAACCAAAACCCATAAGTACACTGTAATATGAATATCAAATCCACAAGTAGTATAAAATCTATCACAAGTCACATGGTACAATCTAAATCTCATCCATAGAAAATTAATATAAATAAATAACCAGTATCTATGAAACTAGATCTCAATATAAGTATCTAAGGTTGATAGTTGGATGGAAATAAATCCACTACCAACTCGAATGGAAAAGTACAACACAATAAACACAATATAAGAATACCAGCTAACGACCACAGGGCTCGAAGAGAAGACATCCTCAAAACATATGTAACCATCCAAATCTGCGCTCCTGCGAATACTCAAGAACAGATACACCTGGAAAGGGACCAGGTCCTCAGAGGAACGTAACAAGATACATAGAAGTAAGCCAATTGATTACAGTGAACATGCATAATATTTGAAAATATATAAGTACATTGTACAAGACAATCTATATGAATGCAAATGAGGACAACTTTTCGACGTATGGGCAAGGGTAGGCTACTCGATCTAAGCCTCACAACTCACACACCCGCCAGTGGACATAAAAAATCGTCATACCTCGGGGGTAGCGACCAGCGCGACTCTACAGAAATTGACATACCTCGGGGGGTAGCGACCAGCGCGACACAAACCCGTAGTACAAACTATATACTACGGTTTACCAGAGTAATTAAAAGCCCATACGCCTAATGATTGTCCTCTCATGATACTAAGTGTCATGTGTGTGTCAATATATCTAATATATAGTAATGACTGAAAGAAAACTATAATGAAAGAAATATACAGAAATGCAATAAATATACGGAAATATACTAAGCATGCAAAATACTGTAAGCAATTTGGTAAGGTATCTTGCCTGGTAAGAAAGCTGCAAAGTGTAACGTCTAGAAGTCCAACACACAGGATCGAAAGCCATGGCCTCAGAACAAATATCTCCGGATGCTGAAATAAACATCACCAACATTTTCAGAATAAGCAAAATAGCTAGAAAGCACTTCCCTTTCGTCCAATTTGGACAAAAGGACAAAACGATAATTTTGGGTCAAAACGGGGTCCACATGTGGCCTACTTTGCACCAAAAAGCGTGCCAGGATAAAGGTCTCTAAATGGGACAAATTATAGGTCAAACCAATTCTAAATATCAATACGAACTCAACGGTACGTCCAATTTTGGATTCCGGTGAGCCGAACACAAATTCGCCCAAAAAGTCAACCGTGGGGCCCGCCAATTGGCGACTTGGTCAACTGTCTCAGAATTGCGTAAAAATTGGGTCACAGGACCAGCGTGTTACCACGAGTCCAGTGGCGTAAGTTTTGTCTTAATCTGACGAGCGTGTACAAAATGCGCACGGCTTTCGCAAAAGTTGCGATATTGGGATTGTCCGCGGATACGGGCTGATTCCGATGCGCACACGTGTCCGAATCAGTTTTCACGAACTCTTAGGTGTCCGGGTACACTTTACGCACCATTTGGTACACTTGGTACACGGCAGGACGGTCCGGTTTGGCGGGGCGCGCTCCGTTTCGCAATTTTTAAAAATCTGGAAAAAGTGGGTTTTTGAGGTTTTCCAACGAATTTAATTCTACATACAGCAGTTAACAAATTAATATAATTAACAGAAATTAAACTAGATCAAGTGGTCTCCATATACCAAAAAGAAAAATTAAATTCGGATCTCTGTGGTTGGAGATATGAATCCGCGAACATAGGTAGTTTACCGTAGTTTTCTGCGATACCCAAAAGTGGTCTTTTCCGTCAACTTGGAAGCTGTTTTCGCCTAGGGTTTTGCGCCGTTCGAGGTCATATATCATACAAATATGGAAGGAAATATGTGAGGATCATACCAGAGAAGACGGACTCGAGTTTGGTCGAGCGGTGGTGCGAGAAACAGAGCGTGAATATGGCTTCGTTGTTGATCAAAATATTGTGCATGTGCGCTTGCGCGGGGGCGCGGACGTCGACGGGCGGGTACGGCGCTGAGCGGCGGTGGCGGTCGTCGTCAGGCCGACGGCGGCTCGGGGTTGAGTAGGGGATGGAGAGGAGAAGATCTAGGGTTAGGGTTTGCGAAAGAGGGATGTATATATAAGAGAGGGGGAGAGAAAGATAACGCGGGGGGGGGGGGGGTGGTGCTCATCCGCGCACAGGTTGATGGAAAGGTTTGCCTTAGTTGCTGCTTCTTGTTTCTGTTTTACTAAGGGTGAACGCAGGTGCGGGTATTAGGAATCCATTAGGGATTTTGATATTTTTTTTCTTTTTCTTTTCTTTTTCCATTTTTTTTTCTTTTCTTTTTCCATTTCTTTTTCTTTCTTTTTCTTTTAATATATATATATATATATATATATATATATATATATATATATATATATATATATATATATATATATATATATATATATATATATATATATATATATACCCATAGAAAAATCTAGAATTATATTAATAATATAATTAAGCTAGCAACTGTCCAAAGGATCTCCTACATGAAATAAATTAGAAAAAATTCCTAATGGCCCCATAAATCTCCTAAATTCACCAAAACCTAAAATAAAAATTAAATAAAATCTATTTCTCCTAATTAGCCACTAATTACTATAATTAAATTAATAATTAAAAAGGATAAATACGGTTTTTAGGATTATGAGTTTTATAAATAATTCCGTAACCAGGGATCAGGCTTTGGCAGGCAGGATGGCACGGTGCTTAGATTTCGGCCCTCTCACATTCAGTGAGTAAAACATGATATAATATCAATTTTACCTAATCAATCTTTTTAATCGAATAGGTTTATAATTACAAGAAAATACAAGACAGATAAGTGAGCTAAGCCTCACACATTCAATTCGCAAGGTCTTATGAAAGAGCTTAATCGCTGATCAGCTTTTGTTATTGTTATTATATTATGGGATTTTATAGGTGGAATTCAAGTTGTTCTCTCCCGCCCAATGCTTTCTAACCTAAATCTACAAATAATTCTTATTCTATTATCTTGTATTAAGTTTCTGCTCTGTATGTCATGTTCACTATCAATATGCAAAAATGTATTTTCAAGATAAAACAAGATACATACTTTTTTGTCTCATTCATAATCCAGGAGGCAGGTGTCAAAGTTTTTATCCCAACTATATTTCGGGATAATCATAGTTATCAGAACACAAATTCCAGAAAATATTATTTATACAAAGCAAATTGTCAGGAATCTAAGTTTAGATATTTTTGTTGAGTGACTTGTGTCTGTGTCCTACATATCCTGGACTCTTGCTAATCGTCCCCTAATTAAGTCAATTAAAGTTGTCGGTGTTCCATTACTAAAATATATATGTATCAACTAAAGTTTAGGAATATCGGTAATATTTTTGGATATCGAAATTTGGTTAACTCCCTAAATTTTTAAAAATTTCAGCAGAGTGTCATTTATATTTCGGGCTCCAGAGATTTAACAATTTATATATATGACCCAGAGCAACCCTCCGTAGAATTTTTGGGTTCGCCGACCCCTTCGGTGGAGCAATTCTCAACACCGGTACACACGCAGTTTATATTTATAGACAAAATAGCATTCTTAAATAAGAGAGTCTTCTTACCTTGGTAATTATATATATATATATATATATATATATATATATATATATATATATATATATATATATATATATATATATATATATATATATATATATATATACCTTGTCTATGCAATTTGCTGGCTATTTTTCAAGACAACACAATGTAATCATTAGAAACATAACAATTCTATTTTCAAGAAATGACAATATCATTCTTATAAGAATTAGTATAATTGACATCACTTGTAAGATATTGATCATTAAACTGATCCAAGTTTCATATATATAATATTTTCTATGTAAATGGTGATGTTTCTTAGAGTAAAACACAGTATATAGCTAAATTTACTTATGAAGTCTTGTAATGCAAATCCAATCAACCTTTTATACAACTTCCATGACTATATTTATATAATAAAAACTGTATAATCCAATTCTGAATTCATTTCATGACCAAGTATTAATATAAAGTATACAATCCAATTCTAGATTTTTTTCATTTGGTAATTAAGTACATAAATCGAGATGGCATTATCCAAGAATTCTATTTTAGCATACCTTTATAGAAGTTAATTTCTATATATGTCTAATAACTATATACTCCTTTATTTATTTCACTTTTAAAACCTTCATTCATCCGTGTGGGCAATATACATATATACTTGAATGTCACATGAATCATCAATATTTCTAACATGCCTAATAAATTATAAACCCAATCTTAATTTGTTGTCCATATTGTGTCCTACACTAGAGTTCATACCATACTACGTCAATAATTAAACTAGTCCAAATCATACAAAATTGAAACAACTCCAAACAAAATTGAACCTCTTGTGTCTTAGTTTATATACTTCCTTTTTCGAATTGATTACAACTTGAACCCATAGGTATAAATATGTAATAATACAATTTATATGCTACAACTATGTTTATATATTTTTTTCATGTAAATATGTATACCTAGATATGTAAACACAGAACATGGTTATTCTAACAAACCCAACACATACATAACACACACATAATATTATCTCCTGGTGTCAGTACATTTCGTATTGTGTCCTAATATATGAGTCGGTAACGGAATACAAAGAAACAAATCATTCTTCTCTATAAATATTCTGAAATATGATTTCCAAATTTAACTACACTAAATAACATTTTAGACTATATAATATTAATAAATATAACTAAATTGAAAAGGGAAGATGATGACTTGCCATGCTTGAGCAACCTAGGGTTCTTTCAAAAGTTCTCAAATTGGTACTTGATCCCTCCCTATATTCCTATTCCAAGGAGTTTTGAAATTAAGCTATATTCTAAATCGAGTTTAGAAGAAAAATTGGGGGAAGAAATGGGAAATACCTAGGTTTGGAAAGAGGGAGGAGGAGTTGTAGAAGTAGGAGGGGAGGAGGCCGGCGGGGATGCGGGGTCCGGCAGCGGGCGGTGCGGAGGACGGCGACGGGTGGCGCGATGGACGGCAGCGCAGCGGGCGGCGGGCGGTGGCTGCAGCAGCAGTAGCAGACACAGTAGCAACAGCAACAGCTGCTTGAGAAGAGGGAGGAGGAAGGAGTTGAAAAGAGATTGAGATTGAGGAAGAGAATGGTTGCTGGTCATGATATTTAATAGATGGGGTTAGGTCTCTTGGGGAAGGAAAGGAGAAGGAAAATAAAAACATGTGTTCCATTGGAAATAAAGAAGACGAGGGGTGACTACATGTGTATAAAGAAGGGTGGTGAGTCAAGGAGAGTTACGGTGGGTGATGGTTTCTCCCCCCCCCCCCCCACCACTTGTTTGGGTTTTATGCATTATGCCCCCTTCACAATCCAAGTATTTGATAAAGTCAAATTTGTAAATTGATATTTATATAAACCTAACTATATATATATATATATATATATATATATATATATATATATATATATATATATATATATCAAAATAAAATAGAAATAATTAGTAAAAAATAAAAAATAAAATAGCAGTTATGACACACGTACATAGTTCGCCTGTGGGGGTCCTGTGGGGTATGCTACCCTTGCTATTTATAGCCATCCTGCTGACGGGCTATAGGTGGCGCATATGTCTCTGTTTGGTAGTCATATGGGGCCCCTTCAACAGAAAGCGGTTGCAACTGTAGCCACTTATTACGGGCATATGTTGTTGATAATATCTCAGGGTTATTTTCAACTCCGTTGCATGTGACTTGGTCAGCTGGACACGTAATCAGCACTAACTGTGTGAAGATCCTTTCGGTTGTAACAAAAAGATCTTACAAGCTGAGAGCCGCTTGGTGTCGTGGACGTATAGAGTCGTGGTCGTATACGTGATCTCATTTCGCCTTGGTCTTATAGAACTTCGGCCGTATGGCGTTGTTGCCGTATGCGATCTCTCGTCTGGCCTTGGTCGAATGGACACTTTGGCCGTATGATGACGAGGCCACATAGGGCCGTAGCCGTATATGAGGGAACACATGTTATGGCACATCTGACGAAGTTATTAATGCACCGACGTAACTTTCTATCTTTTTATGAGCCGTCGCCTCTCTCACGATTCTCGAAGCGCTCTGGGTAATGAGTGGTGTGTCAGAACTTCTGACAGGCATTGGATGCTGTGTCAGGGAAACTCATGCGGCCCCTTACTTTGTGGATGTTCAGGCCGCATGGGATCTTCCTATGCGGCTTCTAATTTCTTGGTTGTTCGAGCTGCATGGGCTCTATGTGGCTCCTCTGCGGCTTCCTTTTATTTGAAGTTGCATGAGCTTTAAGCGGCCTGTATAATTTTCATGCTTCTACAAGACCCCCTTTAAAGTTTTCCAAAATAACAAGTTCAGAATACTTTGAACTAGAAGCATGTTAAGCACTTTTAGCCGCATATGAGTGGCATGCCGCATAGGCATGTTGCCGCATAGTCGGTTCTGCCAGGCTGTCAGATCATTAATGAGTAGATTTGGTTTAATCTTCGAGGGAATATCTTAGGATTCTGAGCCGTCAGTTGACATGGAGTCCGAGATGACAGTTCAGAGAAGATAAAGCGGCTCAACAAACTAGGAGTCATCGTCATCTCTTGTCGTTACATGGATCAAGACGAATCAGAATTCGAAATGACCGCCGCCGTTATCTGAAGCCACATATTGCCTCCCATATAAGGGGGGTGTCACGACCCGCACCCAGATGAACCGGGCACCAGTTCGCGAGTACGTCCAGCCTACGCCGCAGCGTCGGCGGTAGTACGCTGTCTAGATCATATTCATAGGTAATTTAAAATCTAGCTCATTCATAGTAAATAAATAGACAAGGATAATAACAGAAAATAGGAATGCTAAGATTTCATAAGGCAAATTGTGACATCCAAATCCACAGTTTAATACAGAACCAGAAGATAAATCGGGGACAAACCCGAGTACTATGCTGAAAGAAAATACTAGCTAACTGGCTAACTACTCCTCAAAAGTAGTCTCCTGAGTAGGAACCGGCTCCTCAAAAGTATCATCTGCTACGTCATATGGGCCATAAAAGGTGGGGGCATAGTCCTCATTATCGCCTAAATGTCAACGGATCCAGTCAGGAAAGGAGCAAAGTACCAATACACAATAAAGCTTAAACTAAATAATTATGACAAGTAGTAAAAACTGACTAAGTATCACGATAAAAATTATAAATAATAAGTAGTAAAATGAACTAAGAGTTAACTGCTATAAATCAGGGATATGAGTAAAACAGGAAGATAATGAGACAAGAAAATGGAACTGCAACAAGACAAGAAACTATGTATGTGAAATTGTGTATTTAGAATACATAGTTGGCATGTAGGGGGTTATAAGGCTAATCCGGCACGTCATAGACAGCTATCAGTCAGGAATAATCGAGTATCCGGCTGATGGTACAGTCGCGTACCAACAGCTATCAGTCAGGACAGGGGGAAAGATAAACTACATGCCTCATAGTATTCTCCCTCCTGACACGAAAAGCAAGATATGAAATCTAAATCCTAACACTAAGAGTAATCATCCAATGGTACTAGTAGGGCAAGAAACTAATTATCACAATATAAAGATTAAACTTGAAGTGCAGGTACTTGCCTGATGTTTGGATTCCAACTACGGTTTTGTTCTCGGGAAATTTCCAGAAATGTCTCCGGATGCTGAAATAAATATTATCATCATGCTCAGAAGATATCAAATAGCTAGAAACGTCTGTCCTTGAGTCCAATTTGAAGACAAGGGCAAAAACGACAATTTCGGGTCAAAACGGGGTCCACATGTGGGCCCGCTTTGCACCAAAAAATGTGTCAGGGTCAAAGGTCTCCAAATTTATCAAACTTAGTGTCAACAGGTCAGGAACGATGATACGAACCCAACGGAACTTCCAGAATTGGATTCTGATGAGCCGATCACAAAATCGCCCGTCGAGCGGGGCCTGTGGGACCCACGACACGCGATTTCGTCAACGTTTTCGGAATCGAACCAAACTTGGGTCACAGGACCAGCGTATCGCTACGAGTCCGATGGCGCAAGTTTCGTTTCAATCCGACGTGTGTACACAAAGTTAGGGTGTGATTCAGAAAAGACGAATACGGGACGGTGTCCGCGGATACGCGTTGATCCCGGTGTGCACGCATACCCGAATCGACTTCTACGAAATCCCACACGTCCGTATCGATGGCGCGCACGTATCTGTGAAGACCGCGCACGACCAAGTCGTCCCGTTTGGCGGAGCGTACCCAGTTCAGGGGTAAAATGGGTCGTTGTTTTTCCTATTTTTGGATCGCGGTTCACGATCACCACAGGACGCGATGCCCCGAGCGGGTTGCACGGGCACCGAGAGGGTCATGCAGGGTTCGCAACGCAACTGACAGAATCGAAAACGGGTAAACGAGCAGGGAGATACACGTACCTGAACAGGGTTCGAAAATCCAGAAAAACCGTGTCCGACACGTGTACTGTGTACGACACAAGGAGTCCTAGGGCTAGGGTTCTGGCCGGAGATCCGGCGGCTCGGGCGGCGGGGGAGGCCGGAGGCGGTCGAGGGCGGCTGGGAAAGTGCTGGCGGCGCTGGCCGGAGGCGTCGGCGCGCCGGAGCGGGCGGGGGACGGCGCTGCTGACTGCTGCTGCTGCGGCGGGGTTCTATCGGGGCGCCGGAGGGGTCGGAGGAAGGAGGAGGAGAGGGGAGAACGAGGAGGAGGCTGGGGGCTGCAGCGGGCGGCGCTGGGGCGAGGCGGCGCTGGGGCGGCACGGCGGCGTGCGGCGAGGAGGCGGTGGAGTTCTGGCGAGGTGGCGGAGGAGTTCAGGTGGCCGGAGGGCTCGGAGGAGAGGGGTTTTATAGGGAGAGAGGGCGAGGGGGTCGGCCGAGCTAGGCGGCGGGTGAGGCGAAGGAGGGGAGGTCGTGGCGAGGGTCGTGGGGCATGGGCCGGGCGGAGCGGCAGGCGGCGTGGCCGGCGGACGCGGGGGGGCGACCGGGTCGTGCGGGAGGGGAGCTGGGTGCTGGCGGGTCGGGCGGCGGATCGGGTTCGGGTGGACCCGACCCGATCCGTTAAGGCGGTGGGCTGGGCCGGTTGGGTTTGGGCCGCGGGCTTGGGCCGACTCGGGTTGGTTTGGGCCGGGGTTTGGATAATTAATAAATAATTAAATAAAATAATAGATAAATAAATAATTAAATAAATATATATTTTTAGGTGTTTAAAAATAGGTCCGGGGCCCAATAAATTCTAGAAAAATTACCCTAAGTCCAGTTTTTCATTTTACACCCAAAAATACTATTTTTATAATATTTTAATAGTAATTAATAGCAAATAAAAATCATTTAATTACCAAGAGCCTAGGTTTTAATTACAGAAAAATCCCGAAAAATTCCAGAAAATTGTGAAATGTCCAAATTAATAATTCCTGAAAATCAGGGGGCTTACAATCTACCCAACTTATAAAAATTTTGTCCTCGAAATTAAAATATGGCATAATCTATTAATCTTTTATGTACATAAGGCAAGTCAATCACAATCTCCTTGCGATAATCAAAATTCTAATCATATCCATTGCAATCACTTCAAGGTTAAGATGACCACTGTTTCAATCAAAATTTTTACCTATGGTTATCTCTTCTCACTTTCTCAAATTATCCATATCCATATCCAAATTTAAATTAAATTCTTATAACATCTTCAAAATTTAAATAATCATGTAAATTTTACCTCCCGATCTCTAACTATCATAATCTCCTCTAGAAGTAATCCGAGTTCAATATTATTCCCATTTTCACTTATAAATTTTTGTATGCTTCGACTTTTAAAACTCCATTCACATCCTCAACGTTTCAAATATGTAGTCCAACCATCAAATTTTAAATTCTTAATTCCAATCATCAAATTGAAGATAATTTAAATGCAATCCACCAATGTTCAAGTCTAAAATTCTATACTTTTATCCTCTAAATTCAAATTGATAATTTTACCTTCATTATTCCAAATTTAAATCATGTACCTAAGGTATAAATATTGGGTCCTCAATATCAAGAATTTTGAAGTTCATTAATCCTCATCATCTTAGTCATTCTTTTAAAATTCTCAAAATTGAATTGGCTTAAACCTCTCCCAATCTAAGCTTTACTCGATCACAATCCAAAAAAAATTCCTCTCTAGTTGACAATGCACTGCTACCCAACTTAGAATTTACCCATCTATCACATAAGGCTATAAACCTTAAGAAAATATTCCTTAATTTATTTACTCATGTCCTTCAATCCTCGAAACTTCAACGCCGATCATATTACATATGATATGTCCTTAATTACGGAAGAATAATCCTCAAATATGTGATCGGCCTATAGGGTATATCTAGTACTCTCCGTGCATCAACCTTATACCAAGCACGAGGTTTTATCTTTCCGAAATAAGGGAAGACGGAGATCAATAATAAATAGTTTCAAGGGCGAGGTAATAGATTAGAAGTATCGGAATTAAGGCATTTAAAGAATTCAATTGGGAATTGTCAAAGCAGTTGTGGATTAAAATCCTATTTTGGTAATCATTTGTTCGCATGCTCGTATTAGTACAGTTATGTAACTGATACGATATGCTCGGACATATCTAGAGGGCAAGTATACTAGTCAACTATATATCTCAATCCACGTAAAGTAGTTATACGAAGGGCGAACCAAGCGCACTATGGTTGATCAGACCGTAATACACTGATTCTGAAATATATTATTGTGGGCCTCCCCAATAATACATATGTCATGTACAAGCTTGATAAAGAGTAAGCTTGCAAAACTAGGCTATAAAATAGCAGCATAAGTCAAGGTAATATATAAAATATAAGTACGCTAGATGCTGATGAAAGGAGGTACAAATTATTCAAGTTCACAAAACAAAAACAAAATAAGCAACATTAATAAAAGACTCTACAATCTCTACAGTTATCAAATATAAAAGCATACCAGGTTATTAGCAAGTTCAAAATTACTAGGTTGGGGCTGAGGTCACGAACCAATAGGCACGAGCTAAAACAAGACTAGAAACGGCAGCTATAAATCACTTACGCGCATTAGCTACTCCAAGAGTCTGCGCGTTCTCCACGGTCATCGTGAGGGCTCTCGAGGCATGTTGTTGAGCTGATTGTCCTCCATCCACTAGTGTTACTTCATCTTCGTTGGTTACCACAGCATCTCGTGGTGATCTTGCAGGAATCTCGTCGTTCGCTTGTGAATCCATAACTCTGCAACCAAAATAAATAATAAGAGGTGCACAGGAATCAAGGCAGGATGCAAGTCAAGGAATTAATTCGAATCCGAGATAGATGTCAAGAACGATTCAAGCAAGTGGATGAGATCCTAAAAACTTATCTTATTCTTACTGCAGGCTTGTTTGGTCCCTAAGTTAAAACCGAACAATTTAGTCGTTGACCTGCATGGGCCACCATAAAAACGTGTCACGACCAGCACCCAGATGAACCGGGCACCGGTTCGCGAGTACGTCCAGCCTACGCCGCAGTGTCGGCAGTAGTACGCTGTCTAGATCATATTCACAGGTAATTTAAAATCTAGCTCATTCACAGTAAATAAATAGACAAGGATAATAACAGAAAATAGGAATGCTAAGATTTCATAAGGTAAATTATGACATCCAAATTCACAGTTTAATACAGAACCAGAAGATAAATCGGGGACAAATACGAGTACTATGCTGAAAGAAAATACTAGCTAACTGGCTAACTACTCCTCAAAAGTAGTCTCCTGAGTAGGAACCGGCTCCTCAAAAGTATCATCTGCTACATCATATGGGCCATAAAAGGTGGGGGCATAGTCCTCATCATCGCCTAAATGTCAACGGATCCAGTCAGGAAAGGAGCAAAGTACCAATACACAACAAAGCATAAACTAAATAATTATGACAAGTAGTAAAAACTGACTAAGTATCACGATAAAAATTATACATAATAAGTAGTAAAATGAACTAAGAGTTAACTGCTATAAATCAGGGATATGAGTAAAACAGGAAGATAATGAGACAAGAAAATGGAACTACAACAAGACAAGAAACTATGTGTGTGAAATTGTGTATTTAGAATACATAGTTGGCATGTAGGGGGTTATAAGACTAATCTGGCACGTCATAGACGGCTATCAGTCAGAAATAATCGAGTATCCGGCTGATGGTACAATCGCGTACCAACAGCTATCAGTCAGGACAGGGGGAAGGGTAAACTACATGCCTCCTAGTATTCTCCCTCCCAACACGAAAAGCAAGACATGAAATCCAAATCCTAACACTAAGTGTAATCATCCAATGGTACTAGTAGAGCAAGGAACTAATTATCACAATATAAAGATTAAACTTGAAGTGCAGGTACTTGCCTGATGTTTGGATTCCAACTACGATTCTGTTCTCGGGAAATTTCTAGAAATATCTCCGGATGCTGAAATAAATATTACCATCATGCTCAGAAGATATCAAATAGCTAGAAATGCCTGTCCTTGAGTCCAATTTGGAGACAAGGGCAAAAACGGCAATTTATGGTCAAAACGGGGTCCACATGTGGGCCCGCTTTGCACCGAAAAACGTGTCAGGATCAAAGGTCTCCAAATTTACCAAACTTAATGTCAACAGGTCAGGAACGATGATACAAACCCAACGGAACTTCCAGAATTGGATTCCGATGAGCCGATCACAAAATTGCCCGTCGAGCGGGGCCTGTGGGACCCACGACACGCGATTTCATCAACGTTCTCGGAATCGAACCAAACTTGGGTCACAGGACCAGCGTACCGTTATAAGTCCGATGGCATAAGTCTCATTTCAATCCGACGTGTGTACACAAAGTTAGGGCGTGATTCAGAAAAGACGGATACGGGACGGTGTCCGCGGATACGTGTTGATCCCGGTGTGCATGCACACCCGAATCGACTTCTGCAAAATTCTACACGTCCGTATCGATGGTGCGCACGTATCTGGGAAGACCGCGCGCGACCAAGTCGTCCCGTTTGGCGGGGCGTACCCAGTTTCGGGGTAAAATGGGTCATTATTTTTCCTGTTTTTGGATCGCGGTTCGCGATCACCACAGGACGCGATGCCCCGAGCGGGTTGCACGGGCACCGAGAGGGTCACGCAGGGTTCGCAACGCAACTGACGGAATCGAAAATGGGTAAACGAGCAGGAAGATACACGTACCTGAACAGGGTCCAAAAAACCCGAAAAAATCGTGTCCGACGCGTGTCCTGTGTCCGACACAAGGAGTCCTAGGGCTAGGGTTAGGGTTCTGGCCGGAGATCCGGGGGCTCGGGCTGCGGGGGAGGCCGGAGGCGGTCGAGGGCGGCTGGGGAAGCGCTGGCGGCGCTGGCCGGAGACGGCGGCCCGCCGGAGCGGGCGGGGGACGGCGCTGCTGACTGCTGCTGCGGCGGGGTTCTGTCGGGGCGCCGGAGGGGGCGGAGGAAGGAGGAGGAGAGGAGAGAAGGAGGAGGAGGCTGGGGGCTGCAGCGGGCGGCGCTGGGGCGAGGCGGCGCTGGGGCGGCACGACGGAGTGCGGCGAGGAGGCGGTGGAGTTCTGGCGAGGTGGCGGAGGAGTTCCGGTGGCCGGAGGGCTCGGGGGAGAGGGGTTTTATAGGGAGAGAAGGCGAGGGGGTCGGCTGAGCTAGGCGGCGGGTGAGGCAGAGGAGGGGAGGTCGTGGCGAGGGTCGTGGGGCGTGGGCCGGGCGGAGCGGCGGGCGGCGCGGCCGGCGGACGCGGGGGGGCGACCGGGTCGTGCGGGAGGGGAGCTGGGTGCTGGCGGGTCGGGCGGCGGGTCGGGTTCGGGTGGACCCGACCCGATCCGTTAAGGCGGTGGGCTGGGCCGGTTGGGTTTGGGCCGCGGGCTTGGGCCGACTCTCGTTGGTTTGGGCCGGGGTTTGGATAATTGATAAATAATTAAATAAAATAATAGATAAATAAATAATTAAATAAATAAATATTTTTAGGTGTTTAAAAATAGGTCTGGGGCCCAATAAATTCCAGAAAAATTACCCTAAGTCCAGTTTTTCATTTTACACCCAAAATACTATTTTAATAATATTTTAATAGTAATTAACAGCAAATAAAAATTATTTAATTATCAAGAGCCTAGGTTTTAATTACAGAAAAATCCCAAAAAATTGCAGAAAATTGTAAAAAGTCCAAATTAATAATTCCTGAAAATCAGGGGACTTACAGGGGGCGAAGTGAGAAAAAAGCTTTTACAATCTTTTAAACTTTTTTCTCTCTTCTTCCACTTTTTCTGCCATGGCTCCTCCTAAAGCTTCCTTCTCCGCCGCTACTGCCAAGAAGGCCCCCAAGGGAAAGGGCAAGGGCAAGGGCCGTGCTGCTGAGGTGGAGCCTTCTCCACTTTTCGTCGATGTTCAGCCGTCGATCAAGGGTAAGACTTTTTGGAGAAAGCAAAGTTGGGTTCAGAACACAGAGACACTTGTGCATAGTTGGACGCATAGATGAGTCTATGCACCAACTTCTCAGTGCCGCATGGGTAGCCCAGCCTCATGGACAACCTGTAGAAGCATAAAAAATCTATAGTCATACGGCTTATATGCAGGTCACATCCTCATGCTGAAGACAAGCCTATAGTCATCCCCCATGCGGCCTAGACAGACAAAAAGAGATGAGTCGCATAACATGTCTTTTGATACGGCCTCCAAGGGTCTGCCACAGTTCCAATCTAAGCACTTATGGCGCTAACTGCCTCAAAAAGTGTGAGAGAGAGACAACGACAAATAATTTGACAGAAAGGTCACGTCAGGCATTAATGACTTTGTTAGAACGCACAGAGCACGTATGCGGCTACATAACCTATGCGATCTTGCCAAAATACGGCCAGAGTGTCCATTCGACCACGGCCCAAATGAGAGCACCTATGCGGCTATATAACCCATGCGGCCTCGCCAACATGACCCATGTGACCTTGCCAACATGCGGCCAGAATGTCCATTCGACCAAGGCCCAAACGAGAGCATGTATGTGGCTACATGACCCATGCGACCTCGTCAAACATGCGGCCTAGTTGTTGTGCGACCTCCATCTCAAAAGATCTTCCCATTTCAACTACAAAGATCTTCGCACAGTTGGCGCTGACTACGTGTCCAGCTGACCAAGTCACGACCATAATGGGTTGATAACCACCCCGAGATCTCAGCAACAACATATCTCAACCAATGCCACGTAGAAATCTATCCTTGGCTTGAGGCAATAGTTACAACCGTATTATGTTGGAGGAGTCTTATGCGGCCAACAAACAGAGGCATATGCGACACCCATAGCCCATCCGCACAATGGCTATAAATACGAGTAACGTGAACGTTCTAAAGTTTGACTTTTTCTGCTTCAGAGAGGGATCGAACCAAAAGAGTAGGGCTGGCTATCTGCGAATCAACACTCAAGGGAGAGAGAATAACTTCTGTATCGGATCGTCCACAGAGTAAAAGTTAGTTGCTACACTCCTAACCCTCCATCGTCATCCCCTAGAAAATAAATTTGTACTTAGATTGTCTCATAGGACTCTTCTTTGTACTCTCTTAGTTTGTTAAATCAAATCTAGTTCTCCAGTTCTCGTTTTGATATTAAATAGAAAATACCTCTCACGGTGGAAGATTCTGGAGTAGCCCCTACTTTGGGTGTTGAAGTGGTATTTATAGACCCTCTCATTTTAATTCTTCCGGGTCCCTTGTATAAATATCTTGGTTCTGGTCTATTTGACAATTTGCAGACGCAAGGGAAGAAGGACCGTCCCCGGCGAGCAGCCGCCTCGGTGGTCTCTTATAAATAACCGGAGGGGGAGACTTCCCTGGAGTCTGACATGGGTGCCTCAGAGCCAGCACCTGAGATTTTTGGATTTCAAGAGATGGGTGCAGGTTTGTCAGAGCCTGCTTTTGAGACTTCGGATGCCCACGAGACGGGTGCCGGCGTGACTGAGTCCTTCACCCCGTTCGAGCATGTCTTTATGGATGATATATAAGCCATGTGGAATGCTTTGACTACGCTAGGAGGGCCACAACCCATGTCTCCTTCTCCTAGTATGTTATCCTGTATACTTACCAACGAAGAGATATTCTGGCTTCAGCTTCTTTTTCTTCGGGCGAAGCTGACTACTAGTTGTTCTGGCCATGCAAGCACTGTCTCTCCCATAAGGACAATGGATGTGGACGCTGAAGAGGGCGAGGCAGAGGGTCAGGACTGCGAACTTATTCAGAGGAGGCCTCCTTCTCTCTCTAGCCCTTCTAGAGGTAAGGATCACCTTATAGGGTCCGCTGCGGGTTCCTTTGGTGCGGAGGCGCTTCTCCCTCATGTCGTTGAGGTCCCTTTAGATGGTGGGGTAGCAGGCTGTCCCGATGAGGTTGTTCTCAATGTCCGTGACACCATGGTGGTTGGGTCATCATCTGAGGTTGCTATGATGCCATATGGGGTTGGTGCGCATGCGGGAGCCAAAGTGGCGGGGCACCCTGGTACTCCTGTCCTGGGTTGCACCACCAGTTCTTGCTCAGTTGTCGGGCGTTCGGGCCTTTGAGATAGCTATAAGGGATTGGAATGTGAGCCATCTCCATGGTCGCTCCTCCGCTACCGCCTCCCCTTCAAGGTCATCGGGCGTTGTTATATAACCTGTTGCGCCCGCGACTTCTTCCTTGTACCAGCTGCCTTTGAATCCGACAACGCTGGAGAAGATTAATTAAAATGTCCAAATCTCCCTTTGGAGCTTATACACTTTTCTAGGTAGGGGGTCCAGAGTGTATTAGATTGGAACATGCCCTTCGACTGGGCGAAGCACTTTGTCGAGATTCATGCGAATTCTCTGAGGAGCATCCCTGGCTTAGAAGAGACGGTGGACCTCCTGGATCAAAAGTTGGTAGAGGTAGAGTAATGCCTGATGGAGCTGCGACGGCATCAACAGGCCGATATGGGGATACTGATATCCCATGAATATGAGGAGTTCTCAGCTAGATTGGATACAAAGAAGGCCCTTTTTGCTTCCTCTAAGGAAGGCTTGCAATATGACCTCCAGAAAGTTGTAGGAGGAGTGTGATCGGCTAGGTACCCTCAGGAAGGAATGCCTCATCAGGCAAAATAACTTGATTGAGGAGATTAGATAGCTCCAAGCAAAGCTTGATATGTTGGGGAATAACCTCCGAGAGGCCCAACAGGAAGAATAGGCTATTCGAACCGAAGCGAGCCGGTTAGCAAAGAACACGGCTACTGTTTCTGTTATGGTATAGAAGGTGGATGACTGATATAAGTCCTACATTCACTATGAGGATCCCGAGGTTATGGCAAAAGAGGTTGAGCATCGAGTAAAAGTGTGCCTAGATGGTTACGTTGCCTGTCTCCTTAGGCGGATAGCAGAGTTGTGCTCCAATGATGAGCAACAGTAGTTTGCGTTTCATTTTCTGAGACCATCCCCCTTCTTCTTTTTTGAAGTTTGTTTTGTGTTTTGGTCGCTAGTAGCCCTTTGGGTGTAGTTTGCTCTTTTTACTTTAGTAAAATGAAATAAAAGCTTTCCTTTTTGTTGCGATTGTCCGTTTGGCTTGATTTGTATCCTGCAAGAGAAATGACCACTTTTCGCACTTCAAGTGTTGATGTGAGCCGTACGTGTTCACACCGTTGTGTTAGTCCGGGTTTCTGAGAGGATTACCCTAAATCGTTTCAATCATATCTTGGGTTATCCAGGAGTGAATCGTCGCGTCTTGTGGAGTAAGTAACTACGACTCAAGAAGTAAGCCGTCGATTCCCTGCTTATAGGTCGCAGATGATCTCGAAATTCCTCACATAAATTCATCTTTAGTATGATGTCTTATGGAGACGCTTTAAAGAAAACTAACACATCTGTTTTTGTGGCGTCGGTTACCTCTGATCCACGCTCCAGTGAGCCCGAGTTGCTTCCTATTGAGAGGACGGGAGAAATGTCTACTGTTCGAGTGCGCAAGACTCCAAGAACTCTTGGAAACCCTTGCTGATTCAGGAGAACAAGGTATTAGAGATGCTCCACGTTAATTACTCGTATCCTCAGACACTTATATTTTTTATTTTCTTGCTATGTACATCAGTAATTTAAAAGATTCTGATTCCTCTTATTCTTGATGTCTGTAATCTCTCATTCCTTCTTTTTGTTTGAAAAAAAGAAGATTTCAATTTGTTTGGACATTGTGATATTTGGGGTGCTTGTACTAGAGGTAATATGGACGTAGTACAACAACTGTGTTTAATAAAGACATTCCAATGAGAGATTTTGGTGGACCTATTACCCTTTTGCGCACCAGGGGTGCAAGTAATAGATTCGAAACAAAGCCTAACAGAGGTGATATGGACGTTATAGGTTTTATGGACTTAACACCATGGGCATACTCTGGATTAGGTATGGGTGGTAAGTTAGGAGATAATCGATATCAGAGGTAACATGAATATGATGATCGATGGTCAAGACTTGAAAGTTTGCTCATAGGTAATATGGACATGGAAAACTCGGCCAGAGTGGTGTATTAGAGCGACAGTCCAGAGGTAATTGTGGACATGAACCAGCGCCCAGGAAGATGCAATATAGTTTGGTAATAGAGGAGTACAAGTCTAATTTAGATGTAGTACTTTTTGAGGAACTTGCCCATTGATAGGCATCATAAGCAAGTCACCATTGGATTTTTCCAGCCGGTAGGCGCCGTTAGAGAACACAATTTCCACAATGAATGGGCCCTCCCATTTGGGTTAGAATTTGTCGGTCGTTTTGTGAGTCATAACCATCAGTCTTCTTACTGCTAAGACGAGGTAACCCACTTGAAAAGTTTTCTGTTTTACCCATTTTTTGAAGGCTCCAGAGAGACGCGCTTGATACAACTCGATGTGTTATTAAGCTAAGAGTTATTTCTCACCGAGTGCTTCCAACTCCTATAACGGTCGGCGATAATTAACGTCCGCGGTTAGCCAGTTGGAGAGAGACACTCATAGTGAGGGGATCTGGATCTCGAGTGGGAGGACCGCTTCACTTCTGTACACCAGAAAGAATGGCATATTGCCAGTAGCTGTCCGCACAGTTGTACAGTAGGCCTAGAGACATTCACCCAGCTTCTCGTTCCAGTTGTGTTTACTGGAAGACACAAATTTCTTGTGGAGCTTGATGATGGTTTTGTTGAATGCTTCCGCCAGACCATTTGATGTGGGGTTGTAGGCCGTGGAGGCTACATTTTGGATTCAGTTTTTGTTATAAAATCGATAAAAGGCATAACTCACGAATTGTGGCCATTGTCATGGATGATCCTCCGAGGTAAGCCGAAGCGATATATGACGTGATGCTTGACGAAGCTGATTATATTTGATGTCTTTACTTCGACGAGTGGAACAGATTTCTCCCACTTAGAGAAGTAATTAGTGATGGCAAGGATAAACCGATGCCCCTTAGACGAAGGTGGTCTTATCGGTCCGATGATGTCCATCCCTCATGCTTTGAACGACCAAGATGCTATCATTGGGTATAGGAACTCTGAGGGCTGGTGGATAAATTCTATGTGGATTTGACATGTCTGACATTTCCTCGCGTAATCAACAGCATCCGCTACCATCGTAGGCCAGTAGTAGCCCATTCTCCGAAGACGGTCTTATAGCTTCGGACCTGGTTGATGCGCACCGTAGATACCGTCGTGAGCTTTGCGGAGAGCTTGTTTTGCCTCTACGTTTGATAAGCATCATTGTAGGAGGCCATCATAGGACCGACGATACAAAATTTTTGTTTTCGTGTCATAATAGAAACAGAGGGATCGTCTCTTGATTGAAGTGGCCTCCTTCGAATTCTCGAAGAGAATTTCATAGACTACATAGTCAATGAATGGAACCCTCCAATCCTGAGTATCGGTGTCGACATCTGCTGCATAGCTGAGGCACAAGAATAGGTTGCTCTTGGGATATACCAGCTCTTGGCCGAACACATCAATTAGCTGATGGGTGTTGTTTGGTATCACCCAGGAAGCAGTGAGGCCGACTAAGGCGTCAGCCTCAATATTTTAAAACCGAGGGACGTGCTCTATGAAGAACATCTTGAAAGTTATATGATAATTCTAAGCGCAGCTTGGTGGTAGGGGATCAAGTCTTCATTTTAGACTTCATACACGCTCCAAACCTGTTTGACTATCAACTGAGAATCACCGTAAGCCTCCTGGTATTCTACTCTAACTTGTTTAGCAAGTTGGAGCCCGATGATTAAGGCGTTGTACTCTGCTATATTATTGGAGAACGGCTTCGTGAGAGAGTAGGCATAATTAATGACGAGACCGTATGGGGAGATCAAAACTATCCCGACCCTAGCGATGACATCGCCTTTGGGCCCTGCTTTTGAAGCGTCGTTAAAGAAAATTTGCCAAACAGCTTCGTGTGAAGTGACGTTGGAGTCCGCTGCCTCGTCTGGAATCTCCTCATAGAGCTTCGAGGTTTCTGACCCCGGGTGGACTGCCAGAAAGTCGGCCAGTGTTTGACCCTTGACGGCCTTCTGTGGGATAAACTCCTTATCATATGGAGATAATAGTATTGCCCAGGTAGCCAAGCGGGAACTGAGTGTCCCTGGTTTGGTCATGAGGACCCTGAGGGGGTTGACTCACGAGATTACAAGATTGGTCTGTCCAGCCACGTAATGTCGAGTTTTCTGAATAGCGAATACTAGAGCAAGGCATTACTTCTCAACGACGGTGTACCTATGCTCCGCGTCGACCATCATCCGACTAAGGTAGTATATGGCCTACTCGTGGCCTGCATCACTATTCTGGGCTAACAGGGTACCGAGAGAGTGCTCCATCGCACGTACATAGAGCAGAAAGGGCTTTTCCATGACCGGGACCACTAGAACAGGAGGTTTTGATAGGTATTCCTTGATGTCGTCAAACGCAAGTTAGCTTTTTTATTCCAGACAAAGAAGACATCTTTCTTCAAGAGCTGGTTGAACGACCGATAATGTCTAAAGAGGTTTGATATGAACCTCCTGATGTATGCCAGCCTCCCTTGAAGGTCGCGGAGTTTCTGGAGGTTCTATGGCAGGCTCAACTCCATGATGTCCTTGGTCTTGTCGGGGTCTATATAAATATCCTGGGAGGTGATGACGAAACCCAGGAATTTGCCTCGGGAGACTCCCATAAAGGACTTAGTAGGGTTCATCTTGAGACAGTATGCGCGCATTAAGTCAAACACAATCCTCAAATCTTGGAGGTGATCATTTTTAGAGCGACTTGACGGCGATGTCGTCGACGTAGCATTCTACCATCTTACGCAGATGTTCACAAAAAATAGTGCTCATAGCTCGCTAGTATATTGCAGCTGCGTTCTTTAGACCGAAAGGCATGACCGTATAGCAGTATACGCCTATTGGGGTCCAGAATGATGTATGCTTCTCATCGTCAAAAAATATCTTAATTTGGTTGTAACCTGAGAAGCCGTCCATGATGGACATGCGCTCGAAGCCACAGGTATTATCGATTATTATGTCGGTGATCGGGAGGGAGAATTCGTCCTTAGGACATGCCATGTTCAGATTATAAAAGTCTATGCAGATTCAAATCTTTCTATTCTTTTTAACGACATGCACTATGTTAGCTACCCAATCGGGATATTGTTCCTCGCGGATGAAGCCACTAGCTATCAGCTTGTTAATTCAGCTTCGATTGAATTCATTATGTCCGGTCGGAACCATCGTTGTTGTTGCTTGACCGGCTTGACGTTCGACAAAATATTGTGTTTATGGACCAGAATTTGAGGATCCAGCCCTGACATATCTTCATAACTTTAGGCAAAGACATCGATGTATTCCCTGACGAGTTGTAGTAGGGATTCTAGATCTTTGTCGGGCAAACTTTTGCTGACGAAGATAGGTTTAGAGGATGATTCATTATCGAGGTTGATTTGTATAATTTTATCCTCTGTGGGAGGCTCTCGTTGTTTGAATCGCATCTTCCATTGCAAATTAAGGCGCTGGGCCCAAAGTTCTACCTCAAAGAGTTCGGGTGGGTTCTTATTGTCTTCCTCAGGGTCAGCAGACATCATGCTGGAGGACAGTGTTCGTCTGAGCATATCCCTGATGCTAATGTCGGAGTTCCAAGCTGAAGATTTCGAAGAGTGTGAGTGCAATTCATCTTTTTTATCTGAACCCTCGGGAGTTATGGGAGGTGTTATGTACCCTAAGCCATGTTTGGGCTTCTGGTAGTAATCCTCGGACTTGCCCGCAGGAGCATGTAGGCGCAGGGGCAGCTGTCGACCCCTATTATAATTCAAGACTTTGGCGGTTTTTAAATCGTATCCCATCTTTTGGATGAGGTATCTAGCTTGAGAGCTGTACCAGTAAGGTGATATTTTGCTAGTGTCAAGTTCCGAATCTAGTTCCTCTCTTCCTATGTGGGACTAGGAAGTAAGTATCTTAGCTAGGGAGCATCTGGTGCACTGTGTAGGTGATGGTCACCTGTGTTTGCTGGTGTAAGCCTAGACTGTGCTCCATAGAGTACAATGTGTTGATATGTGTACGCTCAGAATAATTCAAAGATAACCCTTTATTGATAAAATAAGTTATCTTTTTCGGAGGAATCACATCATCGAGGGAAGGGACGTTGGCCTGGGCGGCCATATATTCTTCCAGTTTTCCATCCTCATGGGCTATCCCCAGTGCGGTTAAAGGCGATGGTGGCTTCCTGTACAGTTTTACTACCAGAGGCTCGTAGGTTGCAACTGTGGCCGGGTCTTCTTTTGGTGGTCTATGAAGATGAACGACCATAGGTTTTGAAGGAGCATATGGTATGGTATTCTCCTTCTGTGGTCGATTATTCCTAAAAAGGTGAACGACCAGAGGTTCGAAAGGAGTAGATGGTGCGGGATCCTTCTTCTGCGGTCAATTTGGCCTATGAAGGCGAACGACCAGAGCTTCGGAAGGAGCAGATGGTGTAGGATCCTTCTTCTGCTGTCAATTTTGCCTTTGAAGGGGAACGACCAGAGGTTCATACGTTATGGAAGGTGCCAGAGATTTTGGTGCCTTCCTGTGCAACATGACGACGAGGGGAGGGGCTACGTCGGGAGTGCAAGCCTTAAGACGTGTTCTCATGGCTCCTCTGGTGTTGTCGTAACCTTAGCCTCATCATCGGCCTCATTGTCACCATTGTCTTGGTAGATTTGCTTGTAGAGGATTGCGTCGGAGTAGTACATATCGACTCCATTCAATGGGTTGATGTCTACGAACTCCGTTCTGATAATTCCATGATCGTTGACGTACTCTAAGCATTGGTGCAGGGTTGACAGCACGATCATATATTGGTGTATCCAGGGGCGTCCGTGCAAGATATTGTAGGATACATCTACGTCAATGACGTAGCAAGTGAATTTGGTCTTTAAGTCATCGATCTGGCATTTCAGGCGAATCTTGCCCAGAGGGTAGCTTCTTCCTGCATTAAAGCTACTAATGGCAGTATTGGTGGCTGCAAGATAATGCATCGGGATACCCAAGGTCTGAAACAGACTCCACGGGATGATGCTGATTGATGAACCGGGATTGATGTGCATTCGATCCACCTTAATGATGCCGATGTACGTTGTATAATACAGGGGAATATTATGCCGATTGTTCTTTAGCAATATATCTTCTTGCGAGAACGTGATGTTGGGTATTGCCTCCATGATACTATTGTAGTAGGGGAAAGCAGCTGAATCTACAGATGGCGGTTTAACCTACGCCAGGTAGGTGTTGGAATTTTGTAATGCTTCGCTAAGAGCAGCTCGAGTGTCTATGGAGAGCCACAGAAGCTCAAACAGCGACAACTTTGTCGTGGTATTAGCGAGTTGAGCCAAGACGTCAAAGTTGTAGGGCTTTTCCAATCCCTGAGACATTTTTTTATGCAACGGCTTGTCGAAGCGTCCCTCTTCTTGTTTGGACTTGTCCGCTGGTGGAGGCTAGGATGGCCCTAGATCAGCAGCGGTAGGCATGATAATCGGGAGTGTATCATCGTCCGGGGCATTTTACGAGGGTTGGTATATTATGCCCGATCTCGTTGTTCATACCGCCACTTCCTCGGTCGGGGATAAAACTGTGTAGCAGGACTTGGACTTCTTGTCTTTGGATTTGGCGGCGGAAGATGTTGTCGGCTGCGATAAATTCGAAACGAGATCTAGATGGGCCCACATGACCTATCATCATGGTTTGGTGAGAGGTATTTGTCCGGTCGTTTGGTTTCGAGCAGGCGAAAGGTTGAAAACGTCTATAGTTGCCTTGGGGATCGGGATTACCCCGTCATGGGTTTTCGTCGGTAGTAAGTTGCCAAACTGGTGGGATACCATGTTAGGGAAACCGTTACATTGTCAAAATCCAGGGAGAGAGCCTTGGTATTGATCAATTGTTTGATGTACCGCTTCAAGGTGTAGCACTCCTGCATCGGGTGGTGAACGTACCGGTGGAAGTGACGGTACTTTGGGTTGTTCATCTCTTCCGCTTCAGGTTGACGTTGGATGTCGGGGAGGCAAAATTTACCTCCCTGTATCAGCATGTCGAAGAAGGGCTTGACATCACCGTCTTCAAAAGAATAGGTCTCCCTTTGTCACTCCCCAGTCCCAAAATACGTAGGACTAGGAACACGTAAGTATGCTAGCCGTATGTATATAGCAACTCCAATATATGGATACCATAATACATACGTACGCTGTAATATGAATAATAACTCACATGTGGTATATATATTATCACAAGTCATAGAAATACTAATCCCATCCACACAACAAGTAATAGAAAAGAAATAACTGAACTAAAATAATGAGTTTGAGTAATCCAAAATAATAGTCGGGTGGAGACAAATCCACTACCAATAACTATATCAATACTAAAATGAGGGAGAAGGGTAAACCTCCAATATAAGATAAGATGATGATATAAGAGTGTCAGCTAGAGGATCCATCATTAGAGATAATCAAAGATGCTCAGAAGGTAAGACCTCATCGGCTGAAATAATGCGTCAGGTCCTGGCCCGAACTCCTGCGGACAGTCAAGATCGTCTACACCTGAAAATGGACCAGGTCCTCAGAGGGACGTAACAAGATACATAGAAACATGCCAATTTGAATACAGTAAACATGCATAATAGATAGAAAATATATAAGTACGTTGTACAAGATAATCTATATGAAATGCATAATAAGGACAACTTTTTGACGTATGGGCAGGGGTAGGCTACTCTATCTAATCTCACAACTCACATACACGTCAGGGACATCATCAGCAGTCATACTGCGGGGGTAGCGACCATCGTGACACCATCGACCGACATATCGTGGGGGTAGTGACCATCGGACATGACTACCATAGTGCGTGCTAGTTACTACGGTTTACCAGAGTGGTTATAACCCATACGCCTACTGATTGTCCTCCTCTCTCATGATACCAGGTGTCAAGTGTGTGTCAACGTATATAATATATAGTAATGACTGAAAGAAAACACACATGTAATGAATATACAGAAATATAATAAGCATGCAAAGTACTGTAAGTAATTTGGCAAGGTATCTTGCCTGGCAAGAGAGCTGCAAAGTGTAACGTCCAGGAGTCAAGCACACAGTATCAGAAACTACGGCCTCAGAATGAACGTCTCCGGATACTGAAATAAACATCACCAATATTTTCAGAATAAGCGAGATAGCTAAAAAATACTACCCTTTCGTCCAATTTGGATACAGGGGCAAAACGGTAATTTCGGTCAAAGCGGGGTCCACATGTGGCCCACTTTGCATCAAAAAGTGTGCCAAGGGTAAAGGTCTCTAAAAAGGACAAATTATAGGTCAAACCAATTCTAAATCTCAATACGAACTCAACGGTACGTCCAATTTTGGATTCCGGTGAGCCGAACACAAATTCGTCCAAAAAGTCAACCGTGGGGCCCGCAAATAGATGACTTGGTCAACTATCTCAGAATTGTATAAAAATTGGGTCACAGGACCAGCACGATACCATGAGTCCAATGGTGCAAGTTTCGTCGTATTCTGACGAGCGTACACTAAATGGTTCGATATTTTGTAAAAGTTGCGATACGGGGACTTTTCACGGATACGGGTTGATTCTGACGCGCACATGCATCCGAATCCATTTTTTACGAAAGTCCACACGTCTGGATATACCATACGCGCCTTTCGGTATAATTGGTACACGACAGGACGGTCCCGTTTGGCGAGGTGTGCTCCGTATCATAAATTTTTGTGTTTTAAAAATAAGTTTTTATGGGTTTTTAACCTAATTTAATTCTGCATATAACACCAAATAAAATAATATAATTGACAAAAAATAATTTTGGTTATATGATCTTCATATAGGAAAAAGAATTTCTAGGTTTGGATCTCTGTGGTGGAAGATACGAGTCCTTGAACATGGGTCATCGCAACAGATTTTAGTAATATAAAAATATAGTTTTTTCTAAAGTTGGCGTCGATTTTTACCTAGTTTTTAATGCTGCACGATGGAAACTAATTTACGGAATTTAGAGAGAGATAGGTCATGAACATACCGGTGAAGACGAATCCGGATTTGGTTGAGCGAGGAGGCAGAAATCTACGCGCGAACAGGGTTTCGTTGCTGTGATTTGCTGTTGTCGTGTGCGCGGGTGATGCGCGAGCGTGCGACCGGCCGGTGGGTCCAGTTGGTGCGCGATGGTCCGGCAGCGGCGGGTCGGCGGCAGCTGTCTGGGAAGGTGATTTAGGGTTAGGGTTTAGGGAACGATACCTATATATATAGGAATCGAGGGAGAGGGAAGCGGGTGAGGGGAGCGGGTGAGGGCACGCGGGTCTGGGCCGTGGTCACAGCGCGGGGGTGGGGGTGTTACTGTTTAGGTTTTAGTTTTAGTTTTTTCTATTTCTTTTCTATTTATTATTCTTTTTCTTTTCTTTTCTATTTTGGTTTTATTACTACTATTTATTAACACTATAATTAATACTACTATTATTAATATTACTAACACTTATTATTATTATTATTATTATTATTATTATTATTATTATTATTATTATTATTATTACACTATTTATTATTATTATTATTACTACTATATATTATTTACATATATATTTAAGGTATATATAAAAATATATTTGTACCCAAATAAATTCTAAAAAAAATTCTATCACCCTTCCATAAGATTCCTAAAATAAAAATAATAGATTTTATGCAATAACTCTAAATGAATATTTATCTACGTATTTAAATCACTACGTATATATTATCTAAATAATTATAAAATAATATAAATAATTAAACAACTAATTAATTAAATAATATTTAAAAAATATGGGGTTTTATACCCTTGATTTTTGAGCCTCAGTCTGCTTTTGCTCAGGTTTCTTGGTCACATTAGCGACCATGGATTGCTTCCCTTTCGTATCGCGGTTGCTGTTACTGCTATTATTATTGTTGTTGTTGTTGGGACGCTTGTCCTTTTTCTCAGTAGTAGGGATATGGATTCCCAAGTGCCGGGCATCTTTAAGCTTCTTTTCAGTGTTGACAACGCTTATAATGAACGTCGTCCAGTCTTTGAACTGGCTATCGCCCATCGAGAGGCTGACTATCAGAAGCATGTTTTTCTGGCACATCTTCATTAGTGTAGCCTCGGGATTACCAGGGGACAACTTTAGCACTGCTTGTCAGAACCGCTCGATATAATTTTGCATCAGTTCCCTTTCTCCCAGGGCGATATCCATTAGAGAGGACATTGTCATATCATTTCCCGTCTCATAAAATCTGTTGAGGAACAGAAGCTTGAGGTCATCAAATGATGAGATGCAATTATCTTCGAGGCCGCAAAACTAGTCGAAAGCTACCCTCGCTAATTCCTTGACAAAGAGTCTGGTTGTCACGACCCGCACCCGGAAAATCGGGCATGAGTCGTGGGTACGTCCAGCCTACGCCGCAGCATCGGCGGTAGAACGCTGTCTAGGTCAACTATCTAGATAATAATCTCACACAAAAATCGGGCATGACCTCTCCAAAAAGGAGGGCAACCACACAAACAATATATATAAATCTGCCAAGATCTCAACTCCAAACGGAGGAGCAATATCAAAAGATAATCTCAAGTACTCAATCACGAATCTAAGCACGATAGATAACAAAGAAGACTAACAACTATAAAGTCTAACCACCTCCAACTACTACAACAACCACAACATCCATAATAATACAACAATATCCAAAATAATATACAAACAAGGTCTCAATCCAAAACCGGAGACAAATCCGGTACTAAAAACTAATAAAAACAACAACAAAGTCTCAGTGATCCCGGCTACCAACCCGGAAATCACCCCTAAGCTAGAGGGTCCCTGTCTGCACCATTGACAGGCTCAGGTCCATAAAACGTCGGACACCACTCCTCCGGATACTCTGAAAAATATGTCCAGTCAGGACTGGAGCAAGTACATCTCTAACAGCAGTTCCATTTAAATGATAAAAACTATAAAACAGTTATAGCAAGTAGCAAGAAGAAAGAAGTAAGTATGAAACAGGAAATAAACATGTATCACTGGTGCATAAAGGTAAAGATGCAGGAATATCAGAAACAAGATAGTAGTAACTGTAAGATACAAGAATCTAAGCTAAGATCAAGTCCGTGCACATGAACGTGTAGTGAGTCTAGCATGAAAAACATGTAGTGAGTCAAGTCCAGAAACATGTAAGTGATACAAGTCAAGAAATGCATGAGAGTCCAGACTATAAAGAATGAACTCGGTGTCTTTGAAATACTTGTTTCGACATGTAAACGGCTAGGGGTAAGTACGGCTCACCGCGCACTGGGTGCACGGCTGCTATCATTCCAGATTAGACCAGAGGGAGTGATTCCTGATGATGCCAGATAGGAATGTTTACATGTCTACTCGAGTATTTCCCCGCCCCGACTAATACAAGTGGATCCAAGACCCGACACGCAAATCAAGATGAGTCCAGCCTGAACATGAATGATGCCTGTAGTGATGCCTGTAGGTGATGCCAGTAGTGATTCCAGAATAGAGGCCAGAAACATGAAATGTACGTGTCGCAAGTAAATGAATCCAGAAATATCAATCAGTGTCTCGTGTTGTGCCAGAATAATCATATGATACTATACTAGAAGCTGAATCATAATAATCATCAGATAATGAAAACTATCAGAGAATGTACTCGCCTGACGTCCTGAGCAACTGACGATCCGAACCGGTGTCGCAAGGACCTAATGCGAAAAGCAAGGTTAAACAGGGTTCTAATGAGTTAAACAGATATAAAATAATTAAAAATAGGTTTCTAGGGTCGTTCTAGGTCAAACGGGTCAAACCGGTAAAATCTGGGTCAAAAAGTCAACTCTGGGTCCAAAAAGTCAACTCTAGGTCAAAACTAGGTCAAAAGTTGACTTTGGCGGTCAACCGAGTCAACTACGGTCAAGTCTGGGTCAAACTAGGGTGCTCCTGAAATTCTAGGTCAAACCGAGGTCATTAAGCTAGAAAACTCTCAAACTCGCCTCCTTGAGATACCGGGATACCCTCGTATCCGATACCTCAACCTAGGCTACGCACCCCGCCTAAACCCGCTAAAACCTATGCTAGCACGCGTAAATATATACACATATACATATAAAAATCACTCCGATACTATTCCTAGGCTATTGCTCAAAAACCCCGTTCGAAACCCAATACCTTGAATATCTTAAGGTATTGAGATACCTCGGTATCTCAAGGTATTGAGATACCGCTCTAAACTCAACCCGACTACCCCTCTAGCTAACTAACTAGGCATAAACATATATGTCTAGCTATAATCTAGGCTAAAATATATATATCTAATATATATAGGCATATACCTAGGTATCTACACACCTTACCTTACCTTACCTTACCTTACACATACCTTACACATACCTTACATATATATATATATCTATACCTAGATATCTAACTATCTATCTAGCTATGTATATATCTATATATATATCTATGCATATAGGATATAGATATCTAACTATCTATCTAATATTTAGCTATCTATCAATCTATCTATCTAACTATCTAATATCTATCTATCTATCTAACATATCTAGGTAATTATCTATCTATCTATTTACCTACCTATCTATCAATCTAGCTATCCATGTATCTATCTATCCATATATCTATTTATTTATCAATAGATCTAGCTATCTATCTATTGATATATCTATATATATATACCTATTTACCTATCCGTCAACTATCTATCTACCTAGTTGTCTATCTAACTAGTTTTCCACTTACCTATCTAACTATTTATCCCTCTATCTCATATCTATCTAATTATCTACCTATCTATGAATCTATCAATCTATTTATCTATATCTATCTACTCTATTCATATCTATATATATATATACCACTCTAACTCCCTCGCATTGGCTGCTACCCTTGCATAAGCTGCGCCGCGCTGGCTTGCGCTCGCTGCTGCTGCTCATACTGCTGCTGCTGCTGCTGGGGCAGCTGCTGTTGCTGCTGGGGCAGTGCTGGCAGCGCGCTGCAGCGCGCACTGCTCGCTGCGCTGCCCAAAAACTGCTGCTGCTGCACTGCTGTTCATGCTGAGCTGCTGCTGCTGCGCTGTTCCTGCTGCTGCTGCAGCTCCCTGCTGCTGCTGCTACCTGCTGGTTCCAGTCCCCCCCCTCTCATCTCACACACACACACACACGACCACATACCCATATACATATATATATATCTATATATATATATACATACATATATATACATATATATATAACTCTATAGCTATATATACACACTAACTTATATACATTCTAACACACACACACTCAAACACAAATCAACACACACACACACAATTATACAAACACATCTCTATATATACATGCACACATATATCTATATATATATATACATACACACTAATATATATATATATACACACACTCACACACTTAAACATATCTATATATCCTCACTCACACACACTCAACCTCACACACCCTCACACACACACTCTCACACACACTAGCACACACACTCACAAACACACAACCTCACACACAAACCCTCATACATATATATATATATAATTATATATACATATATATATATATACCTATAAACACTCACTCACACTCACACACACACTCACCTACACACTCACACAAGCACTCACTCACACACACTCACCTACACACATACACTAGCACTCACTAACACATAACCACACACATATCTATATAAATAGAAATATATATATATATATATATAGGAACACACACACAAATAAATATATATATATATAGAGACATATACACAAACACAACACTACCACAACGATGCACACAACGCTCACAACGCCCCACCTACGCACGCCCAACGACCCCGACACTCACCAACGCCCTAAAATATATAAAATATAATCCGAGAACTCTATCACACACTCCCCGATGCTAACCCAACGCGCGCACAAGCCCGAAACTAGAAAACCACGCCGAAATGGCCGTTCGGTCATTTCGACGAACACGTGGTGCGCGGCTCGGAAAACCTCCTGAAACGCACACCAAACGAACTCGGAATCGGCCCAAAATTTACCCACGCGTCCTAAACGATGTCTAGATCCTAGAAAATGCGCTCCCGCGTCGATTCTAGACCCGTGGCGGAAACGCACACGCACTTAGAATCGGCGACGACGAAAAGCCCCAATTTCGCCCGAAACGCCCGTTTCTCCGCGACACGACTTCCCGTGTCCGAACGGAGACACGCACTCACCCTCACGACTCCCGACAATGTCTACCTAGGTCCATCTAACCTAGGGTATCACCCAAAATTAGGCCAAATTCGGATTTCACCCGAAATTGACACAAAACCTAATGTTAAAGTCTCCAAACACTACCCAACTAGTTCCAACTTCCTCCCACGGGTAGCCTAAGGGTCTAGGAAGGTTCTAAAATATTAATTACACTATAAAAGAGTAATTACAAGGGGAAAATTAGGGTTTACCTCTTGGGAGTTGGAATCCCAAGCCAAAATCTCCAAATCTCTCCAAATTCACCTCCTACAAGCTCCAAGCCTCAAATCCAAGCTCCAACACCAAATCTAGGCTCTACCCACCTAGGTTAGGGAAAAATGAAAGGTTAGGGTTAGCAACCATGGAGAATAGAAGAAGAAAGAAGAGGAAAATGATGAGGAAAATGATGCTTACTTGAAGTTGGGAGGAAGAAATAAGAAGAAAGAGTGGAGAGGAAGAAGAAGTAGTGAAGAAGAAGGAATGGGGGGGAAATGGCTGCTGTTATGCACGGGAATGGGGCTGGTTTGGTCGGCCACAAACCTAATAAAGGGTTCACTAATTCTCCAAATGCCCAAAATGCCCCTACATGACTTGGTTTTGGGTTCCGGGTTCCAAAATCACTCAAACTAGTTCCAAATCTCTCCAACTAACTTCCTAAAAATAAAATAAATATTTCTAAGCCCCAAAATAATTCTCACAAGGGTGTGGGCTGGGTCGGACATGGGTCCACTAGGGTCTGACATGGGTCCAGGCTAGCCAAAATCCTAAAACAATCAATAAAAATATAATACAATCAATAATTAAATATAAATACAATTAAATATAAATAATCCACAATTAACTAAATTAAAAATTAAAAAAAATACCCGGATCTGAAAATGGGGTGGTGACAAGCCTATCCTCCTTAGAAAATTTCGTCCTCGAAATTTAAAGTCAAACACACTCCTTCTAGGTCAAGCCCCCAACAATCACAGTCAAGAAATTCTACCTAAACAACATACAAGATCAGGGTCCTACTGGTCGTGTTATCACAGTCTCAATCAGGGTTACTACACTATCTACCACAGCACAAAAAGTCTAACAGGTACTAATGAAGCACACCACAGGAATAGAAAAGGACAGGAAGAAGAAACAAGAGACAGACCTGCTAACCCGACATCCGTAGCATCGGCCTCCTCGACCGTCAACGCATAAGCCCTGCCCTGCTGGGGTGTATCCCTCTGCTGGTGCGGGGCATGATGCTGTGCCACAGATGGCCTAGCTCCAACTCTCTGATCATGTGCTCCACCCAATGGAGGTGCAGTAGGGCAATCTCGCATATGGTGAGCAGCGGATCCACAGAACAAACACACCTTCAGCCTCCTCCTACAAACATCCCAGGTGTGTCCTGCCTTCCTGCAGTAGGCACAAGTGGGCACCCTCTGATCCTGACCCTGCTGCGCTGCCTTCTGCACATAGGGACGCTTAGCTGGTCCCGCACTACCACTGGCACTGCCTGAATCATCCCTGCCTCTCTTGGACTTGAGCTCCAAGTCATCCTCTGCTCTCTGAGCATCTCCTACTATCTGCTCAAAAGTTGCCTCGCGGTCGCTCCTGGTCAAAGACTTGACCGCCATAACCAAGCCCTTGCGAAACTTCCTCGCCTTTGCTGCCTCACTCAAGCCATCTACAAATCTGCCCAGACGGCAGAACTCCGCTGCGTACTCGTCCACCGTCATGCTCCCCTGGACGAGTGCCTCAAACTGGCTCTCCAAAGCACTGAGAGCCACATCTGGGAAAAACTTCTCCTTGAAAAGCCTCTTGAAAGCCTCCCAAGTAAGCCCTGGCGCTGCAATCCTCGTATCTGTGCGATACCATGTCAAAGCGAGGTCGAACATCTGACTGCCCGCTGCCTCTATCTGCATGCTGTCCGGAATCTGCGCTAGCCTGAAGATCCCCTCAATCTGCTCTATCCAGTCATCCGCGTACAGGATCCCTTCTGTACCACGGAACTCCTTGGGCCGCATCCTCTGAAAGTCAATGATACTGCCCTGCCTCGGGCACTGAATCTGATCTGCCTGTGGCTGATTCTGTGCCACCCTATCCACTGCCGTCATGGCCACCTGGTGGGCGTTCTCAATGCCCAATCTCATCACATCCACCTGACGGTGCTGCGCGTCCATCATCTCCCTGAAGAACGCAAACAACTGCACGGCATCTACTGGAGCAGGAAGTGGTGGAGGAACCACCGGAACGACTGGGGTAGTCCTCGGATCGACAGGTGAAGGAGGATCCCCGAAAGAAGCAGATGCTCCCTCAACCGCAGGAGTGGTGAGTGGAGCGGTAGCAGCTGCCTGAATACGAGCTGGACGAGAGGTAGCGGACCTCTCAGTAGCAACTGCTGGAACGGTACGATGGGATCGTGTCTTCGGAGGCATCCTGAACACAGATCAAAAGAAGTCAATACGGCGCAAGATACGATATCATCAAGAAAGGACAGTAATATTTCAAAAGAAGCAATTTCAGAATAATTAGATTGGAATTGTTCCTAGTCGTGATTGAGTACACTCTCATCCTAGATCCTATATCCTAGAGCAGGCTCGTAGCAGTACAACTAAGTTGTTGTACCACCACGACATCGCACTAATTGCGAATCGAGACCTGCATGGGGCCGCCACCAAAAACGTGTCACGACCCGCACCCGGAAAATCGGGCATGAGTCGTGGGTACGTCCAGCCTACGCCGCAGCATCGGCGGTAGAACGCTGTCTAGGTCAACTATCTAGATAATAATCTCACACAAAAATCGGGCATGACCTCTCCAAAAAGGAGGGCAACCACACAAACAATATATATAAATCTGCCAAGATCTCAACTCCAAACGGAGGAGCAATATCAAAAGATAATCTCAAGTACTCAATCACGAATCTAAGCACGATAGATAACAAAGAAGACTAACAACTATAAAGTCTAACCACCTCCAACTACTACAACAACCACAACATCCATAATAATACAACAATATCCAAAATAATATACAAACAAGGTCTCAATCCAAAACCGGAGACAAATCCGGTACTAAAAACTAATAAAAACAACAACAAAGTCTCAGTGATCCCGGCTACCAACCCGGAAATCACCCCTAAGCTAGAGGGTCCCTGTCTGCACCATTGACAGGCTCAGGTCCATAAAACGTCGGACACCACTCCTCCGGATACTCTGAAAAATATGTCCAGTCAGGACTGGAGCAAGTACATCTCTAACAGCAGTTCCATTTAAATGATAAAAACTATAAAACAGTTATAGCAAGTAGCAAGAAGAAAGAAGTAAGTATGAAACAGGAAATAAACATGTATCACTGGTGCATAAAGGTAAAGATGCAGGAATATCAGAAACAAGATAGTAGTAACTGTAAGATACAAGAATCTAAGCTAAGATCAAGTCCGTGCACATGAACGTGTAGTGAGTCTAGCATGAAAAACATGTAGTGAGTCAAGTCCAGAAACATGTAAGTGATACAAGTCAAGAAATGCATGAGAGTCCAGACTATAAAGAATGAACTCGGTGTCTTTGAAATACTTGTTTCGACATGTAAACGGCTAGGGGTAAGTACGGCTCACCGCGCACTGGGTGCACGGCTGCTATCATTCCAGATTAGACCAGAGGGAGTGATTCCTGATGATGCCAGATAGGAATGTTTACATGTCTACTCGAGTATTTCCCCGCCCCGACTAATACAAGTGGATCCAAGACCCGACACGCAAATCAAGATGAGTCCAGCCTGAACATGAATGATGCCTGTAGTGATGCCTGTAGGTGATGCCAGTAGTGATTCCAGAATAGAGGCCAGAAACATGAAATGTACGTGTCGCAAGTAAATGAATCCAGAAATATCAATCAGTGTCTCGTGTTGTGCCAGAATAATCATATGATACTATACTAGAAGCTGAATCATAATAATCATCAGATAATGAAAACTATCAGAGAATGTACTCGCCTGACGTCCTGAGCAACTGACGATCCGAACCGGTGTCGCAAGGACCTAATGCGAAAAGCAAGGTTAAACAGGGTTCTAATGAGTTAAACAGATATAAAATAATTAAAAATAGGTTTCTAGGGTCGTTCTAGGTCAAACGGGTCAAACCGGTAAAATCTGGGTCAAAAAGTCAACTCTGGGTCCAAAAAGTCAACTCTAGGTCAAAACTAGGTCAAAAGTTGACTTTGGCGGTCAACCGAGTCAACTACGGTCAAGTCTGGGTCAAACTAGGGTGCTCCTGAAATTCTAGGTCAAACCGAGGTCATTAAGCTAGAAAACTCTCAAACTCGCCTCCTTGAGATACCGGGATACCCTCGTATCCGATACCTCAACCTAGGCTACGCACCCCGCCTAAACCCGCTAAAACCTATGCTAGCACGCGTAAATATATACACATATACATATAAAAATCACTCCGATACTATTCCTAGGCTATTGCTCAAAAACCCCGTTCGAAACCCAATACCTTGAATATCTTAAGGTATTGAGATACCTCGGTATCTCAAGGTATTGAGATACCGCTCTAAACTCAACCCGACTACCCCTCTAGCTAACTAACTAGGCATAAACATATATGTCTAGCTATAATCTAGGCTAAAATATATATATCTAATATATATAGGCATATACCTAGGTATCTACACACCTTACCTTACCTTACCTTACCTTACACATACCTTACACATACCTTACATATATATATATATCTATACCTAGATATCTAACTATCTATCTAGCTATGTATATATCTATATATATATCTATGCATATAGGATATAGATATCTAACTATCTATCTAATATTTAGCTATCTATCAATCTATCTATCTAACTATCTAATATCTATCTATCTATCTAACATATCTAGGTAATTATCTATCTATCTATTTACCTACCTATCTATCAATCTAGCTATCCATGTATCTATCTATCCATATATCTATTTATTTATCAATAGATCTAGCTATCTATCTATTGATATATCTATATATATATACCTATTTACCTATCCGTCAACTATCTATCTACCTAGTTGTCTATCTAACTAGTTTTCCACTTACCTATCTAACTATTTATCCCTCTATCTCATATCTATCTAATTATCTACCTATCTATGAATCTATCAATCTATTTATCTATATCTATCTACTCTATTCATATCTATATATATATATACCACTCTAACTCCCTCGCATTGGCTGCTACCCTTGCATAAGCTGCGCCGCGCTGGCTTGCGCTCGCTGCTGCTGCTCATACTGCTGCTGCTGCTGCTGGGGCAGCTGCTGTTGCTGCTGGGGCAGTGCTGGCAGCGCGCTGCAGCGCGCACTGCTCGCTGCGCTGCCCAAAAACTGCTGCTGCTGCACTGCTGTTCATGCTGAGCTGCTGCTGCTGCGCTGTTCCTGCTGCTGCTGCAGCTCCCTGCTGCTGCTGCTACCTGCTGGTTCCAGTCCCCCCCCTCTCATCTCACACACACACACACACGACCACATACCCATATACATATATATATATCTATATATATATATACATACATATATATACATATATATATAACTCTATAGCTATATATACACACTAACTTATATACATTCTAACACACACACACTCAAACACAAATCAACACACACACACACAATTATACAAACACATCTCTATATATACATGCACACATATATCTATATATATATATACATACACACTAATATATATATATATACACACACTCACACACTTAAACATATCTATATATCCTCACTCACACACACTCAACCTCACACACCCTCACACACACACTCTCACACACACTAGCACACACACTCACAAACACACAACCTCACACACAAACCCTCATACATATATATATATATAATTATATATACATATATATATATATACCTATAAACACTCACTCACACTCACACACACACTCACCTACACACTCACACAAGCACTCACTCACACACACTCACCTACACACATACACTAGCACTCACTAACACATAACCACACACATATCTATATAAATAGAAATATATATATATATATATATAGGAACACACACACAAATAAATATATATATATATAGAGACATATACACAAACACAACACTACCACAACGATGCACACAACGCTCACAACGCCCCACCTACGCACGCCCAACGACCCCGACACTCACCAACGCCCTAAAATATATAAAATATAATCCGAGAACTCTATCACACACTCCCCGATGCTAACCCAACGCGCGCACAAGCCCGAAACTAGAAAACCACGCCGAAATGGCCGTTCGGTCATTTCGACGAACACGTGGTGCGCGGCTCGGAAAACCTCCTGAAACGCACACCAAACGAACTCGGAATCGGCCCAAAATTTACCCACGCGTCCTAAACGATGTCTAGATCCTAGAAAATGCGCTCCCGCGTCGATTCTAGACCCGTGGCGGAAAAGCACACGCACTTAGAATCGGCGACGACGAAAAGCCCCAATTTCGCCCGAAACGCCCGTTTCTCCGCGACACGACTTCCCGTGTCCGAACGGAGACACGCACTCACCCTCACGACTCCCGACAACGTCTACCTAGGTCCATCTAACCTAGGGCATCACCCAAAATTAGGCCAAATTCGGATTTCACCCGAAATTGACACAAAACCTAATGTTAAAGTCTCCAAACACTACCCAACTAGTTCCAACTTCCTCCCACGGGTAGCCTAAGGGTCTAGGAAGGTTCTAAAATATTAATTACACTATAAAAGAGTAATTACAAGGGGAAAATTAGGGTTTACCTCTTGGGAGTTGGAATCCCAAGCCAAAATCTCCAAATCTCTCCAAATTCACCTCCTACAAGCTCCAAGCCTCAAATCCAAGCTCCAACACCAAATCTAGGCTCTACCCACCTAGGTTAGGGAAAAATGAAAGGTTAGGGTTAGCAACCATGGAGAATAGAAGAAGAAAGAAGAGGAAAATGATGAGGAAAATGATGCTTACTTGAAGTTGGGAGGAAGAAATAAGAAGAAAGAGTGGAGAGGAAGAAGAAGTAGTGAAGAAGAAGGAATGGGGGGGAAATGGCTGCTGTTATGCACGGGAATGGGGCTGGTTTGGTCGGCCACAAACCTAATAAAGGGTTCACTAATTCTCCAAATGCCCAAAATGCCCCTACATGACTTGGTTTTGGGTTCCGGGTTCCAAAATCACTCAAACTAGTTCCAAATCTCTCCAACTAACTTCCTAAAAATAAAATAAATATTTCTAAGCCCCAAAATAATTCTCACAAGGGTGTGGGCTGGGTCGGACATGGGTCCACTAGGGTCTGACATGGGTCCAGGCTAGCCAAAATCCTAAAACAATCAATAAAAATATAATACAATCAATAATTAAATATAAATACAATTAAATATAAATAATCCACAATTAACTAAATTAAAAATTAAAAAAAATACCCGGATCTGAAAATGGGGTGGTGACACTGGTAAGGATAGCATCGCTGTGGGGTAGGTGTCCCATTTTAATATCGAAGTTGAAGGGCTTGTATTTGGGCGGATACGGTACATCCCTTAATTCTATCGGGTATAGTTGTCGTACCTCGATATCGCGGAGTGAGTCCCGATTGCCATAGAATCTAGGCGAGCCCCGAGTTCCCGGACCTCATTCATTGCTTCCTTGGTCTCATCTCCTACAGAAGGTGCAGACGAGCCAGGCAGGTGAGGATTACTGCTCGTGGGTGGGGCATTTTTGTTTGAATACCCGTTGGTCCCAGGGTCCAAGTTTGCTTGTCCAGGGGTCCTTGTTGGTTGAGAAGCCATATTTGCTTTGATTTTCAGTATTGTCTGGGTTAAGGTTTGCATTGATACAGTCATCGTCTACATCATGGCCTCGAGGATCTCGAGGTGCTAGCGGTCATTGGGGCCTTCATGGTCCTCCTCGGCCATGTATATCGTCCTCATGTGGGGAGAGATGGACGGGACAGTGGATGTCGTGCTTTTCGTGTCAGACCCCTGGCGAAAGTAGTCATCAGGGAAAGCTGGCAGCGCCGTCTCCTCCTCAAACTCGAAAGGAATACCCCCCTGCGTAGGAGGCTACATAGACCTGGTGATGGGAGCTACCCCAAGGGATCTCGGAGTCCATTTCTAGGAAATTATTGTCTTCTCGGTACACCGAGTTATTGTGTAAGTTGAGGGGAATACTACCCTCAGCTTGGGCCACCCCAGGGGTTCTGAGGAAGAACTACCCCACAGTAGCTGACAGCTTCTTCCTTGAGCGGGTGCTCTGATAAATGCCTTTCGCAGGTCCCGTTTGTCATGCCCCGATCTCCCGCAGGCTAATCGGCCGTCCCCGCTAGGCAAAAATTATCGCACCAACGCTCCCGCGGAACGATCGTTTGACCCATCTGGGCGTGATAATGCACGAGCGTAAGTCGCACCCGTGCAAGGCTGTGGTTTATGCTGGAGGTAAGAGGTCTAAGCCACAGAGTCACACAAATTGTCCGAGTGAAGCAGAACTATAAACGCATAGGCGATTTGTAACAAGTTTACTGAGTCATCAATAGAGGAAGCATGAAATATCCATATTTTAAGTGTGCAGGCTAAGCAAAGACAAGTTCATCGTAGCCACCCACCTTAGCGATGATTCACTTCGGTCGAGCGATACTCCGAGCGAGCCTCTGAAAGCCTAAGTTGAAACTCCTGAAGGGCCAAGTATGGAAATTATTTACCTAAAACGAGTATTTTTGCTGAAGCAAAGTGGGCCGGGACGTTGTACTTTTGCCGTTTGAATTGGTAGTCCACTTGAGCGGAACGGGTCATTACATTATACACCACTCAGAAAAAGTCTCGTCCTCGAGACTTCCTGAGCGTAGGCCATTCTACCGCACTATCAAATCTATCCCAAGCTTAGCAATCGGTACCACTAAATCCGTTTGAACATAATCTCCTACTCGATCCTTACGCCATGTTGCATGTATGCTGAGTCGGTCTCATTTGCGCCTTAGCGCGGGACATATTTCTTAACGCGGGGTGCATTATAATCCATCATGAATAATGATCTAAGGCTGAGGCAAACTTATACAAGTCGTTATACTTGTTCATTTGGATATTCACTTTCACTAGCATCGAAATTAGCATATCGCGAGTCTGGATCGTGCACATATTCGATGTGCCCCTCAAACATATGCATGTCAACCAACTCTGCGATAACGAAGTCTCAGCACTCGAGTTTCACATCTCATTGAGTCTTGGATCGTGTATACGTTCAAGGCGTCCCTCAAATATATGCATTCAACCAAACTTAGAGATAGTAAAATCGGACAAGTTACTTGTGAAAATCTCAAGGGTTCTCGTTTTATGATTCACAAGGATACTTCCGACAGGGTCAATCAAATCCATATCATTTTCCATTCCAACCAAATTCAAGTATTTGCACTACCGTTAAGAATGATCTATCCGATTAATCGACCAGCGTTCATCCGTTCGGGTCAAAATTGCACACGTTATCGTTCCCAATCTAACCATAAGTCTTGCTGCCCCAGTTCTGTAGCTTTATTCAAGAAATATGCTAAACTCGGTCACACAGGTTTGTTCACTCGGCACAGGGTCGTCTGCCTAATTGCTAGGTCAGCTCATAAGGCCATAGGTACAAGTTCAAGCATGCAATTCATTGTGCAAATTTGTCGCATGATGCTCGCCCTATTTTTTAGGGTCAAACCATTGTTCATTTGCAAAGGGTATTCTACCCAAGCTCGTTTTACTCAGATTTTTAAACATCGAGCACAAAGTTTTCTACTCTTAACAATACGTTCGTTTGCACGGGGGTTCGAGTTCGTTCAGTAAAATCCAAGATATATCCAAGTTGTAGGATAAGCCTAGTGATTTGCATAGTCTATCTCTCCAAACATGTTTTGATAGATACCCTATCTATTCCAAGTCTAGATTCAATTCTAAACCTTTTGTTTAACTCCAATTAGCCAACCTGAATGTATTTATTCACAAAACCATCAAGCATAATTTTTTCCAGGTTCTAGGCTAATTTATCCTTGAAACATTTTCGATCACTTGCATTCCAAACTCGTTTTATCGTGTCAAACCAAAAGTCAAGGCGATCTATCAATTTTCACGCTCCGGTCTCCCACAAGTTCGATCACACTCGTTGGATGTGAGATCAACACGTCAACACTTTCGCTGGATAATCATCATAATCCGGATGTGACGCATGTACAAGCATAGAGTTACGTTCGCACAAGACAAGAATGTTTGAACGTTATGGTTATCTTCGAAACGATCAAGATACCTTATATTTTTTTCTTTTCTTCATCCATTTTATATCGAAATCCACCAAGTCATGTTCGTTCATGCAGTGATTATAATTCGTCTAGCAAAATCATCCAACTTTAAAGTTACTGTTCGATAATTCCATAGTCTTGCTTCTATCATTCCTCAAAGAACTAGACTTCATATATTCAAGCCCAAGTATATTCCATCTTTTTGATATTTTATTCATCGAGTTCATTTGTAATAATCACCGAACATGTTCCCGTGAGTTCGATCATCCCCGCCGTACGTGAAATTACCATGCCGGCGCTCCCGCAGGATAATCGTTCACGTTGGGACTGATTTTGAAGGTTATCGTTTTGAACTTGATTTTAAGATCGTTCTTCCAAACTCCAAGCCAAATCCATTATCGTTCATCTTTTTCATCGAACCATAATATTTATTTCTCGGCTAACTTCTATTCAAGCGATATTGTATTCAACTTTAATTCGTTTGTTTTAATCCAAAATTGCTTGCATAATCCTCAAGTTTCCAACAAGTTTTCTTAACCAAGTTATCGGTTTCTATTTTCGTGAATCCTAATTCGATATAAGCCTTATCATTTCATTCAAGACATTCTCCAAATTGTTCAATCTGACTATTGCACGAGACCTATGAATCCTTTTGGACATTTCTAAATGATACATACACCACTCAGAATTGAGTCATCCAATCAAATCCTCAACCGCTTTATATCTTCTAACACGAAATATCGTTCGAGCTATTTTCCCAAAATTCTAGTACGATTCTCTATATTCGCCTAAGCAATAATCTGATAATGTTGCTATATGTTGGCATTCTAAGTCTGACTAGTCTTATTCCTGAATGATATCTCAAACTCGTTTGTAACTTGCTAGCACCAAAGGGTCTTGGCGTGCGATACTCTACACAACTTAGCCAAAAGGCTGTGTGCAAAGTGAACCATTCGGGACAATATTCGATTTCGTACGCTAACCAGTTAGGTGAGCACGCATAGGCATTTCGGGTTCGCACATTATCATATAAATCTAGCACAGGTCGGCGTAAAGGCCTTAGCATCATAATTTCGTACAAGTAATCACATCATTCACATGCACTTTTCAAAAGTATTTAGACTCATTGTTTAGAATATTCCGTTTGGGACATTAAGAGAGAGCATACACATAACCTATGAAGAAGCTTTCAAAACTGAAAAAATCGAAACAAAGTCCAAAGGCGTATAGACAACTCTTATCTTCCGTAGGCTAATCGGCCCATATCTCCCGCAGGCTAATCGGCTATCCCCGCTTGGCGAGAATCACCGTGCCAGCGCTCCCGCGGAACGATCGCTTGACCCATCTGGGCGTGATACCGCATGAGCGAAAGCCGCGCCCGTGCAAGGCCGTGGTTCATGCTAGCAGTAAGAGGTCTAAGCTACAGAGTCACACAGATTGTCCGAATGCAGCGGAACTATAAATGCATAGGCAATTTGTAACAAGTTTACTGAGTCGTCAATAGCGCCGCCTATAACACTTGTTTATATCAATAAGAGTTTGCTTTACTTCTATACTTGTAAAATTCAATACTTTCGCTATTGATGACTCGGTGAACTTGTAATAAATCGCATGCGGGGATGGCCGATTAGCCTGCGGAAGATCGGGATGTGATACTATTGTTAGCCCTCCTGGTAGTCTCCTTCGTAACGCACTAGCAGAGAGCGATGGACTGGAGGTACTTAACTTATTTTCTCCCTTGGTGGCGGGAAGCTTTCGAGTCGAGTAACATAAGGCGGAGGGAAGCTCCTCCTTCTCTAGTACTTATACCTGATCTCCGGGTTGTTGTCGGATGGGTATTGTCTGGTGCAGTCGTCGGAAGGCCTACTGCCTTCTTGTAGGTGTTGCCACTTTTTTGCAGCAACAATATACAATGATCTTGGCACAGTGATGCCCTGGAGTGGATATTTCATCGGCTACAGTTATTTTTCTCTTCTTGCGCTTGTGATTGATCATATTATGCAAGTCAAGCAAGGGTTGTTCTACTTTTGTACCCTTTTGTGGGCCTAGAATGACCGAGCGCACAGGTACGCAGGTGTTATATTTGCTTCCTGATTCGGGTTTCATACAAGAACCTCCCTCCGATCGTCAGCGAAAGTCTTTTGAGACTGACGTTGTCCATTCGCTGTTGCGGGCTGGACGCACGAGGTTGTCTTATATAGCTTTCCATCAGGGGCCCGTGTAATGGTTAACGGTGCCTGCTGGCGGTCAGCTTACTGGATAGTTGCTTGAGCCTGACGAGCTCGCACTACCCTGGGCTTCTTTGACTTAGCACCAGCAGGCGCATAGTTCAAAGAGTCCAAGTTTGGATTTTTACCATTCTCGGCGAGCCTCACAAGATCTGTGTCCCATGAGATACGGTAAAAAATAGAAGTTCTGTTGGTGTCAGGGCCGCATGCGACCGTCTTCCTGCGGCTGTGAGCTGGTGCCGCATGGTTAATCTTATATGGCCTCTTTCTTGTTCCCATAAAACCTACCTCAGCACTAAAACATCTGGCATTGTAGTACTTTCCTCTGCCAAAGTCTGGGTGCCGAGCAGTTTCTGCGTCAGACGGGGTTGCTGCATGGACGTGGGCGTCCTGGGTGTTCACCTGACGACCATCATCAGCAACAGAGCGAGAGGCGGGAAGCTCCTGCTCCGCAGTTGGGCGAGGCACAACGACCTTTGCTACCCATGACCTGTGGGTCCTCTTGGGCTTGGCTAGCATTGATGAAGAATTAACACTTCCTTCAGAGAGCACTTCCTCGAACGCCTGCTGGTCAAAGCGAATTACCATCATCTTTTGTGTTGAGCCGAGCTTGGCCGCATTAGACCGCGTCACCAACTTCTCATCGGTGGAGAAGGATGTTCCTAACAGAGTCGCCATCTTATTTGCCATTAAATGCAAAAGTTTGAAAATAAACTTGAGTTAATTAAACAAACTAAAAAGAGTACATAGAGGAGTCCTAAACAGACAATCTAAGTACACATTTTTGTGTTCTAGGGGTGACGATAGAAGGTTAGGAGTGTAGCAACTCTTTTTACTCTATGGACGATCTGATGTGGAGCTCTTCTTTCTTGCTCGAGTGTAGATTCGTAGATAGCCAACCAGCCTTTTGTTTGGATGTGGTACCCTACTATTTATAGCCATACTTGTGGCCGCATAGATTTTAGGCCACATGGATGGTAGAGGTTTGCCACGTGTCCCCTCTTAACAGAAGGGAGCTACAACAATGCACGCGAATCTGGACTCCGCTGTCATGTGGACATTTGTTAGAATTTTATTTTTTGTTGAGTATCTGGGCGGTTCTCTACTGTTGAATGCGCGACTTAGTAAAATGGACGCGTGGCGGCTATATGGTTGGAGAGAATCGCTTTAGTTGTAACAACATGATTTGGTTTGCATGGCGTTTGGGACGTATGGAGTCTGGGACACATGCGGCCAAAAATGCATGGGACGCATAGAATCTGGGATGCATGGACTGCACGACGGCCAGAGACGCATGCGATGCATGGAGTCTGGAATGCAGTCCATGTGATACATGGAGTCTGGAATGCAGTCCATGTGATGCATGGAGTCTGGAATACAGTCCATGGGCCAGAGATGCATGGGATGCCTGGAATCTGGGATGCATGGACTGCATGGAGGTCAGAGATGCATCAGATACATGAAGTCTGGAACGCATAGGCCGGAGTCGCATGGAATATTATGTTGTACACGTGGTGGTGCACACTCCTTGAGACTTCTGTCTTTTAGTGAGGTTTCATCTTTCGAGGCGTTCATAGAATCCTTCCTGTCAGGATTCTGTATTTGACTTGATCTGGCCGTCTGGACGTCATTTCAGGTCCATCTGCGGCCAAGGTTTGCTTTGACTGTTTGGATTGCATGAATGTAGCTTTTCTAGGCCGCATGGTGACTATGCGGTCTAATTTTTGCTGATCTTTGTCGTGGGGCGTATGGTTGTTGGTCGCATGGACCCATATTTTCTATTCTTCTACACCTTTCACGAGACGGAGATAATTTTTTCTTCTTTTGAATATCACATGCCCCAGTCGGACCTGAAAGTGATGCTGGGCCCATGGTGGATGGATTAGAACTTAACCCCTTAGCTACAGGGGGGCCTCCTTGGCAATGTCCGGTGTGGGACCAAAAAGAACAAGAAAGAGTTTTATAGCACAAACGAGTCACCTTTGTACTCATTGCTGGGACTGAAGCCTGGTCTTGTCGGCAGTGACCTGGGACCTAACCTCAGCATATATGCGGCGGGCACCTTCCTCCACCAAGTTGCTAAGAAAGGGACATACCCTACCAAACAATTGTGGGCTCTCAGTTGGGCGCTTTACAACATCTCCTGGTGCCACTTGACCCTGTGGATCTTGAAGAAATATGAGCAAAAACTTAGAGTCGCCGACTTGTTCTTTGTCGTGTGGGGTACTTGTTATGGCTTGGTGTTGAACCACCCCATATTTGTCGTCCTGATGGAGCTATACAACCTTCGTCCGGGGACCTTATTTATGTCCGGCGACAAGATGAGACTGGCCTTACATGAGATGCATGTCATCTCAAAACTTTCTTGGGGTGATGAACCTTATGAAAATTGTACCCCAGGTAATGAAAAGCTCGAGGAATTGGAAGCAAAGGACCCAGAGATCTTGGCGGTATACCAAGAGTTCTATGCCATCACGGCATATGCTAGAGGCCTTCGAAGAAGAAGAAGTCTACTGAGGGATCCTCTCCTCACATTACGACCTGGACTCGCCACCTCTTTCTGGAGCCGAAGGAGTCTAATAGAGTTCATGTTCGGGCTCCATGGTCTAAACATGAAGTGGCTGACTCTATCCATGCGCTGAAGGACTGGACTGCCGAGGGTAAGGAATTTGAGGCCTTCTCGGGGGAGGAGGGTGAACCCCTTGACGAGCTGAGTGGCCTCAAAGAGGAGCTTAGCTATTTTTATATTGATATGAACAAGTTGTCCCCTAAGGTCGTACTGGCGGGGTACTTGATGCTCTGGTTGCGCAACTACGTAGTCCCGAGTGGGTCCAGGATAATAGAAAGGATCAGCCACACCTGATCCTACCTGCCGTGGAGTTGGATTTCGGCCACAAGCTAGCCCTTCTACCGGCCATGGTGTGTTGCATCCATCGTGGTCTCCGCAACTTTACTGAGAAGGTGGATGACCATCCTGGTAAGGGATATTTCAACAGGGTTGAGCTCCCTTACTACTACTTGATAGATTGGCTTCTCCTACATCACGGTTCTTTGATGAGCCCTGGGTCTGACGAGGGCATGGTAGTCAATGATGCCCTGATCCGCAGGTATCGGATGATAAAGTGGCAGTGCGATATTGACCCTGCTGGTAGGAGGAAGCTCTCCTTCATGACTAGCTGGACCTTTTTCATGTTCAAGCCAGAGTTTACCATCGATGAAAGGAACTTCATTTATTACGATGACGGGGTGGGGGGCGTCTCGAAGCTTGTCTGAGAGGCTCTTTCGCTGGCTGCAAGGCATACGTCCCTCTCACCCGGTGTATCAGAATAAGGCTACCATCTTCATGGAGCCTTACCTACCCAGCCGGTTTGCTCGTCAGTTTGGCTATACTCAACTTTTACTGGGTCATCCGAGTGCTTCTCTCGAGTATAGTGACAGTTTGTTCGACGGGGCCCGAGCATGGAGTTACTATACTGCTGCAGACACAGGAAAGAAGGTATCGTCCCCGACGAGCAGCCGCTTCGGTTTCTTACATCGAACCTGAAGAGGAAACCTCCTCGGAGTCTGATGTGGGTGCCTCAAAACTGGTACCTGAGACCTCGAGAGCTCAGAGCTTGAGTGCAGCTTTCACGGAGCAGCCTTATACCCCTTTGGAGCACACATCCGTAGCAGACATAGATGCCATGGGAAAGGCTATGACAACGCTGGAAGATCCGCACCATGTGTCGCCTCCCTCGGGTATGTTATTTTATAACATCTCAAGAGATAAAATTCTCTAGCCCCAGCTTTCAATTCTACAGATGAAGCTACATAACGGTTGTTCTGGTAACGTTGGTTGCTCCTCTACTGCTGCTTCGTCTTCGAGGTTATCGAACATTGTTGCGCCGCCTGTTGCACCTACTGCCTCTTCCTCCATCCCATCGCCTTTGACGCTGGTTACATTAGAAGAGATTTACAAGAATTTCAGGCTCTCCATTCGGAGCTTCCACATATTCTTAAAGCAAGGGATCGAGGGCGTGATAGAGCACAATAAATCTTTTGCCTGGGCAAGGCACTTTGCCGAGGGCCAGGTCCACTCTCTGAGGGGTATCCCCAGTTTTGAACAGATGATCGACTTTCTGGGCCAAAAACTGGTGGAAGTAGAGAAATTCCTAACGGATTTGCGATAATATCCGGAGAAGGATATGTGAATACTGATATCCCATGAGTATAATAAGTTCTCGAAGAAGATGGCGACAGAGAAGGCCTTGTTTGCTTTGTCTTTGAAGTATTTATAGCGTGATCTCCAGAATTTGCTGGAGAGGCATGGCCGGCTGGACGATCTCAGAGAAGAATG